>JAFEMH010001225.1:0-512176 GCA_022495995.1 Adenophora triphylla var. japonica | reverse complement strand
GTAGAGAGCAAGTATGCATGCAATGTATATTTAAAGACTTTATTAAAAGGGGAGAGAGTTTTAGTGTCTACCTATTGTAGTCCACGAAGTAGAATCACCAATAGTATGGTGTCTACCCCTTCAATCACCAACAAAGGAGGCTTCTTTGGACCTTGGCTTTGAAGTGTGTGTGTGTGAGGAGGGAGGTGAGTGTGTGTGTGAGTGTATGAAAGAGAGAGAGAGAGAGACTCTATTTGGACGAGTTTTCCCTAGAATCTTGTATTCTCTCTAATACTCACTTCTTGGTCCTTAAAATGATCGGCCATGCCTTCTATTTATAGGCATCTGGCGAGCTTCCTATGTCGGACGACGAGGGCGGTTAAGCCGCCTTATGTGTCCATGTCGTCAGACGGCGTACACCTTTGGCCATAATGGGCCGAGTGGGCGCGGGCCAATGGATTGGTGAGAATTTGTTGGGATTTTTGGACTCTAATTGCATTCTTGGCAATTTATGCAAGCGGAGTTAATTAATTTGAATCCAAAACTTGAGTTCGGATCGGGGTACACACTTAGAGCCCCTCGAAATGTCACTTCCATAGGAAGCGGGCTCGTCGATAAAAAATGAGAATCCAGAGGCCGGACACGAGTGGCGGGGAAAAAGGTGACCAAGATGGTCAAGTGGCTGGACCTCTTATGAAGAGGATTCCTACGTATCTGTGTGGGGAGATCGACCGGCCTCGCGAATTGGGTGAGGATGGGGTGCCAAATGAAAAGGCTACAGGTTTTGAGTACAGAAAATTGAGCCCATTCCCGAGGAGTCACCAGAAGATGGGCGTTTGTACCCAAGATTGACTATTCAGGGAGTCACCCCGAAGATGGGCGTTTGTACCCAAGATTGGCGTTCCAAGGAGTCGCCCGAAGATGGGTGTTTTGCGCCCCGAGGTTGGCTTGTTCCCGATGGGGAGTCGCGGAGGATTGGCGACATTTCGATGGGGAGTCACTGAGGGATGTTGACTTTTTCTTTGAGAGTCACCATTTGAGGATGTTGACTTTTTCTTTGGGAGTCACCCACTTTGGTCGGGATTTGTTTGATGGGGAGTCACCCCGAAAGATATGACTTTTTCTTTAAGGAAGTCGCAGCGATCGTGACTATTTTTAATAGAGGAGTCACCCCGAAAAGATTATGACTTTTTCTTTGAGAGTCGCCCGGTAGACGTTGACTTTTTTCTTTAAGTCACCCATTGGGTTGGAATTTGTGTGGAAATACGTGCGGTCTTTCCGGGCCGGAGTAGTTTAAGGCCGTTTCGGGCCAATTGTGTCTTTATGTTGGAAATGCATGCCACGGTCTTTAGGACCGGGTAGTTTAAGGCCGTTAGGGCCATTTGTGTTGTGGGGGAAATGCATACGGTCTTTCCGGGCCAAGGTAGTTTAAGGCCGTTAGAACCCATTTGTGTCATGTGGAAATGCATGCACGGTCTTTCGGGCCAGGGTAGTTTAAGCAGGTCTGAACCATTTGTGTCATTAAATCTGTCACAGTCTTCAGAGGACACAGATAAGTTTAAAATGAGTCAAGATTCAATAATGTTGTTTAAATCATCGGTCTTTAGGACCGGGTGAAAGTTTAAGGCCGTTCAGGAGCATTTGCGTGTATTGGAAAAGAGAGGTAGGTATTTGAGCCCAACTAAAATGATGAATTTTGATGATGGGCAGCCAAGATAGGGCGACGGGAATTTAATGAGGGGCAAAGGGGAAAATCACCCTTACCACGAGGTGTGGGTGTCGTCCAGAGCATGGGAAGGTTCCCGGAGCGGATTCAATTAAAACCCTTGAGGTCGTAAAACTGAGGTCTTAAAGCCCGTCAACTTTGCCCATGAGAACAAGGAGAGGAGAGGAGAGAAAATTTTCAAAAATCCTTCCTTTGATTTTGATTTAAATCAAGAATTCGATCATGCCTCCGGGAGCAGAGCGAGAAGGAACGTACAACAAGTCTTGTCGAGGAGGAGGACTCGTCGATCGAAATAAGACGGAAGAGATCTCCGGAGGAATGGCCTCTACCAGGGCCTCGATTTTCATACTTCCACCACGCGGAGCGAGAAGGGGGTAAATCATTCTTAGACCTTAACCCTTGAAATTTGATTTCTAGGGTTTGGGATTTGGAATTTGGGAAATCGCACCCAAAAGGGATTGCATGCTTGGCATGGGATGAATGTGTTTTTGAAAAGATTTTTCCTTTTACGACTTTCTTCTTATTTTGAAAGAATTTAGTGATGATTTTTGTGTATGAATGCATGCACATATTGTTATGGTTTTTGATACATGTGTTGTGCTTACCTGCGGACCTTGCGGACGAGGGGTCTCTGAGGCGATTCTGCGACCGTTTGGGGTCTTTTACCGGGCTCTTTTGATTTGCTTAGGACGATCCTAAGGGGCCGGTCTTTTCTTTCTTGGTCTTGGACCATTCTTCACATTGTTGGAGCTTTTTTAGGGGACACGGCCCGGGAGCGTGGAGCTTGTGCGAGCCTTTAGCCGGATTACGGGTGCAGGACTCTACCCACACTTTCCATCTTTCACTGGGGTGAGGCGACCATCACTCCCTATGATTTTACGGCTATTGCGAGTGCACGGTTTCTGAGACGGGCCGATCTTTGCGAGGATCTGGCGTGTTGAGCCCAGATTCGCCATGAGCCTTGATCGGCATGACTTTTCGCCTTAAGGGCAATGGGGTCCCGTTGGCGGACACACGTGCATTACTGCTTTGACGGATCGAGTCGTACATTTTACGAGTGGTGCCGCCGTAGTTGCTGGCGGCGGCTAGCTTAGAGCCTTAAATGCAGGTGGGTTGTCGACACCTGTTTTGCAATGCCTCTACGGACGGCATTGACTCTTCTGTTGGAGCCTCTTAGGGATTGGGACCGGTGTCCACCTTTTCATGGGGAGAGGCTGGTTTGGCCCAGTGTACGGGGGCACTGGATGAGGTGGCCGAGCGGTGTGACCTCTTTGGATTTTTATCGGCTGTCTTTGGAGGTATGTCCTTTGCTTTTTCGCACATTGACTTGTTGCACTTGACTTTTCTTTGTCTTTATTTCATCTCTTGTTCTTTGCACACGAGAGTCTTTTGTCTCGATTTCGGGTGTGGGCCTATGAGGTGTTCGTGCATTACGCTGGGCTTGTGCCCGAGAGGATTGCGGCGAATCTGTTCCTGCCATTCGCCGTTGGACTTTCGGGCGAGAGAGAGCCGGAAGGTGGACGGGAGTTAAGCCCGTAAGACGGCTTGTTATCATGATATTATGATTGCTGCGAGGGCACTCTGTCGGGTTGAGACAGCTTCCCTGGCACGGCCGGTATGGTGAGGATTTGGTTGGTCTTCTTTGCCACGGTGACCGGGGACGAGGAGGCTGCTTGATCGGCCTTTGGAGGGAGATGCCACAGCTGTACTTGGGGAGAAAGTGAGCGAGCGGCATGGTCTGGTGCGGTGCTCGTGTTCCTCGTGATCCTCCTCAGGGGATATGGCACATTAGGGCCTTGCTTGATTTGGAGCGGGCTGCGGACCGGCATTGACGGCTAGCAGGCGAGTTTTATGAGGAGGGTGGTTATGCCTACTTTGTCTTCACCCGGTTGGTGACTCCTCAAGGGTTATAGGTGCTAGGAGGGCAGCGGGGATGCGGCGCCAGCGCCTCCCGATCTTTTGAGTATGAGGTAGGGCGTGTCGCCGCTCCTCTTTTGATATGTCCGAGACTCACCGCATCTGCGGGCTGCCCCGAGGACTACTTACGTGAGTAATTTCCCTTTTTTTTCTGATTTGTTCAAGCTTTTCCGCTTTCTTGTTTATATTAAGCTTGCTTATTGGCCTTTCTCTGCTTTCTTTGAACGAGGTTCCGGCCCGAAGGCATTTAGGACGGTGGCGAAGGCGCTCACGGTCTTTGTGAAGATGCTTGCGCCCGGTTTAAGAGGAGTGCGGAGCATTGGAAGGGGAAGTGCGGCTCCGGCTGATGATGTAGTGCCTCCGAAGAAGAGGCCCGGACCTACTTTTGCTCCTTCTCGGTTCCCGCGAGGCGGGCGGATCTGAGTCAGCGGCCCGGCCCCCAATGATGATGATGGCGAGGATGATCCCTACCGGCCCCACTTATTCCACTATTCTGAGTGGCGGGGGTATTATGTTTGAGCCCCGGCCTTGGGCGCATTATGAGGGCGATGATTCGACGGCGAGATCCATGAGGTGCCGGAGGGTGGCGATGATGGCCGGGGAAGCGGGCGGCTCAGGAGGAGGTGGGCGCGGCGAGGATGGCGGCGGCTGCGAGGAGGAGGACGGTTTTCGATGACGACTCGAGTCGGAGTGATCACGATGGTCCCACTTTTGCCATGCTTTGACTCTTTTAGGAGAGAGAAGAAATGCATGTGCAAATTTTTGTTCTTTTGGGATTGTAAAACAAATATTTTATTGTTTTTGTATTTTGTGACCAAAACATTTATTTATTTATGTATTTCTTTGGTTCATATGTAGTTCGTCCCAAGAAAGGCACGGAAATGGTGGCTTTTGATGTATTGGGGGTATTTTGTGATTTTTGTATGCTTTGGGTGACATTTACGTGTACGTTGGGTGTGTTGGATGTGCCACATCCTCTCCCGTGGGCTTTATGAGCGAGGGGGTGTTTAGGCATGATTTTGTGGTGCTTTGAACGAGGTTTGGGTGGTCTTTTGAGCAAGCGTTGGGTCGCTTTGGGATTGTCAGCTTGCGATTACGGTATTCTTTATTCTTGATGTAGCTCTCATGTCGTCAGACCTTGCGGGGCTTCTTAGGACCTTTATGTCGCACGACATAGAGAGTACGTGGGACAGATTTCTTGGTCGGCAAGTTTCGAGCACTTTATAAAAGGCGGTCGGGAACAGTTCATTCCGGCGGCCACATCGGGTGTCAAGTTTGTCTTCCACCTCAAAATTAGCCCCAAGATTTGATCTTTGGTCCAAAATGGAACATTATGACTGACGAGATCTAAGACCAAAGAGCGTCAATTTCATTCCGATCTCATAGATCGACCCGCCGTCATCGCAGCAACAATAGGAGGATCATTGACCAACGATATGGGTTGAAATGTATCACGGGCATTGAAGGAGTGGGCGGTAGGGTGGAACCTTCTCGCGCCGCGTCCGAGACTGGGGACCGGAGAGGCATGTCTTTACCCTCTCGTATAACGATCTCACACCCACGATTGAGGAGTTTCGTGCACCGATTGGGAGGCTTTGAGCTTAGAAATCTGTCTTCCCCTCGAGATCCGCGACCTTTGGCGAGCAATTGGCCGACTTCTTGGGATTTCGCGCGAAGCGAGTGGTGATCGATTCTTGACACGTCCTTTGTTGACTGGCCCGAGATAGCCCGATTGGGACATGTCATGCCGAGAACAGTTTGACTTATCTACGGCGCCATGGACATTTTTATGCGATTATGATCTCCTATCTTTGCTTACGTGAGTATGATGGGGTATGCTCAGGCTTGTTCTGGGAGTTGTTAGACAGATGCGGGAGCTCTCGAGGTATCACACTGAGGCGAGGTTCGACCCGGGCGGGAGAGAGAGACATAGTTCCCATTCTTGGCGAGAGACCTATCACGGGATGGACCAGGCGGTTGGAGGGTCGGTGCGCGTGGGACGCGGCGGCCCCAATCTTTTGTCATTGTGGCTCTTTGAGCGGTTGAGGCTTATTTCCCCGTTACACATTGTTGGGCGGCTGCACACCTTGGTTGTTACGCGACGCAGAGCGAGTGGCTCCCGAGGCTTCACGGGGAAGGTTGGCGAGGCAGGCGGCGGGTATCTACGGCTGATATCGATCTTGGGTTCCGGATGGAGGCTCGAGACCATGAGCGGTAGGCGGGATGGCTCTGCTATAGTGAGGTTGCCCAGGACTACACTTCTCGTCATTCGGTATCCCTTGCTTGTTCGGAGCGGTATGGATACCTACGGCAGGTTTGTTGATGGGTTCGAAAGCGAGATGGCTCGGGATACCGTTCTTCTTGACATGACCGATGTCCCGGACCCTCGGAGTTCTTTACCGGGGCCTTTTCGGGAGCGGCCTTTCCCACTCATACAACGATACGGAAGACTCGGGGGATCACATATCTATCCATCCATGTATTTGATACGGTATGAGGAGCGAGATGGGACCGATCCGGCCACACCATTGAAGTGTATTGCCGAGGGATCCGCGGAGGAGACCCAACTAGCCGGGAGCTACGTGATGTTGAGGCACAGCTGGGTGGCCCAACGACAATGTGACGACGGCTTCGACGGCGGATTTTGAGACTCGTGGAGAGGAGAGCCAAAATGAGGGATGACCACGAAATTTATGGCTCGGAGGGCGGCTACGAGAGAGGAGAGAGGCTGCCCGGGCGGCGTTGAGTGCCGGATTGGTTGACCCACCCGACTCGTATTATTCCGGAGCCGGGAGGCGACGGGAGACCGAAATTTTGGGATAGCTAAGCCAAAGACCTCCCGAGGACCGAGGAAGAGGAAGAAGAAGGGTGCTAGTTCAGGAGTGGGAACGAGCGACTAGGATTAGGTGACTTATCCTTGTATCCCTTATTTGCCGACACAGACAATTTAGATGTACCTTTTAAAAGATATATTTTGCTAATGTTAATGAGTCGAGAGTAAACCGTGCTTGAACTCATCAATGAATGTATTAATGTGATGAAAGTTGAAATTACTTCAGAGCTTAATCAAGACACATTTTGGTAATCCCAAATACAACATCTTTGACAGGATTTGGTGATTTTTATGTTTTTAGACCCGAACCGCGAACGGCTTCCTACGTTCCCCTTTTACAAAATGGACTAAGGGGCTCAGGTCTCCGTAGTTCGACCCAATTTTGTGTTTAAGAAAGGGATAGATAGAAGGGGGACAAATGGTGCAACCCTGTTTTTTACCTAGACCGCCCGTTTTAGGGTTTTCGGCCTAGTTGGGTATATTCTTTTAGCACCGAGCACGCCCTTTGTTTTGCACGGGCTTGCCTTTTGAGAGGTTTTCGGTCTCGTGCTAGGTACATTATTTTCGCGCTTCTTTTCTTCTCTCTCTTTTTTTTTTATAGAGGGGAAGACTCGATTCAGACGTAATAGCGGCGTAATTTGTCGCCGTTCACCGGGTGCATAAAGGGATTACCATCCAAATCTGTCAACTTCATTGCTCCGCCAGAGAAGATCTCTTTTACCAGATACGGGCCTACCCAGATTGGAGCCCACTTGCCCAGAGGGCTGAACAAGGCGGTCTCAGAACGGCTTTCTTTTAGGACCAAATCACCCACTTTAATGTCGCAGGGATGTACCTTTTTGTCAAAGGCCCTAGCCATGCGCTTCTGATAAGCCTGGATGTGCTCCATTGCCTTAAGCCTTCGCTCGTCTAAAAGAGCTAGCTCGTCGTGTCGACTCTGAAGCCAGTCTATCTCGTTGACTTCATTTTCAAGCAGGACCCGTAGAGAGGGTATCTCTAGCTCAATGGGTAGAACGGCATCCATCCCATATGTAAGCGAACGGGGTTTCACCGGTGGCGGTTCTTGCGACGTACGGTAGCCCCAAAGTGCTAAGTGAAGCTTCTCGGGCCAATCCAGGCTCCTTTCGGCCATTTTCCGGATGATCCTTTCTAGATTCTTGTTTGCGGCCTCGCGGCACCATTGGTTTGAGGGCGATAAGGGGAAGGAGACTTGTGTCGCTTGATTACGAATTACGCGGCCGGTTTGTCGGTGTGTCCCTCGAAATGTGACCCGTTATACGAGATAATCTCATTTGGAACTCCATATCGGCACGGGATGTTTTCTTTTATGAAACGGGCCACCTTTTTGGAGTTGAGGACTTTGTAGGGCCTTTTGCTTCAACCAGCACTTGGTGAAGTAATCCCACAGCGACCAAAACGAACTCGTGCCCGTTGCTGCCGGCGGGAGTTATCTTCCCAATAACGTCGATCCCCCAAGTTGCGAATGGCCGGGGAGTGCTCATGCGGTAGAGATCATGAGGAGGTATATGGTTTGAGATTGGAGAACCGTGACACTTATCGCGAGGTTCGCACAAGCGGAATACGGATCGGTTTCCATGGAGATCCAATAATAACCCATCCACGAGGTATCTTTGAACATCAAGAGCTCGGGCGTTCATATGTGGTCCACATGCGCCACCATGGACTTCTTCCATGACCTTTACGGCTTTAGACTTGCGATGCGGAGTAGAAGTGGGCCTCGGTGCCTTTTTTTCCATAGGTCATCTCCCAGAATAACGTACTGTGCAGACAACCTTTTCAAAGCTTGCAAACTTTTGGCGCGGAGACCTTCTTTTAGTCTGCCATCCTTTTTAGTGGGGAATGAGGCTTCGCCATGCTTAAGGTACTGAAAGATTTGGCTGTACCTGCATGGGTCATCGACTTTTTCTAGCTCGACTGGCAACAGTAGGCGGGGTTCTCGCGCCTCCCAACCACGAACGGTCTTGCGATTTTCCCTGCCGGGATTTCCACCGGAGAGAGGCAGAAGTGGCCGGGGCATCCGCTTGAACTTTGTTCTTGTCCGGGGTAGGTAGTGGAACGTGACCTCCTTGAATTGGTCGATGGATCCTCCATGTAGGCATAGTACATTTGCAGAAATCTTGCGGTCTACGGTTCTCCACTTGTGGATACGATTGATGATTAGTGAGAGTCTCAGAGTAAACCTCCGACTTTTCGACATTTCGTTCTAAGGCCGCCTCGAGGCCGGCTATGCAAGCTTTCATACTCCGCGGCATTGTTAGTAGCCGAGAAATTCAACTTGATAGCGATGGGGGTGTGCACATCCTTTGGACCAACCAACACCATGCCGATACCATTGCCCCTTTTGTTGGCGGCACCGTCGAAGAACAAGCTGCCCAGTGCTGTACCCTCTACCACGAAGATTCCATCGTCACAGGCCCGGGGTTCGAACTCGGGCGCTTCGAGCTTGGGAAATCTGCCGAGATGATCCGACTGAGCTTGGCCTTTGATTGCCTTGTGGGTTCACGAACTTGATATCAAATTCGGCTAGGATGAATGACCATTTCGCAAGCCTTGATGACGAGCCAGAAGACTTTCCGAACAGGCGCTTGATGGGATCCATCTTTGACACTAAGTGTCTTGTATGCGCCGGGAGGTAGTGTCTCGGTTGCGACCACCCATACCAAAGGCGCACGGAGTTTTCTCTAAAGCGGAGTAGTTTAACTCAACTTTGCCACTGAAGCTTCCGACGAAGTATATGGCATTTTCCACCTTTGAATCCGGCTTTTCTTGTGCGGCGTGGCTCCGGCAGCCGTATTGTGTATTTGTTAAGTATAGCAACAAGGGCTTGTCCTTATGTGGAGGATACAAGATTGGGGGATGGACCAAGTAGGCCTTGATCGTCTCGAAGGCGGTTTGACCTTTGTTCGTTCCACTCAACCTCCACGATTCTTTACGGCGGCTTGAAAGATCGGCTCACAGATAGAGGTTAGCTGATGGATGAATCGGCTAATGTATTGGAGACGGCCCATGAAAGCCTTCACCTCCGTGACGGTCGTCGGGGGCTTTATCTCCATGATGGCTTTGATCTTTCTTGGATCGGCTTCAATCCCTCACTCTGTGACCATGTATCCCAGAACCTTTCCTCGGACCACTACAAGAAAAGGGGCTATTTACGGCGCTCATTTACGGCGGTGGACACGCGTCCGCCGTATATATCCTATATATACGGCGGTTATGTATACCGCCGTATATAAGTAATATACTGGCGGTCTAGACCGCCGTAAATAAGTAAATACGTATATTTGACATGAAGGCGTACGAGATCGAAGTTATATACGGCGGTGTATAAGTAGCCGCCGTATATAGTTAACTATTATCGGCGGTTTTGTACGCGTCCGCCGTAAATAGTTAACTATATTACAGCGGTTTGTACGCGTCCGCCGTAAATGTCATTAAATAAGGAAACCAAATTTCCCTATTCGGTTTCGCGGTATCTCTCCCTCTCTTTCTCTCCTCCATAGCAGCCATAGCGGCTAGGGCACCGACGATCTCCATAGCTAGGGCACGAACGAAGATCTCTTTCTCTCCTCCAAATCGCAGTTGGTATTTACTTTTAATTTTGGTTTTTATTGTTCTTGGTCTTGGTCTTACTCGGTCTCTCTTTCTACTCCTCTAGCGTATCTCAGTCTCTCTCTCCTCCTCGATTTCTTCAATCAACAACAATCGGTATACATTTCTTTCCCCTTTTCTAATTTACTTTTAATTTACGGATTTTGTTCTTGGTGTTGTGAGTTATTGTTGATGTTCTTTGTTGTTGTTGTTGTTGCATGTTGTTGTGCCTAGAACATCTTTAATCTAAAGCTTGACTTTCTCGATTGACTATGGTTGATAAATTTCTTTATTTTGTGGGTAGGGGTTGGAGGTTGTTTAGTCGCTGAGTCGAGTTTCTATTATGAAGTAGTATTTTTAGTGAATTGCTTATGTTTATGAACAATCTTAAATTGGTTTTATTTTATTCTCCGCCTTGTAATATGCAACACGAGTTTGAACTCAATTTTACGTGTTACGAGGTTCTTTTCCGTACTTTATCTTTCTACTAAGTTTGCTTAAAAACGCTTTAAAAATGTTCCGTATCATAATTTATAATAATTGCTTGATTAGAGATTTCACAATGTTTGTTACGGCATAAATGCTTGACTATGTAAGCTTTATATTGTATCTTTTCTTATTCAAAAGGTTGACTTACTTTTTCTTATTCAAAGGTTGACTTACTCTTTGATATATGTTGGTCTTTTAGCGTGTTTTCTTTGTGCTTAAGGCGATAATGCTATGTAAATTCAATCAATTATTGTTTTCCCTCAATGCTTGACTTTTTCTTATGCGTTTCAAGTTTTATCCTAGTTATTTGCATATATTTTCTTTGCATCTCAAAACTTTCCTACCTCGAGATTTCTACTTATATGTTGATACTTCCTTTTCCTAGTGACATGATCATGAATCTTGATACCAATGATTCCTTCTTGCTTTACTAAGATACTAAGTTGCCTCCAACAAATCGTCAATACCTAGTCGTGGACTTCTTGTTTGAAGGCAAACCTTGTAAATTCCCTTACCTCTAGTGTGCCCGTAATCTCAATCTATTAGTCCATATATTGGTGTTGCGCACTTCAAAAATAATGTTGCGCACTTCAACCTAGTTCCTAAAAATAGTTTCAAATCTTTTGTTGCATGTGCATATTCTTTTGCACATCAACCTAGTTCCTTAAATTAGCTTCTCAATTAGGGGGGCTTGTGAGAGAGAGACGAATGATGTTGTCATAGGGTTATACTATATCATGGGCCCAAGTTCTCGACTAATAGGCTAGGCTCCAACAATGTATATTATCTATATCGAGCCAAAAAGTTGTACATATTTAGACTATGTTTGGTTATGAGTTGATTTTTATTCTAAACTTTGTTGCTCTCGGTCTTATATATAGGTTGTATTTTAACGTTAAAAATATCAAGTCAAGTCATATATGGACAAAAGTTGGATTGATTTGGATAATCGAATTTCAAATGAGTATTTGTGCGGGGTTGACAACTTTCTCGATTTTGCATTCTCAAAAAGTCTTGGTGTTAAAGAAATATATTGTCCTTGTAAAAAATGCGCAAATCGTTACCAAGAAGACCGTGCAACCGTGAGATCACATTGTATTGCGGTGGGATTTCAAAAGATTACAAGAATTGGATTAGGCACGGGGAAGAGTACATTTCGGCGCGTAAGAATGATAATAATGATAGGTCGGCGAAGATGGCATTGAAATTGAATTGGGCGTGCAAGATTGTATGAGGCGAATGGTACATGAAGGGATGGGTATCTTGGGATAGTAACCGGCCCGGGAATTGAAGAAATCGTACAATCGAGATGCATCCACCGCAAAGTTTCTTAGACTTTTGAGAGATCTTGATCAAGCCTTGTGGGAAGGGTGTGATAAGTTTACGGTACTCTCATTTATTGTAGAACTTATGCACTAGAAGGCTAATTATCGAGTGACCAGATAAGGGATTTACTTCTTTATTAAAAATTTTCATTAGGGCATTGCCTCGATCGGCGAAAGTGCCAAGTTCCTATCGTGAGGCGTACAAGATGGCTGCGGATTTGGGTTTTAGTTATAAAACGTGGGACGCGTGCATTAATCATTGTATGTTGTTTCGAAATGGCCCGAAAAACTTACTAAATGTGAAATTTGTGGAGCCTCTAGATATAAGCAACAAGAAGAAGGGGGTAGCGGTGAAGGTGCGGAAACAAGTGGCAAGAATAAACTTCCCAAGCAGTAGCGATGAAGAAAGTATGGTATTTTCCCTTAAAGCCAAGGTTGCAAAGGTTGTATTGGTCATCTAAGACCGCGACACTCGTGAGATGGCATGCCGAAAAGAATAGACGATGGTGTCTTTGAGGCATCTGCACTCTCGTGCGTGGAAGAAATTCGATGAACGTTATCCATTATTTTCAAGTGAAATTCGAAATGTTAGATTGGGATTAGCATCGACGGATTTAATCCTTTCGAGAACAATGACTATATCTCACGAGTACTTGGCCGGTTGTGCTTATGCCGTACAATCTTCCACCTTGGTTATGCATGAAACGGCCATATTTCTTCTTGTCGGTGCTTACTCAAGGCCCAAAGGGCCGGGCAACAAGATAGATGTGTATCTCCAACCGTTAATTGATGAGTTGAAGGAATTGTGGGAAGATGGTATATCAACTTATGATGCATCAAGGAACGAGTTGTTTACTTCTGAGCTTCACTATTGTGGACAATAAATGACTTTCCTGCATATGGAATGTTGTGCGGATGGAGCACTAAAGGTGAATATGCTTGCCCTTGTTGCAATGTGAGACCTCAAGCACGATGGTTGAATCATGGTGGCAAGTATTGTTATATTGGTCATCGGCCGCTTCTTGCCTAGGAGTCATGCTTTTCGTAAGGATAAAGGCTCTTTTGATGGTACTCATGAAGTGAGAGATAAGCCCAAGTTATTGTTTGGAACAAAATTGCTTAAACAAGTTGAAAATATGGAAAGCAGTATAAAATAGAAGATGTTATTAAAAAGAGGAAAAGAGAAGAGGGTGAGAAGCTGACAAGCCAAGTTGGAGAAAAGAAAGGTTCCTAAGTTGTGTCACAATTGGAAAAAGAGGAGTATCTTCTTTGAGTTGCCTTATTGGGCAAATAATCATGTTCGTCATAATCTTGATGTTATGCACATTGAAAAAAATGTGTGTGATAATGTGCTACATACTACGGTAGGTGATGCGGGAAATCAAAAGATAATGATAAAGCAAGAAAAGACCTAAAAGTGATGAACATTCGGAAACCATTGCATCTACAAAAGCTTCCATCGCAAAGATATTATGCCTCCGGCTCGAGTTTACAATGAGTAAGAAGCATAAAGACACATTCTTGAAAGTTCTAAAGGGAGTCAAAGTCACACGATGGCTACTCGTCAAACATATCTCGTTGTGTACATCTAGAGGAAAGAGCTATTTGGGGTCTTAAGAGCCATGATAGTCATATTTTGCTCCAACAACTACTCCCTTTGGAAATTTGTTCGAAAAGTGTTGCCTACTTACATTTGTAAAAGCCATCATTGAGTTGGCAAATTTCTTTAGGCAATTATCCTCGAAAGGTGAATAAACTGGCGATCTCGAAAAGATACAAGATCGGATGGGTGTCACACTATGTGCTCTCGAGAAAATATTCCCACCGACTTTCTTTGATGTTATGGAGCACTTCTTAGGTGCATTTAGCCGAGGAGGCCTTGCTAGCGAGGCCCAATACAATTTCGTTGGATGTATCAGGTAGAGAGGTACATCCATATTAAATTTACTTTGAAAAAAGTTAAATTCTTTTTACATCTGCTTTAGCATGAGTAAATATTTTTGTAGGTTTCTACTTACATTAAAATTATATGTTGAAATCGAGCCCATCCCGAGGCCTCCGTAGCTAAGGCAATTGTGGTGAAGAATGCATGACTTTTTGTACGCAATATTTGGATGACATTGAGACAAAGTCCAATCGTCCTAGAAGAAATGATGATGAAGGTGATGAGTTAGGCCGCTTTGTAGGAAAGAAGAGGTAATTATCCTTGATTACATCACACGAGTACAAGCGCATAGATATGTGCTTTTCAATGCGAAGATGTTGAGCAAATACCTAGAGTAAGTGATTCCTTACATGAGGCTTACATTCCTTATATCTTTTATATTTCAAATTAATACTTAATTCATATTTTCGATGCGCTCCCGAGAATGCATCGTGTACATTTGAGGAGACATTACCTCGTAATCAACGACATCTTATAGAGAAAGAACATAATGATAAGTTTGTTAGTTTGGTTTACATGTTGTTGTTGTTCTTCTTTGTTTTTTGTTGTTGTTCTCTTCTTGTTTTTTGTTGTTTTTGTTTGTCAATGTTCATATTTCTATATCTACCTTGTAGTATTACAATTGTATATTGGAAGCATTGTTATTCTATAAGGCCATTTATAAGACCAATATATGGTCTTATACATGATACATAAGACCTATAATAAATTTATAGGTCTTATACATATATTATAAGATTGTTTTTTGGGTCCTTTACTTGGTTTATCCAATTCTTGTGCTATAATTGAATTGTCATATGACGAGATATGCCTCGAGGAAAAATTTATTACCGTGTCGTGGCTCTAACCCTAAAGGAAGAGGGGTTGGCAAAACCAACCGCCAAATGGGGTAAAGAGAGATTGATCATAATATGGAATAATTATGGTCAACCAAATTAGTGGGGAAATGGCACAATTAGCTACTCGAGATAGGAATTTTGCTAAAAATGGGGAACATTTCCCATTAACTAATGAGTGGTCTCGGATGAACCACGAGTGCATAAATAACGTATGGAATGACGTTCTGGTAAGTTGTAATCCATATTTCTTACATATATCTCTAGTACGTAGTCAAAAGTCTTATGCTTCTCTAACAATTGATTTTTTTTTTCTTTGTTGAATTGTGTATATAGGAAAATACAAATGCTCCTCCAGGAGTATTTCCCGGTTATGGCTCTTTCTCTCGCTAAAGCGTGGCGTTATTGAAATACAATGTGAGACAAGCATATAATAAGTATTATATAGTTATGAATATTACTCGGCTTATGACTTTGTTATGAATATTGACTCGATTATGAATATTATTACTCGGTTGAAATGACATTATAAGATGTATCAATCGACCAAGACGCATTGGCTCACCCACCCCGTGGGTGCGTTGCGTGGATCAACGGGCCGCACTTGTTGCGATGTGGGGTACGCCCAAGGCTCGGGTATATTTCAAATTAATCTCAATCTATTATCGTGAATGTCTTATATAAGTAGTCAAATTAATACTAATATTATCTTTTTTTTTTCCAGGAAATATCAGAAACAAATAAATTGAATCGAGAAAAACAATCGTGCCTGAATAGGACCGGAAAACAGTCCCATCCCAAAGTCATCAAAGAGGTTTGTCATCGTTCAATTTAGTTCTCAGTTGTCAATTCAATTAATGTTTCTTTTTGTATCGTATATAAATATATTTTTTTTGGTCAAATGATTCTATTATAAATTGTAGAGAGGCGACAAGGGATTACCAACTGATCGCTTAAGCGTTTTCATACATACGCGCACGGGCAAAACACCCGAGCATCAAGAAAACCACTCAAATGATTGTAAGTTAAAGTTTCAACCTTTTCTCGTTTCAGCTTTTGTTATTCTATAGAATACTTTTTTCATTTCTAACTTCATTTTCATAATATTAATTAAAGTTAAAACATTTATATTGAACATGTTGTTTTGTTACGGCGAACGCTTAATGATGCGGTTGAGGAGTGCGAGGAGCAACAAAACTCTCCGCGGGCGCGTGAAAATATTTCTTTGTTGGTATGTTTGGCTCACGATGACCATGGAGAGTTCGATGTATGGGAGGCGGTCCGAACAAAACTAAGGTGTTTGGTAAATCCCAACCTTCTCGTGCCGTGTAATGGAGGCGGTGGCGGGGGTCGAGCAGATATGGAAAGGCAACTTGAGGAGGAACGCCGAAAAAATGAGGAGGAACACCAACGACTTCGGGAGCAGTTACAACAACAACTTGATGAGGAACGCCTTAAGTTACAACAACAAATTGATGAATTGAAACGTTGTTGGATGGAACGACGTGGAAATGACGGTAATGAATAGGTGTTCGTGGATTTTAGACATTGTGTATTTTGGATACATTCAACAACTAATAACTTTTTTGTATAATGGTTATTATGTCTGGATACATTCAACATTAATTGTGTTAATATGTAGATTGTAAATATTGATTGCATTTGTGTATTTTTGGTTATATTGTGTGTGTACAGGTTGAATTTGGTTTTTGTGAACGTATTTTTGGGGAAAATGAATTATACAAAGCTGGGGAAAAAAAAAATAGGATTATTTACGGCGGTGACTAAATCCGCCGTATAAACCTAGGGACGACTCGTGCCCAAAGGGGGGACGAGGGAACCAGTAGGGGGTGTAAATGGGACGACTCGTGCCATGGTGGACGAGTCGTCCTTATTTAGTTATTTACGGCGGATATAGTAACCGCCGTATAAAATGGCCATGGACGACTCGTTTGGACGAGGGAACCTGGTGGGGGTGCAACTTGGACGACTCGTCACGGAGCGGACGACTCGTCTCTTATTTACGGCGGTTACACATTCCGCCGTATAAAGATCACTCAAATATGCCATTTTATACGTATGTATTCCATTTATATACGGCGGTGGTATATCCGCCGTATATACTATATACGGCGGTTGTCCCGCCGTATATAGTATATACGGCGATGATTTATACGGGGATCTATTTACGGCGGCTAGTCCGCCGTAAATACTATATACGGCGGGGCGCGTATTATTTACGGCGGATTTTAACCGCCGTAAATAAGCCTCTTTCTTGTAGTGTATGTGCAATCATTGAAAATGAACAAGTGTAGTAAACATGAATTTTATTGATTTGGAAAGAGACTTACAACTTGTGAACCAATTATTCAGGGAGGCCACATCCCCATTACAACAGATCAATACAGATTACAAGGGGTAATGGTATCTGCAAGTGGTCATAGAGTGTCGCGTGACACAGGATGTGCCTGGCTAGATGTGTCGCGTGACACAGGATCTAACCAGTCACAATATGTTGCATGACACATAGTGTCCATCTGCAGATACCTTCAGATTTGAACTCAGCAACACCAATAGCCAACACAGATCCAATTGATCAATCAGATTAGCTTTGAAATGTAGAATTAACAACAATTCAACCCAGGGAGTGTGGATATGGATAGATCCACACCCCCTTGGGATCTAAACACCAAATTCAACAAATATTCAACAATAAACACCTAATTATTCAGATCAACCAAGTTAAACAGAGAGATTGCGATTGGGATTCAATAATCTAGACAGATAGAGTCTGATTATTGAATCCAAGAGAAGTAAAACAATAGAATTATCTAATTATCAAGGTAAGAGAGAGAGGGAAAAAGGGAGTTGAGGGTGTACCCTTGTTGCTTCCACGAATTCTGTATCAAGTTAGATACAGAACCCTTCAATATCAGCTTCTGGTCCTGGGAGGCTTGAGAGAATCACTAGAAGGTAGATCTAAGAGGAGGTAAGGGAATTGGGTTGAATTGGAGGCAATTGGAGGTAGGTTATGGGTAGGAGAGAGAGAGGTGTATGTTTAGTGTGTGTGTGTTACGTTGCAATTCCTTCAGAGTAACTGTATGTCAAATTTTGGATCTATTTCTAAGAGGGGAAGGGTCTTATTTATAGGCTGCAGTTAGTGGTCACCCTGTGTCGCACGAATTTACGTAACCACTTTCCAAGCCTCGACTTGTCGCGTGACACAATGTGTCACAACCGCTTTTGGCACCAAAATCAGTTTCTGGAACATTCAGGGAAAATACCCAAAAGGTCCAAAAAGGTTTTATTCCCAAGGGGTCCTTTAGCATGAGCAAAGTACCAAAAGGTACTTCCTTAGCGGAAAACTTATGAAATATTTCCGAAAGTCTCAGGATAGGCTGGGAATTTACCAAAACGCCCCTTAATGCAATTTTATCACATTAAAATGTACCTAAAAGGGTCGCGAATTGGATTGGCGTACTTACAGAAACAACAACAATGGCGTCACCGCCCGTTCTTCTGCTGATTAAATGAATCTGGTGAAATCAGGTTTAAAGCCGGACGGCTTCTTTTTCCCCATCTCATGTCGGGCGGCTTCATTTGCTCTAGACTGAATTTACACTTTTACCCCTGAACTTTCCATTTAACTAAGAATTCCCTGTTATCTCCAAATGGAATAGCGTTTATTTCTAAGAATTCCCCGTTATCTCCAAATGGAATAGCGTTTATTTTTAAGAATTTCCCGTTATCTCCAAATGGAATAACGTTGTCCCCTAAAAATCTTCCGTTATCTCCAAATGGAATAAAGTTTCCTTTAAATAATTCCCGTTATCTCCAAATGGAATAACGCTGTCTCCCTAAAATTTCCGTTATCGCCAAATGGGATAACGTATCCTCCGGGAAACCTTCCGTTATCACCAAATGGGATAACGTATCCTCCGGGAAACCTTCCGTTATCGCCGAATGGGATAACGTATCCTCCGGGAAACCTTCCGTTATCGCCGAATGGGATAACGTATCCTCCGGGAAACCTTCCGTTATCGCCAAATGGGATAACGTATCCTCCGGGAAACCTTCTGTTATCGCCAAATGGGATAACGTATCCTCCGAGAAATCTTTCGTTATTGCCAAATGGGATAACGTATCCTCCGAGAAACCTTCCGTTATCGCCAAATGGGATAACGTATCCTTCGGGAAACCTTCCGTTATCGCCGAATGGGATAACGTATCCTTCGGGAAACCTGTAGTTATCGCCAAATGGGATAACGTCAGGTGACAGCCTCCAAATTGTCAAAATTCCAAGGATCCTAGACCTGCTCCTAACTATCTAGTTAACCTTGAACTACGATCACGTCTTGATTCCTCCGGGATACGTAGGTAGCCTTTCATAAAGGTCCAGCCATCCGACCACATTGGTCGCCCCTTTCATTAATTCATCACTCCTCAGTGGTGAGGTAGCCTTTCAAAAGGGTCCAGCCATCCGACCACATTGGTCACTCCCTTCATTTGGCATATCCCCAGTAGGATCAGCCATTTGACCTCCTAGGTCACTTTCTTTCCATCTTCCTAGCAAGAAGATCAGTTTCTCTTCGCCATTCCCCATGTGGATTCCGAACTACGATCATGGCTTGATTCCTCCGGGATACGTAGGTAGCCTACTTTAGGTTCAGCCAATTCGTCATACATGACACCTTATTCCCAGTGGATTCCGAACTACGATCATGGCTTGATTCCTCCGGGATACGTAGGTAGCCTTCCCAAAGGTTCAGCCACTCGACCTCCTTGGTCACCCAATCCGTCTCAGCAGTTCGCCAGATTAGATTCTTTTTATCGATAACCCCACTTGCCCTGCAAGTACCGTTGCCGAGGGGCTACTGTAAGTACCCAAATCTGGCTCATGCCTTCCGATTAAGTTTCCCGGCAATTCCCCGAACTTTCCTAAAGTTCAGGGGCAATTCTGAAACTTTTCCAAACTGTCTAAGGGGGAAGGACCTGCTAGGAATTAAAATTCCAAGGAGTCTCACGCTGGAATGAAGCTTCCAGCTGCCACCTTGCACGAATCTAGAAGCAGGCTGAGTCATCTATGGATAACGCCGGACGGCTTCTTTTGCAAAAGGTTAATGCCGCAAGGCTTCATTAGGAAGCACAAATCAACCTATAAATAGAGGTCTCCTCTACCCATTTTATATACAACTTTCAGGCATTGTTACTCTGCCAAAATTACTCCACAAAATTACAAAAACTGAAACTCCCAAAAATCACCTCCCTCCTCCATAAATCATCCCAAAACTACTCCTACATTAGGAAAACCCCCAAGGGAGATAGAGAGAACCACCATTGGTAATCTCTCCTTCCGTTCCTCTTAAAATACTCCTTTTACCTTGTTATATTCATTACTTGTCATCTATATTGCTTTTACTTGCCATTAATATTGATATATTGCCATAAAGTTACCATCTTTATCATGTAGACATCATTTCCCCCCATTTTCCCTACACAAATGATTCATGGGGAATCCCTTCCCAAGGATGAACAAGGTTCCACACGTGGCTTGTTCTAGGGAGGATTCATTACATGATGATGTGAAATAGTTCCATTTTAATACATAAAAATGCTATCTTTACTCTTATAATGTCTTCCCCTTCCCTTGACCTTGCTTCCAAGGATTGTCCACCTCATAAGGTTCTTAAAGGACATAGGAAAGCCTTAAAGGTCTTCCCTTTACATTCTTGTCTTTAGCTTTCATAATGTTCATTACATTTATTTCATAAAAACGCAATCTTTACCTTTCAAAGTCATTCCCCCATGTCCCTTTTGGTTGGATCACTCTCCGAGGATTGTCTAGTGACCTCTTAAGGCACAAAAGACATAGGATGAGTATAAAGATCCAATCTTTATAGCCCTCCCCTAGTCCCTTTGGTACTTGAAGCATCCCGTGGTGTGGATCGGTGTATGACCCTATCTTTACATCGTTTCTGCCACTAAAATGTCATAGTCGAAGTCCCTTTAAAAGCGGATGAATCTTAGCCCCTACATCTCCGATCATCACTTGAGACGAGCATAAATGTCCCTACGTAGCTCAATCGTCTCAAGATGTAGGATTGATGGGCAAAGACTCTTCCTTTCTAAAGAGTCACATTCTTGGACTATAAAAAGGTGTCACTCTCTCTCTCGATCACATATGGCGAAGCACTACAACAAATATGCCTTTTCCCGGCACTTTAAAAATGCCAAAAATGTTGAAAAAGTGCCGGAAAAGCTTTTTCCGGCACTTCTAAAAGTGCCGGAAAAAAGTGGTGTCGGGAATACTTTCCGGCACTTTTGTAAGTGCCGCTAATTTTCGGCACTTTTGTAAATGCCGCTATTTTTTGGCATTTTTGTAAGTGCCGCTGTTTTCCGGCACTTTTGTAAGTGTCGCTAATTTCCGGCATTTTATTAAGTGACCGGCACTTTTAAAAGTGCCGCTAATTTTTCGGCACTTTCACAAAGTGCCGAAATATACAGACACGTCTAAAATGCCAGAAAATTAGCGGCACTTTTTTTAAAGTGCCGAAAATTAGTCACTTTTAATATTCTCCAATATTAGCGATGCATTTAAAATTGATGAGAATTTTTTCCTTTTAAAAAAAATATATATATTTCTGGCCCTAAAAAAATTTGGCATCTCTAATTTATTGTGCTATTGAAATCACTAACATACACAAATTTCAACAATTAGTAATGAATAAGAATAACTTATAAAATATAAAGCTTGGTCCATTGCCATAAATTGAACATTTAGTATGCATTACACGACCCAAAAAGTACTAGTTCAAAAGAAAGGTATGCAACAAGCATTGACATCTACATACTGAGTTCAAGTAGCAAACAAAAACACAAATGAATGCAATCTTCTCCCGTATAGATTGGTTTATAAGTTCCTCATTTAAATCATCACCTGAAAAAAGAAGCATTATTTAGTTTTAAATGATATTAAATAAGAGAATAAACATAAGAGATATAATTTAGAACATAAGAAATATAATTCATTGTATATACAAGATAACTGAAATAATGAGAAACCTCAGATGAATATAATAAAGCACACGATCAACATGATCATGAGAATGTCAAGTATAACGTAACAAAAGCCAAAAGCAATGAGATCGTCCATAATTGTGCATGCACTATGCGCTCATTTTGAAGAAAATGGATCTGATATGCGTGAAAGATTGAAGCACAAGACTAAACCATGTTAGTGCATAAAGTAGACGCTGGTTGAAACCGGGCTCCAAGTGCAGCTAATTTATGTCTCGGTGTCTTGAGCCAAGCTCACCCACATTATCGTAGATAATATGGGATATTTTACAATTAAACACGAAGTATCTTATTAGAGCCATGTCGAGGTGGCTCATCTATTACATCATTGGAATTGTGTACAAGATGAGTCAAATCGAGCTATGAAAGGACCAAGCTCAAGCAAAAATAAAGCCATTAAGCTTTATTTACAGCCTTACACAAGATGAGCAACTATAATTGCTGAGATATGTTCCCTATCATCTAGAATATTGTTTTGAAAGTCATATGTCTTTACTTTAAGTTCTGATATGCCAGATTAAGCCTTGCAGATGTCCTTATTGAAATAAAATTAAGAGTTATGCTCCAAAAAGAGGAAATAGGAGTATTTTAGCGCAATGAAAGGAAAATATGTGAATTTACATGGGTTGTAATTATTGTACAAAGGTTTTTTACCTTCGACTCCAGGATTTTTTGGCTCACTGAAGTACTGATTTGGATGATTGATCCCATCATCACATGATGTGCCATGCACAAACCTTCAAATGTAAGGGTGCGAGCCAACCGCAAACATTATTAACACATGATGTCGGTACCAACATGATATAGCAGGTTTCTACATCAAAGCAGGGAGGAATTACAAAACACCTATAATGCTATCTTATTACACAGTAATGTCTAGTATTCATATTATATCCGTCAAGGAGCCTACTTCAGAATACTTCTAAGAAAAGATGAGGAACGTGCAACTTTTAGTATCTTGACATACTAGGCGCATCGTACTAGAAAAGATACTGCCAAGATGATCTAGTTGATAACCTCAAAGAAAATGGGATCATAAAATATACGGAGTATATAACTGGGGATTGTATGTAAACATGGTATAATCAGCGAAACCATAAAGCTACCCACCATGAACTTATATACTAATATAACTAGGGTTCAGACCATAGGATTTTACCTCGCAAGATGTTTGACTGACATGGTAGGACTGCAGCAAATGTAAGGCTATTCCGAATTTGGGTATTGCTTTCTCATCCAACGAAATGAGCTTAAGCTGAATATTTAACTGAGACAACAATCTAAATGTGTCAAATGCACTTTGGCATAGAACTCAAGAAGTAAACCATTGAAAAATAAAGATGATCCTTATAACCAACTGCCATAAGGTGGGGAGGGGGTATAATTTGGCTGCATTTAATGGTAAAGAGATCCCTTTTAGGAAAAGTGCTACTGACTCTGTCCACTTTGTGCCTCTGGGTGGGGGTGAAGTGGGCGTGGGGATGCAGGATCAGAAGCGATAATTTAAAAATAAATCCCTCAGAGAATATACTCCCCTCCGTCTTATAATAAATGTCGCATTTGACTTGTCAACGGTTTTAAGAAATGTGCTTTACATGTTTGTGCATTGCTTGTTCAATGATAAAATTGCACTTAGCCTATTTCCTTTATTAGAATAAGACATTTATTTTGAGATATTTTGGGACATACCATAATAGAAAGTGCGACAATTATTTTGGGACGGAGGGAGTATTCTTTGAAGTAAAATATACTACCAATATTACCTCCTTATTTTCCCTGGAGATGTTTAAGATGATCTATCAGCTTAAAGAGGCGGCTATTCCTTACACTCTTGCCATTACTGCCACTCTGGCTACCATGTCGTGTGATGCTCCGCATGCCACCTCTACCCCAGCCAAATATTTCTAAGCTACCAACAAGCCCAGTAGCTGCACCCATAATTTCTCCGGTCATTTCGGGCTCATTTTCATCCCCACCTCCTTACTGCTACTTGCCGCTAATGAACAATGAGAAGAAACCCGACCTCCTCCCCATCTCTTGTATCGCTTTGGTTTGACTTACGGACTAGGCTCATCGGTGGAAGATGAATCCTTCCCATCATCAAGACCATTGTCATCCTCATTATCGGACTCGGTAGTTCTACGGTTTCTCCTCCCCCTGAGATTGCGATAATTTCCCTATCTTCTCACAAATGCAGCCGCAGTAGCTCTAGCAGTGCGTTTTCTCCCTAATGCTTCTGACTGCCGGTGTAAAGTCTGGGCAATTGAAGCTTGGATTTGTTCATAAGAACTGGGATCAAGCAAACAACCATTACATTTAAAAGGACAGAGGGACATCGGCAATAACCAGCAATCAGCAAAACATCCATTACATTTTCATGAACAACACTACAGTAAGTCTGTAACATTCAGAGATTATAAATACCAAAAAAAAAAACTTAAAAAGGGCATAACCAGCAATCAGCAATCAGCAATCAGCAAACCATAACCTGCGAAAAAGAGCACAAACAACGTTGTCAGAAAACTCAATTGGCAACCTAATTTGGATAGCAAGTGCAAAAAATAAAGCTAAGACTAAAATTATAGCATTACATAGCTTGGTTGATCAGGTATGGAAAAACATATCAGAAATCAATGGTGACTTTGTTAAAAAAATCAATGGTGACTTTGTTGATCTGGAGATACATTGTGAATGTTCCACGTTAAAAAATAAAAATGAGTTTTATCAGAAAATTTGATAGTGCTTTAATATAATACTAGAAGTACTCCCTGAAATAGCCCGGATCCGTGCAGGCCTCGCGGCCCCGGCATCTGGCAGTCTTTCGCGTTGGAGCGGCTTAGTCTCGCCGTTTTTTGTTTTTGTAGAGTCGCCACGCCGTTTTTATTAAGCCCAAAACATTGAAAAAGGGCATCAGTTTAAAGATAATTTTAAACTGTTTTTTGTGTGATGAGATTTTGAGTTCGGAGGTCAGATGACTCCCCGGGAAGAGAATATTAGAATATTAGAGCTCACCCGAGTAGCCTCGTAAAACGAGTCTTTCGGATACCCCTAATATCCTTTAAATGTTGTGTGTGTGTGTGTGTGCTTTTAAAAATGCATGCTGTATCGGATGTCTACATTGTATGCTATGTATGGAAATGTATTGAAATAGTAATGGAAGGAAGCCTTACCAATGTTGGTTCGCGTCTGTCTTCTCCGCTCGGGGAATGGTGTTTGAGGTCGGAGTAGCGTTCTCCGCACGGATCGGGATTGCTTCGGGAGGGACCGGTTGTACGCGGACGAGAGTTTCGGCGTGAGTTGAGGTTGTAGGCTGCGTTCGGGCGAGAGGTTCGGCGTGCGTGGGGATCGTCGGGATCACTCGGGCGCAGGTTCGGCGTGCGTTGTGGTGGCGTGAGTCACTCGGGCAGTAGTTTCGGCGTGATTTGGGATCGTTGGTTTGACTCTGAAAGAGCGGGACACGCGTGGAAAGACCGTGCAAGGCCTCGGAGTACCACGAGGGGCCTCGTAGTACCTCGAGAGTGCCTCGGCAGCGCGGGAGCGTCTTTGGAGCGCTCGGGAGGCTTCTGAGCACCACAAGGGAGCTCGGAAGGCCTCGGAAGGATCCGAAAGGGGCCGGGAGTGCCTCGAGAGGACTCTAGAGGGGAGCCGAAGGCTAAAGGAGGAAGAGAGAAGAGGGAGGTGTGTGAAAATGAGGAGGGGGAGCCCTCTATTTATAGTAAAATTTCGGAGCAAAGAGGTCCGTACGGACCTTCTTGGTTATCCAAATTTTGGATTTCCTCGATTTGAGGGAATCTCGCAATGATGGAGAATATTCTCGAATGATGGTGTTCCCCGAGCAATAAGGTCCGTACGGACCATCTTGCATGCAAAGAGGTCCGTACGGACCAACTCGCAGGAAGTAATCATTTTCCCTGGATTTGAGGGAATATTGTGGACTTTAAGGGGATTTAGTAATCATTGAAACAAAGAGGTCCGTACGGACCTTAATTGCTTTTCCGATTTCCCGAAAATTCCCAAAAGGTCCTTTTGTCCCTTTTATCCTGCAAAGGCTCCTCCCTTGGTTTGGTTGGGGGTTTGAGAGGGTTTTGAGAGGGTTTTGAGTGAGAGAGGTCTCCGAGACTGCGTTGATGAGTCCGCGGTGTTTCCGGGTGCTTGAAAGGGGGTGATCCAGATTGGGGTACTTACGAAGCCCCTCGACGACGTCACTTATGAAAGAAGTGGGGTCGCCGATAAGATAAGTGGTCCTAACTGGATCGCGTCTTGGGAGAGGAAGTGACCGTGAGGGTCAATGTGAGGACGTGGTGGTGTCCTTTTGTGTGACCGTTTAGGTCAATAGCCGGACCTCGTGATAGGATTCCTACGTATCCCCGGCGGGAATCAAGCACAGTCGTAGTTCGGGTGTGGGGCGAGTGTTTTGTAAATGCGGGCGTGGTGGTGCCCTTGTAGTGTTGTGTGACCGCCGAGGTCGGGTGAGGACGTGGTGGTGTCCTAAGATGTGGTGACCGCCGAGGTCAATTGTGAGGACGTGGTGGTGTCCCGGGATGGAAATTTTACGATTTTCCGAATCGGGTGGTTTAAGGCCTTCCGGGCCGGAGAGATAGAGTGAGGACCTGAATCGTCTTCCGATTGCGGTTGGTGCCACGGCCGGGAGGATTTTGAATCGTCATCCGGCGTCGGCTGGTGCCACGCCGGAGGACTTTGAATCGTCATCCGGCGGCGGTTGGTGCCACGCTGGAGGACTTTGAATCGTCATCTCGGCGGGCGGTTGGTGCCACGCCGGGAGGACTTTGAATCGTCATCCGCGGCGGTTGGTGCCACGCCGGAGGACTTTGAATCGTCATCTCGCGGCGGTTGGTGCCACGCCGGAGGACTTTGAATCGTCATCCGGCGGCGGCTGGTGCCACGCCGGGAGGACTTTGAATCGTCATCCGGCGGCCGGCTGTGTTTATGCGCGAGGACTTTGAATCGTCTTCGCGGCGGTTGGTGCCACGCCGGAGGACTTTGAATCGTCATCCGCGGGCTTTGTTGGTGTTTATGCGCGAGGACTTTGAATCGTCTTCTAGCCGCAGTTGGTGCCACGCTGGAGGACTTTGAATCGTCTTCTGGCGGCGATTTGATGTAATGCGCGAGGACTTTGAATCGTCTTCTAGCCGCAGTTGGTGCCACGCTGGAGGACTTTGAATCGTCTTACGCGGCGATTTGATGTAATGCGCGAGGACTTTGAATCGTCTTCTAGCCGCAGCTAGTGGATGTAATGCGCGAGGACTTTGAATCGTCTTCTAGCCGTTAGCCAGGAGGCATGGCTGCCTTGTGCTTCGAGAGGCGTAGATGCCTTTGTGTTTTTGCATGTTGATGTAGAAGGTTGGACTTACGATGACTCGCCGGTGCTTGCTGCCGTTGAAGTGGGCAAGGATGACGGCTGGTGATTGCTTCCCCATTTGGCATTTTGGGAGGCGCTTCGTGCCTTGGGACTTGTACTCGGAGGTGTTGGCTCCTTCTTGTGCTTGTTTTGCCGTTGAGTGGGCAAGGATGATGGCCGGTGCTGGGGATATGTAGTCTTGTATGACTTCCCTTTCGACTTGTTGGGGAGGAGCTCGGGCTTACTTTGATGGCCGGTGCTTGCGTTGCCGTTGAAGTGGGCGAAGTTCGGGCTTACATCTGACTGCCGGTGCTTGAATTGCTGGGGATGCGTGACCTTGTAGGGGCCCTTTTCTGTTGGGAAGATGACTTCGGACCTCTAGTGGTTGAGTTGTCGTTGAGCGTTTGGGGGCGTCTTGTGCCTTGATATTCGTGCTGGGAGGTGTTGGCTCCTTCTTGAATTGCCGTTGAGCGGGCGATGGTTGAATTGCCATTGGAGTGGGCGAGGACCGGTCTTACGTTGATGGCCGGTGGTTGAATTGCCGTTGAAGTGGGCGAGGACCGGTCTTACGCTGACGGCCGGTGGTTGAATTGCCGTTGAAGTGGGCGAGGTCCGGTCTTACGCTTGACGGCCGATGGTTGATTTGTCGTTGAAGTGGGCGAGGTCCGGTCTTACGCTTGACGGCCGGTGGTTGAATTGCCGTTGAAGTGGGCGAGGTCCGGTCTTACGCTTGACGGCCGGTGGTTGAATTGCCGTTGAAGTGGGCGAGGTCCGGTCTTACGCTTGACGGCCGGTGGTTGAATTGCCGTTGAAGTGGGCGAGGTCCGGTCTTATGCTTGACGGCCGGTGGTTGAATTGCCGTTGAAGTGGGCGAGGATCGGTCTTACGCTTGACGGCCTGTGGTTGAATTGAAGGGTTAGGGACCATTCTGCACTTGGATTTGCTGGAAAAGGCCTTAGGACAGCCAGGGGCAAAGATTATAAGGGCAGGAAAGTAATTTGGCCCCCTCTTGCAAAGAGGTCCGTACGGACCACTTTGATTTTTTACAGTTCCCAGATTTTGACCGGGCTTAAATTCCGAGGCTCCCTCTTCATTTCCCATTTCCAAGGTCGTGGAACCAAATGAGAGAGAAAGAGAAAACTCCATTTTTGTCCAAAATCTTCCATTTTTCTTAGCTTGAATTGCTTGCAATGGCGGAGGGATCTCGAAGGAGTCGTCGTCAACGTTAGCCAGAAGTGGTTGAGCAGCGAATGGAGCTCCAAAGGAATTGGATTTCGTTCGTTCCATCTTCGAAGAACCCGGATGTTTTGTATCCGAATCCGGAGGTGCACAATCGTCGCTCCATGAACGTCGGGGAGGTAAGAAATCTGTTCCGTTTTGATTCCCTGCTCGAATTTTTTGAATGCTAGAACTAGGTTTTAGTTTTTCGCATTTTTGAATTTTTTTTTTTATTATTTTATGCCTTTTTGTGAAATTCTTGATGAATTGTTGAAAATGGACATGTAAAAATTGTGGGTATGTGTATTTTGTGCAGAAATGTGTAGATTAGCTCTTATTTGTGAAAATAAAGTGCCTATCTAGTGAATTGCATGCTTTGGTGTTTTGTACCTAATGCTATTTATGTATGTACATTGTGAGAAAAATTATCGTGTAGTGATAATTTTTGTGAAAAATGTGACACGTGCCGTGTTTTGTGACGGGTTATATGTGAAAGTGTGTGCCGTGTAGGGACGGATTTTTTTGTGTTATGCATATGTGTCGTGCCGTGTTTTTGGGTGACGGACTCTGTGGGGAAAATATGTGCAATATGTGCCGTGTTGGGACGGATTTTCTTTTGAAAATGTGTCGTGTAGGGTTTAATCCCCTCCCCTTTTTTTTCTTTTGAGAAAATGTGTACAGTGTGTGCCGTGTTTTTGTGACGGACTGCATGAGAAAAATTATATGCATGATATATGTGAAAATTATGTGCATTATATGTGCATTATATGTGCATTGTGTGCCGTGTTTTGTGACGGGTTATATGTGCCTTTATATTAAGTACTGTGATTGACGTACCTTTGCTGTGTTTACCTGCAGGATGCGGGGCTTATGGCCGGGAAGGCCAAGAGGATGAAGACTCGGGGATCGCTCGAGGTCATTGTGGAGCTATGGCAATGATGCCCGATATTTCCGTGGACGGTAGGCCGAGTCCCCTGAGGCCGGTTTATGCTTACGGCCTAGGTGTGTCTCGCTGAGAACCCGGCCGGAGTGTTCCGACACGAGGAAGAACAAGAGTGTCTTCCCGGGTTTATCCGAGTATTGGTGGGATACCACCCACACCTTCCACCCGAGCCGGGGGCGAGGTGACAAAGTGACGCCCACCGATTTTGCCGTTATTACACGGCTCTCCTTCAAAGGGGAGCCGGTGCGGTGGAGGGATATGATCTCCGATGTGGTGCCGACCGAGCCGCCGGGCTTTGAGCCTCGTCCTCGCAGGGCCCGGGCATGCCGTATAGTGACGTGAGCCGAAGATTACGGCCGCATTGGGGCCTACATCCGAGGTACCAGGCCAGTGTGACGGCGGAAGGCGATTGGCGCGCTCCTTCTTGTGGTATGCACTGTCCGAGACTTTGTTCTCGAACCACGCGACCGCAGCCTCCCTTTGCTCGCTGGAGAGCTTGATTGACTTGGATAAGTGGTCTCGTGCGATATTGCTTGGGGCGAGGCGTGTGCTTGGGCCGAGCTCTACTTCTCCTTGGACCGGGCGAGCGGGGTGTGGCCAGCTTCTCACTGCTGCTTTGACTTTGCTTTGGAGGTATGAGTTTATTGCCGTTTTTGATTTAGCAACTTGTCGCTTCTCCGTTGTCTTTTGCACCGAGCCTTCTCTCGTTTTTGTCACGGTGTGGTTTTATGAGGTTTTCCAAAGTGCTTCCCGTGGGATAGGATCCCGGGGCTTGCGCGCACTCGCTATGTCAATGGGCTCGTACGGCGAGGGAAGAGGAGGACCGCCTGGGAAGCTCACCATCGCCTACTGGGATGCGTGGTGGAGCGTCCGGAGAGAGATAGCCGTGAGGGTTTGTCTTGTTCCCATGAACTCGGTATGAGGGAGATGAGTTTGAGGGGGCTCCCGAGGTGACAGCCAGCGCGAAGATGTGCCGCGGGGCTTGACTTGTGATGTCATGTATCCGGGAGAGCGGGTCTTCTCGGGCTGGCCCAAGTGTGCTTCCCCGTGGCTCCGAGGACCCTCCCTTTGGGATGCTTGACTCCGGGACATGGACGTGCTTGATTTCGAGAGGTACCTTGGCGGTGTCGGGGCCGAGGAGTTCATTTTATATGGAGAGGGAGTACGGGGCCTTCGTGGAGGAGGAAGCCGAGGACGCCGCAGTCTTGGCGAGCAGAGAGGGCGCCCGTTGTGACTCCCCTGCAGGTTCCGATGCCGGGACCGGATTTCACGTACGTCCATGCGGACTGGTCGAGAGGAGGAGGGTGTCACTGCCCGTCTCCCGAGCAGTTTCCCGCCGCATACCGAGCGGATCCCGACGGATCGGTGAGTGTGCCGACTCTTTTCCATCTTGGCATCTTTTCCGCATTTTTCTTTTGTTGTTGAGTATAACTGCATTTGATGAGCGTTTCCCTTGGCTTGTTGGTGTGCGGAGTCCCTGGGGAGAGCCTACGATATGCCGACCGCCGTTACGTGGCGATGCGCTCCTTCGCTAAGAAGATGGCGTCGAAGGTGTCCTCGCCGGGTCTTCGCGTCGTGTGCCTGGCGTACGAGCCTATGCCTTCGAGGCATCCCGTGAGACGTTCCTCCGCCTAGAGCCGCAGCCTGAGCCGCAGCCAGAGAGGACCTTTGAGGGGGCGGCATAGCATGGATGCCGGACATCTTCGGGAGCCGCAGTGGCCTTCGAGGGAGCAGCCCTTTTATCGCTCCATGCCTCCGCATGGCGCACTGTGGCGAGGGTTCCTCGTAGCCTTCTTTCTTTGATCCTTTCGCCGGATTTGATCCTTCGAGTACTTTTCGTGGGAGCCCTCGGGACGGGTGCTCTGTGATTCCGACGACGAGGATGTGACTCGGCGAGTTCGCCGGGATGCCCGACTTTTCTTTGGAGGACCTTGGCGAGGATGATGATGCCGAGGATTCCCGATTAGTATTCATTTGCTTTCCCTCTTTTCATATCCCTCTTTTTTTTGTTTAGCAGCAGACATTTATTGGTACTCGTAATAAAACACATGTATTTGCACGGCAAACAAAGATTTTTTATTTTAAGATGTAATGTCATTTTTTTGTGATTCCCGGGATTTGTCCTAGAAATTGTTGCTATTATTATTTTTTATTTTTGTACATGCCACGTGAGCTGAGAGTGTGTTTTGGTGGGTACGCCAGAGTGTTTGTTTCTTGAGAATGGCTTTGTGGCCAGTCAGCTTGCAGAGCGGCGCTTTTGAGAGCAAGGTTTTGCCGAGGACAAAGGGCAGTGGCTTTTGTACCTGGCTTTTTACTGGCCGAGAAATGGGTTCTCGTGTGAGCGTGAAGCTTGGAGTGTGACTTTCTTCGTACTTCGTTGAAGAAGTGCGGGCATGATCCTTGATTCGGGTCATATCGACATTTCCGAGCCGCCTGAGCGGCTCATGGTTGATGATGAGAGTGACGTCTCTTGGGGGATGCCTTCGCCTTGTGCGTGATGGCGACGCTTTTTCTCGGCCGCCCTGGCATTTGTGTGATGGCGCTTGGCTAGATGTGGTAGTGGCACCGCGTAGCCGGGAGAAGATATTGTCCCGTTGCGCCGGGAGACTTCTTCATGGTATCGACCGTCCGGCGACCGGGGATCGTTTTATGAGAGGGGGAAGCCCCGCTTTGCTCACCTTGCGGCCGGCTGCAGAGAGACTTCAGGCCATGTCCGAGGCTCCGACGTCGTTTAGCCCGTGGTCGTTTGCTCGCCGACCTCCTTGTGTTGGGATATGCGGGATCATCCGCCCGGGAGAGATGGATGGGTACGCGCTTGGTACGCATCGATCCGCTCGGTGGGTTCCGCACCGGGAGGATTGAGACCAGGTGAGGATCTTGGCAGAAGGGTCCTACGTTGTCGTAGTTCCAGTGTTTGTCTTGGTCCTCCTTCTATATTCCGTCGCTTGTTTCCCGGCAATGGGATGAAGCAGAGCCTGGCTGGGCCGGGATGACCTTTTGCTACTCAGGTGGAAGTAGTTCCTCTTTGTATGGCGCCTCCGTGTGCCTTCTTTGTATTTTCTCGAGGGTATGGAAGTATTCCGCTTCCCTCCCGTGGTACTCCTTAGACGTCTGGGGAGCGTCTGTATTGACGACTCGCATCCGGCCCGGCATGAAAGCAAAGCATGTCAAGCAGCCCCAAGCTGGTCTTCGGGAGAGCAAAGGTGCGAGCAAGCAATCGCTGGGACCCGGCTGCCGTAGTAGCTATTGCTCTTAGGAGTTCCGAAGCCCGGTCCGACCCTTTCGGGATGTGACGGAGACGCTTTGTTTGACTACGAGACTAGAGTTGACCGACCGACAGGGAGAGGTCCTCTTTACTGCACTCGGCAGGGAGGAGATCCGAGCCGAAGCACGGCGAATGAAGCCCCGAGAGCTACCGGGATTATTTCCGACTCTACGGGAGGACCCCAGCATCTCTGACCGAGAGACGCAGAGTTGGTTCCACGTGGAACGAAAGAAGACTCGCGGGGACGAGGGAAGAAAGGAAAGAATGGCGAGGGGACAAGCGCAGATGGCGCAGAATGACCTCCTAGGTATCCATTCATTGCATTGCAAACACATTATTAGTTAAATGTATTAAGCCTGTCTTTTAGCATGTTGTGAACTTGAGAGTAGACCGTGCTTCGAACTCATCAAGAAATGTTGTAACCGTTAGCGATTTGTGATTTACTTTTAAAGCTTTGTCGAGACGCAAGATCTTTTGTTTGCCTTTGCTTCGTTGTGCACTTTGTCGGCGCCCATCCTTGGACTTTTCGTTGCATCCGTGGCACCGAAGCAGCCTGGGCCCGACGGCAATCCCCTTTGCCGAGGCTTTGTGCTTGGCCGAGAGGTTGAATGCTCCCTCGACAAGTCGTTCGACGGCCTTTTTTGTAGCTTCCTTGCCGCTTTGTTGGCGTCTGCTCTTTGACCTCAATTTCGCAGCCTTCGCTGAGCTTCTTTTGTTTTTTTTTTTTTTGTGAGCCCTCGCTCGAGCTCTCTTTTTTTTTTTGTGAGCCCTTGCTCGAGCTCTTTTTTTTTTTTTTTTTTTTTTTGAAGCGCGTGAGGGCGAAGACAAGCCCCCGGCTCGGGAAACCAATGCTTTCACGAGTCGGGCTGCGTTGATGCCGGGGTGACCCTGATGTCCTTCGATGTTGCCGCCGCCGTCGTTGACTTGGTCAAGGTGACTGCCGCTGGGCGTGTTCTTGAAAAGTGCGTAGCTTGATGGAGGTCTTGATTGACATTCAAACTTTTGACTTTTTGTGTATTTTTAGACCTGACCAATTAAGGTTGCCTACGTTCCCTGGACTAGAGGGCTCAGTTCCGCGTAGTTCGACACTACATGGAGTGCCAAGAGATGCACAAATGTTGTTCTTCTTCAGCGAAGTATCTCGCGAAGTTTGCTTCCGTTGACTGGATTCATGAAGGGATTGCCGTCTAGGTCCGTTAGCTTCTATGGCGCCTCCGGAGAAGATCTTTTGAACCACGAAAGGGCCGATCCATGTGGGTTCCCATTTTCCCAGTGGGTTGGTTCGAGTGGGAGGCTTTTCTTTGAGTACAAGGTCACCTTCCCCGATGTCTCGGGATTTGACTTTCTTGTCGAAAGCTCTAGCCATCCCGCTTTGATAGGCTCGGACGTGTTCCATGGCCTTTAGTCGTCGCTCATCTAGCAGAGCCAATTCGCCATGCTCGGCTTCGAGCCATTCAACTTCGTTGATGTCATTTTCCAGCAAAGACTCTGGAGTGAGGGAATTTCTAGCTCGATGGGAAGGACCGCTTCCATCCCGTATGTCGTGGCAAATGGGGTTTCTCCCGTGGCCGTTTCCGACCGATGTGCGGTAGCCCCAAAGTGCAAGGTGCCTTCTCGGGCCAATCTCGTCCTCGGGTGGTCATTTTTCGGATGATCCGTTCGAGGGTTTTGTTTGTCGCTTCCACGGCGCCGTTTGTTTGTGGCCGGTAGGGAGAAGATTTGTGACGTGTGATCTTGAATTCAGCCAGCCCGTCGAATTCCCTTCGAAGTGTGAGCCGTTGTCCGATATGACCTCATTTGGGATGCCGTATCGGCATATGATGTTTTCTTTGAGGAAATGCGCGACCTTCTGGAGGTGAGTACCTTGTAGGACTTGGCTTCGACCCATTTGGTGAAGTAGTCGATGGCTACTAAGATGAACTCGCGACCGTCGTCGCCCGGCGGAGCGATTTTCCCGATGACGTCAATTCCCCAAGTGGCAAAGGGCCAAGGTGTAGTCATGCAAGAGAGATCGTGGGGCGGTAGATGATTGAGGTTGGAGAACCGTTGGCACTTGTCGCAGCCTTTCTCGACAAAGTGGATGCAATCTCGCTCCACGGAGATCCAAAGAGTAGCCCATCCCGAGAATGATTTGCATCGTGGCTCGGCGTTCATGTGGGGACCGCAAGCCCTATTTGGTGGACTTCATTCATGAATTTGTCTGCTTCTTCTTGGCTGACGCAGCGTAGGAGTGGCCCATGGTAGCGTTTCTTGTATAACATGTCCCCGAGGATGACGAAGTGAGAGGCAAGGCGTTTTAGGGCCATGACGCTCTTGGTTTTGACCCCTTCTGTGTGTGGGTCTTCCTTGTTCATGAAGGTGGCTTCCCCGCTCTTGAGGTATTGGAAAATCTGGTTATACCATGGCTCATTGACGGGCTTAGGTTCTGGTTCGATCTCACAACAAGAGGCGTGAATTTCCTTTCGTCCGACTTTGAAGGGTTTGATTGCTTTTCCTTCGGGGATTTCCACAAGGGAAGCCAAGGTGGCTAAGGCATCCGCAAACCTGTTTCGGTCTCTTGGCAAGTAATGGAAGGTGACCTCTTCGAATTGTGTGATGAGGTCCTCTATGCAGGCATGGTATTTTTGCAAGCCCGGGTCTATGGTTTTCCACTTGTTGGAGACTTGGTTGATGATCAAGGCTGAGTCCCCATAAACTTCGAGTTTCTGGACATTCCTCTCGAGTGCGGCTTGTAGTCCAAGAATAGCAGCTTCATATTCGGCGGCATTGTTGGTTACCTCGAAATTGAGCTTTATAGCAATTGGGGTGTGCTCGTCCTGGGATCCACCAAGAGCATACCGATGCCGTTTCCTTTTGGTTGGCCGCTCCGTCAAAGAACAAGCTTGCCATCGGTTTTCGCCTTCGATTGCGAAGATTCCTTCTGTCCGGAAATTGTGGTTCGGTGGCCTCGAGCCTCGTCGGTTGGGAAATCGCCTTGTTCACCCATGGCCCGTCCCTTGATTGACTTTTGGTTTACGTACTTGATGTCAAATTCCGCTAGGAAGAAAGACCATTTGGCGAGCCTCATTGACAGAGATGGTTTGTCGAAGAGGTACTTGATCGGGTCCATTTTGGAAACCAAGTGTATCGTGTGCGATCCGCATGTAGTGCCGTAGTTTCCCGACAACCCATACCGTAGCCGCGCAGGTTTTCTCGAGGGCCGAGTAATTGAGTTCGCCGCCTTGAAACTTTCGACCGACGAAGTAGATGGCGTTTCGACCCGTGACTCCTTCTTTCTTGACAGAGCATGGCTCCAACCGCGGTGTCGGTCACGCTTAGGTATAGCAACAGTGGCTTTTCCTCGTGGGGAGGACAGAGAATCGGAGGACTCACAAGGTATGCTTTTATTTTTTCAAAAGCATCTTGGCATTCCGAGTTCCATTCGATGTCGGCGTTCTTCTTCATCGCCTTGAAGATTGGCTCGCACATAGAGGTCAATTGGTTGACGAAGCGGCCGATATATTGCAGCGGCCCATGAAGCTTTTCACCTCTCGTCCGAGTTTGCGGTGGTCTCATTTCGATGATAGCTTTGATCTTGAGGATCCACCTCGATGCCTCTCTCGGTGACTACGTATCCCAAAACCTTGCCTCTGGCTAACCCCAAATGTGCATTTGGCGGTGGTTAAGCCTCATTGAGTGTTTTCGGAGGCGATTGAAGAATTTTCTCAGTCCTCATGAGGTGTTGTCCGTCCGATCCCTTTGAGTGAACGATCATGTCATCGACGTACACTTCGATCTCTTTGTGGATCATATCGTGGAAGAGGGCGGTTGCCGCCCGTTGGTAGGTAGCCCCAGCGTTCTTTAGTCCGAACGGCATTACTGTGTAGCAAGATAGGTTCCCCAGGGGTTGTGAAAGCCGTCTTTTCTTGGTCTTCTTCGGCCATCTTGATCCGATTGTAACCGGCAAAACCGTCCACGAAGGACTTGACTTCGAAATTGGTCGTAGTATCTACCAACATGTCGATATTGGGTAGTGGAAAATCGTCCTTGGGACTTGCTTTGTTGAGATCTCTAAGTCCACGCAACAACAGTACTTTTCCATCGGCCTCGTGACCGTGACGATATTGGAGAGCCATGTGGGGTACTCGACACCCCGATGAAGCCGACGCGGAGCATTTTTTCGATCTCCTCTTTGACTTGTAAAGACCATTCCGCTTGATTCGGCGTAGCTTTTGCTTGACGGGCTTAGCCTCGGGATTCAAGGGGATCCTGTTCTACAATGTTAGGATCTAACCCGGCATGTCTCTAGGACCAAGCGAACACGTCCACGAACTCTTTGAGCAAAGGCAAGCCAATGCGTCTTGCTCGTGCCGATGAAGAAACTTCCGATTTGCGTCTCTTTTGGCTCTTCAAATAGCTCCCAAATTCACTTTGGTTAAAACCTCCTCAGCACTGGGCCCGGTTTTTCTCTCGTTTGACAACATGCTTAAAGATGTGCTTAATGTATTGTTCGTTTAATGTGTCTCGCTTCTTTATCAAGTGAATCGTTATTAACCTGCTTCGTGTGTTAGTTAATTTATCGCTTGTTAAAGATGCAATGAGAGGATACTCAAAGATCAAGCATTCATTAAGAGCATACGGAATACATTATTGGCAATGAGTTCGTAATCTTCCGGCGCGAGGCCATCGATGACTCGAGAGACTCAAATTCAAAGCTAATGGACTCGTGATGAGTTTTGACACTAGACTCTAGGACTCGAGGGGTCGACCAAGTTGTTCGATCATGTCCTTTTGGCCGGGCAAGTAGGTCCGGAGAAGGTGGCCCAGCTTATTGAGTGGCCATGAGCTTGATAGGAGATGGGGCTTGAAAGGCTTTATGTCACCGTTCCCGATCATTGCTATCACGTAGTTATCGTAAACAAAATCGATTAGATCCGGCATCTCGATTTCTTCTTTCAAGAGCAGGTGTGTAGCAGCTGGTTCGTCCCAAGCATCGTCTCGCGGAGTCTCTTGCTTGGTCTTGGGCATTACTAGCTCGAATGCACTCGTCCCGCTTTGTTGAAGGCGTGAGTGTTGACAGAGAGTTTTTCGAGTTCTTCCGCCAAAGAGGGGTTTTCTTGAACCAAAATTCGCCGTGAATAGTGGTGGTTGTGGATCCCGGCAGGGCGGTGTGTCGAGGAATGCTCTTCTGACAGATTTGGCTTGAGGCCTCCGAATCTTGCCAGTTCGCCGGAGCTTGTCCATGGTTGTCTGGCCGCCTTTGTTTGGCGCCGACACACTCGTTCCCTTTTCTCGGATCTTCTTCCAAGTTGCCGGCCTTCCTTGTGAAGTACTTGGTCATGTCGAAGCCGTAAGGACGAAGATCGGAGATTGCGTGCAAGCCTCTTTTTGTTATCTCGTGGAGCATTTTCGCGCAGCCTCGCTTGTCCTCCGCAATGTGTTCGGGAGTAGGAGAGTATCCTGTGCCGTGCAGGTATTCTCGTTCTTTGATATTGATGATCTCGTTGAGTGCCCCACGGCGTTTCCCAAACCGAGCCCCGGATGTAGTTCATGTGCTTCATCATTTTCATCGGGAGGAATCTTGTCCCAAATCAAAGGCAAATCTATGTGGCACACTGGGCCTTTGGGCTCGATGGTGAACCCCGAGCATCATGCCGTCATCATCGTGTTTGATCTCTAAACCGGGACGCCGTTGGTGTCGGTCCTTTCAGTGACTATGCCGTCGCCGTAGATGATGGTCGATCTCGTTCCTTGGACGAACTTTACGCACCGATGGAGAGTGGATGCCACCCCATTGATCTCGATGTAGCCAAGGGCGTCCCAAAATGGCAAAGAAGCGTGATTGGGATGTCGATGACTTGGAAATCTGTCGGGACCATTTGTTTTCCGAACCACAAGTTCAAGGTGGCTATTCCCAAGACTCGGGCGGGATGTTGAGTCGTATGCCTTGATTGCTCGAGTCGAGGGTTTTAGATCGCTTGCTTTGATCCCTAAAGCAAATCCATCATTTTGGCCGGAAGGACGTTCATGGATGATCCTCCATCTACCAACACCCGAGGAGACGGCGCTCGTCCAAATTGAACCGTTATGTAGAGAGGCTCGTTGTGGTCGCCCCAAATTTTGGAAGATCGAGCTCGCGAAGGTGATGATATTGCCGTAATTGACGTTGCCAATCATCCGAACCGGCTTCATCGTGTCACCGTGATGGGAACCATGGTCCGGGCCGTGCTTTCTTCCAACTTGAGCTTGTGCGGGTAAGATGAAGTGAGTAAGGACCAGAGCGAGATGTTAGCCTGAGTGCGCTTGAGCCGTGTCAAGACAGATCTTCAACCTGGGGTCCAAGGTTTCACTTCTTTGGCGTAGGGTCCCTTTTCACCCGTGGCCTGTATGGCCGGCCTTTTGTCCGTCCGTGGAGGATTCACTGGATTTGACCGGAACGTGTCGAACATTCACCTCGGACTTATGGTTTTGCTTGTCTCTCCCGCTTCGGGAGTGGGAGGAGCCCGATTGGCGTAAGGCCGATCGCGCATTTCAATTGCGTTCACCGTCATGGCTTTTACCGAAGCATCAATAGTGGCTTTGAGATCTTCCCAAGACAGGGGTTGGATTATCCGGACCTTCTGGGCCTTCTTGGCGGTGCGAAGCTCGGTCTCCACTGATCATGGAGCAAACATTGCCGTGGCCCCGTGCGTAACTAGGCCGGGAGATTTGGCTGAGTAGATGACATAGTAGTCAAACTTTCCCGAGGGTTCTCCAAGGGTTCCGACCGTGGGATCACCGGATTCATACCTCTTTTTCGCTTTTTGTCGAGAAGATAGCTTCTTCTTTCGTCGAGGACGGCCCTCTGCTCATTGCATCCCGGAATTCCATTTCCGCACAAGCACCGCACCGCAGACGTCCCACCGTATGTGTTCGTTGTTCGGCGGTGGTACCGGGACCTCGTGAGGCCGGATGGGCAGGCTTTCCTCTCGGGAAGGTCTTGTGGCCTTACGTCATAATCGCATGGCTCGTACGAGGGTAACAGGTTGACTTCGGGAGACAATGAGAGATGTTAGAGGCCGTAGGAGCAGCCATGGCTTGGGAAGCCCTGTGTAGTGGGTGGCTAAGGTTCCGAAGTGGTGCATGGCACCTTCGATCCAGGCTTGTTGCTCACCTTGACGTTTCTCAATAGCCATGAGGACTCGCCAAACTTCTTCCAATGTTGGGAAATTTCTTGGGGGTAAGGTCCCGTTCTCATCGTTGTTATCCACCGACTTGGCCATGGGGAATTGACTGACCGTCCCGGTGACAGAGCCGGGAAGGAGGTAGGACCTTGCTGTTTTGACACCGGGAGACGGGTTCCTGGGTACTCTCGACCACTCTCTCGTTAGCCGGAGGGGGTGATGGGCAAGGTTTAGACACGGGAATGGCCTAACGGGATAAAAGGGGGAAAGCTTACGTGGCATGCGGTTTCCGTTTCTTTTATTGATTTTTTTTTGTTGTTTTAATTTACTTAAAACATGTTTTCTCGTAATCCTAGGTAGGTTGGAAAAGATTGCTCTTGTTTTTCGCAACTATGCTAGATCCCGGGTCGCTGGAGACCATCTCGCGCGCTATAAGCCCCTCGTTTTTGCACCCGTATTTCGACATCCCAGGTGGACAGCCCCTGGGCGAGGGTCCTATAGTGCAAGCGGTTTCCACCGGCCTAAAAGAAAAATCGAACCTAAGGACCGAGCCTCGTCATGTTCGTTTTGATGCGTTAGTCATGCGAATAGTGAACCGAGCCGCCACCGAGTCAAGATCGTGTCAAGAGTTCGGCATGACCTTCTCTTGCCTTGCTTGCGCAAGGGATCCGTGACGTTAGGCGTTGGTCGGGTCATATCGTCATGGCCGACGTATCAAAGGCGTGATGACATGGTGTCACGCGAGCATGGATGTATATCCTGGACGGAACATCGTCTGGGTGTAGCTTCGGAAATCAAGATCGTGTCAAGATTTTAGCATGACCTTTCATCGCTTTGCTTGCGCAAGGGATCTTGAGTTCCGAGCCTTGACTCGTAAAATGGCCGGCATGGTATATGTATCCAGCCGTATGACACGGACCGGGTAAAACCAACCGAGTCCGGACAGAGTGTGACTCAAGACTCAAACGTGTGGTTGACGCTTGGCTAGCATGGGATGTTTGGAATGATCCCGTGCGCGCCCAAGAGGCCTAGGAAGACCAAACGGATCGCAACTGAGACCGCTCCGGGTTAAGGGTTGTAGTGTGCAGTGTATCCGAGGCAGCAGTGCGAGTAGCGTGCGGTGTAACCGAGGCAGCAGTGCGAGTAGAGTGCGGTGTAACCGAGGCAGCAGTGCGCGTAGTGTGCGGTCTCTAAAATTCTTTTTCTGAGTAAAATAGAAATTTTTGAAGAATTTTAAATGTATGCACAGATGTATATTGATGCATTTTTTTTTGTATTTTTATTTTTTTGTTTAAAATAAAAAGTAAAGCACGTGCACACACACACAACAGTTAAAGAAAGGGGTAAAATGAAAGTTTGACCCTCATCATCATTTTAAAAATCTTTTGTTTTGTTTAAAAGTTTTTAAAACAAAATAATCCCCAGCGGAGTCGCCAACTGAAATAGCCCGGATCCGTGCAGGCCTCGCGGCCCCGGCATCTGGCAGTCTTTCGCGTTGGAGCGGCTTAGTCTCGCCGTTTTTGTTTTTGTAGAGTCGCCACGCCGTTTTTATTAAGCCCAAAACATTGAAAAAGGGCATCAGTTTAAAGATAATTTTAAACTGTTTTTGTGTGATGAGATTTTGAGTTCTGAGGTCGATGACTCCTCGGGGAAGAGAATATTAGAATATTAGAGCTCACCCGAGTAGCCTCGTAAAACGAGTCTTTCTGGATACCCCTAATATCCTTTAAATGTTGTGTGTGTGTGTGTGCTTTTAAAAATGCATGTCGTATCGGATGTCTACATTGTATGCTATGTATGGAAATGTATTGAAATAGTAATGGAAGGAAGCCTTACCAATGTTGGTTCGTGTCTCGTCTTCCGCCGGGGAATGGTGTTTGAGGTCTGAGTAGCTGCTCCTGCACGGATCGGGATTGCTTCGAGGAGGGACCTGGTTCATGCGCTACAGTTTCGTGAGTCGAGGTTGTAAGTGCGTCGGCAGAGGTTCGCGTGCGTGGGGATCATCTGGATCACCGGGCAGAGGTTCTAAGGCGTGCGTGTGGTGGCAGTGAGTCACTCTGGCGTAGTTTCGCGTGATTTGGGATCGCTGGCTTGACTCGGAAAGAGCCGGACACCGTGGAAAGACTGTGCAAGGCCTCTGAGTACCACGAGGGGCCTCAGAGTACCTCGAGAGTGCCTCGGGCAGCGCGGGAGCGTCTCGGGAGCGCTCGGGGAGGCTTCGGAGCACCACAAGTGGAGCTTCTAAGGCCTCTAAGGATCCGAAAGGGGCCGGGAGTGCCTCGAGAGGACTTAGAGGGGAGCCGAAGGCTAAAGGAGGAAGAGAGAAGAGGGAGGTGTGTGAAAATGAGGAGGGGGAGCCCTCTATTTATAGTAAAAATTTCGAGCAAAGAGGTCCGTACGGACCTTCTTGGTTATCCGTAATTTTGGATTTCGATTTGAGGGAATCTCGCAATGATGGAGAATATTCTGGAATGATGGTGTTCCTCGAGCAATAAGGTCCGTACGGACCATCTTGCATGCAAAGAGGTCCGTACGGACCAACTCGCAGTGGAAGTAATCATTTTCCCCGGATTTGAGGGAATATTGTGGACTTTAAGGGGATTTAGTAATCATTGAAACAAAGAGGTCCGTACGGACCTTAATTGCTTTTCTGATTTCCTGAAAATTCCCAAAAGGTCCTTTTGTCCCTTTTTATCCCAGAAAGGCTCCTCCCTTGGTTTGGTTGGGGTTTTGAGAGGGTTTTGAGTGAGAGAGGTCTCCGAGACTGCGTTGATGAGTCTGCGGTGTTTCCCGGGTGCTTGAAAGGGGGTGATCCAGATTGGGGTACTTACACTCCCGTGCGATGCACGGTAAAATCATGTTATTGAATTTAACAATTAAAATTTAATATATAAAAAAATATTTTTCTCCACTTATTTTCCTTACAACATTTTCTCATTCAAAATATTTTTTTAAAAAAATTACATTAAAAAATAATGACAATAAACTAAACATGAAATATTAAATTTAAAGACCAATATTACAAAACAATATTAAATAAAATTCAAATTTGAATAATCATGTAATACATTTATACATTATGAAAAATTTCCTTAAAGACAACATTTTCTGTAGATGACTTAGATTCTCCAGGGTTATCATCATCACAAATCAAAATTTTAAGTCCATCGGGACTTTTGACTCGAGATAGTGCAACATATAGTTGTCCATGAGAAAATACAGGTCTTTTCAAAATAACATCAACAAAGGATAAAGATTGACCTTGGCTTTTGTTAATCGTCATTGCATATGAAATCATTAAGGGGAACTGCATCCTTAACCTGTTGATCATGCTGTGACCTGTTGACTAGCCTGTGGCCTATTGACTTGAAAACCTTGATATTTTCCGAGAATAATTTGGTTAACCTGTCAAAGCCACAACAGGTTGATCTTGACCTCCTTAACCTGTTGACCATGCCTTTGTGACACTGTTGACCGTGCCGTGACCTCGTTGACCACCCTGTGACACATTCGACAGTGTGACCTGTAGACTTGAAATCCTTGATATTTTCCGAGAATGAGTTGGTTAACATGTCAAAGCCACAACCGGTTGATCTTGACCTCCTTAACCTGTTGACCATGCTGTGACCTGTTGACCAGGCTGTGACCTGTTGACTTGAAAACCTTGATATATTTCGAGAATAAGTTGGTTAACCTGTCAAAGCCACAATCGGTTGATCTTGACCTCCTTAACCTTTTGACCATGTTGTGATCTGTTGACCAGCCTGTGACCTGTTGCCCAGGCTGTGACCTGTTGACAACCCTGTGACCTGTTGACCAGGCTGTGACCTGTTGACTTGAAATCCTTGATATTTTCCGAGAATGAGTTGGTTAACCTGTCAAAGCGACAACCGGTTGATCTTGACCTCCTCCTTAACCTATTGACCATGTTGTGACCTGTTGACCAGGCTGTGACCTGTTGACTTGAAAACCTTGATATTTTTCGAGAATAATTGGTTAAACTGTCAAAGCCACAACCGGTTAAACCGATAACTTCCAACAGTCGAGGGCCTTGACCGATCCTTGCCTCAAAAATCCTCACAGATAAACAAACCAATTTTACTATCATAATACTGATAGAGCCAATATGTGTCTTAACCGATCAAGGGCCTTGACCGATCCTTGCCTCAAGAAACCCTCTCAGATAAACAAACCAATTTAATTATCATATTTTGAGACGAATGCACTAACATTACGAATAATAATTTTAGAGGCGAATGAAGTAGTAATTATTTTTAAAATATTCATTGATTTTTTCCGAGAATAAGTTGGTTAACCTGTCAAAGCCACAATCGGTTGATCTTGACTTCCTTAATCTGTTGACCATGCTGTGACCTGTCCTGTAACCTATTGACTATGATGTGACATGTTGACCAGCCTGTGACATGTTGACCAGCCTGTGACCTGTTGACTTGAAAACCTTGATATTTTTCGAAAATAAGTTGGTTAACCTGTCAAAGCCACAACCGATTGATCTTGATCTCCTTAACCTGTTGATCATGTTGTGACCTGTTGACCAGACTGTGACCTGTTGACCAGGCTATGACCTGTTGACTTGAAAACCTTGATATTTTCTGAGAAAAAGTTGGTTAACCTGTCAAAGCCACAACCGGTTGATCTTGACCTCCTTAACCTGTTGACCATGCTGTGACCTGTTGACCAGCCTGTGACCTATTGACTTGAAAACCATGATATTTTCCGAGAATAATTTGGTTAACCTGTCGGAGCCACAACAGGTTGATCTTGACCTCCTTAACCTGTTGACGACTCACTCGTGACTTGTTGACCACTCGTGACTCGTTGACCACCACCGTGACCTGTTGACTTGAAAACCTTGATATTTTCTAAGAATAAGTTGGTTAACCTGTCAAAGCCACAACCGGTTGATCTTGACCTCATTAACCTGTTGATCGCCCTGTGACTCGCTGACTGTGCCGTGTGACCCGTTGACCCACTCGTGACCTGTTGACTTGAAAACCTTGATATTTTCCGAGAATAATTTGGTTAACCTGTCAAAGCCACAATAGGTTGATCTTGACCTCCTTAACTCCGTTGGACCATGCCGTGAACCTGACCTGCCCCCGTGACTTGGACAAACCTGTGACCTGTTGACTTAAAAACCTTGATATTTTTCGAGAATAAGTTGGTTGACATGTCAAAGCCACAACAGGTTGATCTTGACCTCCTTAACCTGTTGACCATGCTGTGACCTGTTGACCAGCCTGTGACCTGTTGACTTGAAAACCTTGATATTTTTCGAGAATAAGTTGGTTAACCTGTCAAGGCCACAACCGATTGATCTTGACCTCCTTAACCTGTTGACCATATTGTGACCTCGCGACCAGCCGTGACCCGTTGACCACCCGCGACCCGTCGACTATGATCTCGACCCGTTGACCACCACGTGACCCGTTGACTATGATCCGGCCCGTTGACCAGCTCAGGACTGCTGTCGACCAGCGACCGTCAACTTGAAAACCTTGATATTTTTCGAGAATAATTTGGTTAACCTGTCAAAGCCACAACAGGTTGATCTTGACCTCCTTAACCTGTTGATCATGCTTTGACCTGTTGACCAGTTTGTGACCTGTTGACCAGGCTGTGACCTGTTGACCAGCCTGTGACCTGTTGTCTTAAAAACCTTGATATTTTTTGAGAATAAGTTGGTTAACCTGTCAAAGCCACAACAGGTTGATCTTGACCTCCTTAACCTGTTGACTATGCTGTGACCTGTTGACCAGCCTTTGACCTGTTGACCAGCCTGTGACCTATTGACCAGCCTGTGACCTGTTGACTTGAAAACCTTGATATTTTTCGAGAATAAGTTGGTTAACCTGTCAAAGTCACAACCGATTGATCTTGACCTCCTTAACCTGTTGACCACGCCGTGACCCGTCGACTGTGACACCCGTGACCTGTTGACTTGAAAACCTTGATATTTTTTGAGAATAATTTGGTTAACCTGTCAAAGCCACAACATGTTGATCTTGACCTCCTTAACCTGTTGACCAGCCTATGACTTGTTGACCAGGCTGTGACCTGTTGACCAGCCTGTGACCTGTTGACTTGAAAACCTTGATATTTTCCGAGAATAATTTGGTTAACCTGTCAAAGCCACAACTGGTTGATCTTGACCTCATTAACCTGTTGACCATGCTGTGACCTGTTGACCAGCCTGTGACCTGTTGACTTGAAACCTTGATATTTTTCGAGAATAAGTTGGTTAACCTGTCAAAGCCACAACCGGTTGATCTTGACCTCCTTAACCTGTTGACCAAAGATGTGACTGCTGACCAGCCGTGACTGTTGACCAGCCTGTGACCTGTTGACTTGAAAACCTTGATATTTTTCGAGAATAAGTTGGTTAACCTGTCAAAGCCACAACCGGTTGATCTTGACCTCCTTAACCTATTGACCAGGCTGTGACCTGTTGACCAGGCTGTAACCTGTTGACTTGAAAACCTTGATATTTTCTGAGAATAAGTTGGTTAACCTGTCAAAGCCACAACCGGTTGATCTTGACTTCCTTAACTTGTTGACCAGGCTGTGACCTGTTGACTTAAATTGGGGTATCCAAACATACCTGAAGTTAATATGATGACTTTGTAGTTCCAACCGATTGTTCAAAAAATATTATTCAGATTTGGTTTTGATTACGAATAAATTTGAACATTTTCTGACATTAGAGCGATTTGCATATAAAAATCAGATTCAGGAAAGATGGGCATTCAGAATAAGGAGGTTAAGTTTAATCAATAGATAAACTTCATATGACAATAAACAATCATCATTATGCCCATCCACCCACACATACATCTCCAACAAATGCCTCGATTAAATTTAAGGAAGAAGAAGAAGATGGTAAATTAGGAAGAGATTTTCTCTCAGACAAATGCCTCGATTTGTCGTCATGATTTATAAAGAACGTAATCAGACTCGTCATCATGATTTTCATCTTCATCGAGAAACAACAAATTCACATAGCAATCGACCTTTTAATTTGAAGAAGAATGGAGAAATGATTTGCAGATCCAAAATTGAGTGTGTAAAAGTACCTGAAAACAAAGAGAAAAGGCCTTCACAACTTAAGGACGGAATCACGGCTCCTTCTATTTATACCCTCGCGGCGCCGCGCTCCACTTCTTAGGGTTAGGTTTTGGAGCTTCCATATGCTTCCATATGCTTGGTCGGTTAAGGCTTTGATTAGTTTGGATCGATTAAGGCAAGAGAAGGGTGAAAATTGATTTGCTTTGTTTGGATCGGTTGAGGCTAGAAGAAAATTGATCGGTCAACCAAATAAACAATCGGTTAGCCTCACAACCGGTCAGCCAAGCCAAAGGCCCAAAAACAAAAAACCCTTACCGATCCATTATCCATTACCGATCCAAACAGACCCTTGACCGATCCAAAGACCCTTGGACCGACCCAAACAATCCAAACACACCTTACCGACCCAAAGGCTTCGCCTTGATCCAAGCTTAACTTTGGTACAAACTCCGTCTCACTTTAAATTACAAAATAATAATTATTAATAAAGAAAACTAAATAGAAATATTATTTTTTCTATCTCAAATAAATACTTTAAAAAATGTACTTCTATAAAAAATTATATTCTTCATTTCAAAAATAAATATTACTTTCAACTCAAAAAGTAATATTTATTTTTTAAATGAATAATATAATTTCTTGTAGAAGTATATTTTTTAAAGTATTTATTTGAGATGGAAAAAATAATATTTCTATTTACTTTTCTTTATTAATAATAATTATTTTGTAATTTAAAGTGGAACGTTTATTTATTATTTATTATTTATTGATCGGTTACTTGGAACAGTCAACCATTGATCTTATTATTTATTGATCGGTTACCTTGGATCGGTCAACCAAGTCACGTGCTTTGGATGGGTCAACCAAGTCACATGCTTTGGATCGGTCAACCAATTTACTTGTTTACTTGGTTTGGATCGGTCAGGAGGCATGCTTTGGATCGGTCAACCAATTGAGTTGGTTTGCCAAAATTTTATATATATAGAGAATATATAGAGATATATAGAGAGAGATAGCGATGTGGGATTAATTCCTTTTGTAACAAAACGTAAGAAAATTGGTTGATTTAATCCCACATTGCTATCTCTCTCTATATCTCTATACATTCTCTCTATATATAAAAGGAATTAATGTCCTGATTCAAATTTGCCACAACTTAAGAGAGTAATTACAAAAGTGCCACTCAAATTTTGACAAAATTTTTGGCGCTTTGACTGTTCATAGGATGACCTGCTTTAATATATAGATAGATGTTTGTATGATGACTAAGTTGATTCAAACCTTATTCTCAAGTATCTGAAGAAATGATACTCCTTTTTTGACAACTCTAATTGAAAGGTATAATTTTTATTTGAATAATTATTAAGTTAGTAGTTGTTTATAGTTATGTCAAGAAAATTGCTACAATAATATAACAGAAAACAATGACTACAAGTATAATCCTCAAACTTTGTCATTTTGTATAATTGTTGTGTGCAAAATCAATACAAAATAGATCAAAACCTACAGTAAGTCTGTAACAATACCTGAAAGAATGGACAAATCTACAAACACTTCTTCTTCATCCATGGCTGCTGGTGTAAGCCCCAAATTTTATTGCTATTACAGTAGATCAAAACCTACTGTAAGCCCCAAATTTTATTCGAGAGAGAGAAGCTTACAGAGTTACAGTTACTGTATGTGTAATTGTGTATTCAAGAGAGAGAGAGCGAGAGAGAAGCTTACAGTGACGGTGGAGAGAGAACGGCCGAGAGAGAACGGTGGAGGGAGTCTCGGCGTCGTCGAGAGGTAGAGAGATATTGAACCCTAGGTCGTCAATACGTTCCAGAAGAGAGAGAGTAGCTATTTGTGTTGGGTACTACTATATACAAGGCACCATTTGTATAAGGAATTATGAAATTACCAAAATGCCCATATATATACTTTTAAAAAAAAAACCTTCCCCTCCCTCTCCATTTCAAACGTCGTTCTATCTCTCTCTCTCTCAACCAAGGCGCCGAACCCCTCTCTCTCTCTCTCTACTCGACAACTCGGCGACCACCACAACACCACCACCGCCGAAAAAAATGAAGACAAACCTCCCTAAAACCGGTGGAAAGTCCGTCTCTTCTTCCACCGCTCCAAAAGTAATTCTTTTTAACCTAAAATTTCAATTTGAAAACCCAACATTAATTTTATGCCTAAAATGGATTATATAATGCTTAATGTTGTTTAAACCTATCCTAAATGGTTCTAATTGCGATTTCGTAACATAAATTTGGGTTTTTTGTTTGAATCGGATACGAATTTGTGTGCCTAAAATTTGAAATTGTCGGCGTGTGTTTCGTATGAACACATACGAATGGTCACCAACATTTCGTGTAATGGCACACGAAATGTAAACTGATTCATCAGTTTACATTTCGTGTGCCAATACACGAAATGTTGGTGACCATTTCGTGTTGTAGTACACGAGATACTTTCCACATTTCGTATATTAGGACACGAAATGTAAATTGATTCATCAGTTTGCATTTCGTGCTCTAATACACGATATGTGGTGAGGTTTCTCGTGTCTTTATACACGAAATGATCACCAACATTTCGGGTATTTTCACACGAAATGTCAACTGGTTTTTGAAAATTAATTGTCTCTTATTAATTTTTTGTAGGGACGTAAACCTGCGACGGCCTCTAATAGAAAGAGGAAGGCCGAGGAGGCGAACGCAGCCTAAGGCAGATAAACGGAGCAAAAAGATTCACGACAAGAATGTCGTGATTGAGCAGCTTGTGGAAGAAGAGACGGATAGTGAGGGTACATATTCTAGTGAGGATTCATCTTCTCGCACTCGTTCCCGAGGTGCATCTGTGCGTGAGGCACAGTTATCTAGTGATGATGAGGAGGAGGTGGAGGAGAGTGTATCTGTGAGGCCTCGCAAGAGGCGGGAGGTACGGGCCAGAAAGGGGAAAGGGGCTAAGGATGACGAGTGGCAGCTTAAGAGTAACCCCGGTGGCGGCCCGGAGGAGGTTGATTTGTTGTACGGGTTTGGTCATCATCGAGCCCGTAAGATATGGGAGAACGCCACTTGTGAGCCGGTGTTGAAGCGCTAAACGAGGCAGCAGATTCTAGATAAGTAAGTATATGATTTGTTTATTAAATATCCATTTGCAAAACATTTCAAGAATCAGTTGACATTTCGTGTGCCAATACACGAAATGTTGGAGACCATTTCGTGTTGTAGTACACGAGATACTTTCCACATTTCGTATATTAGGACACGAAATGTAAATTGATTCATCAGTTTGCATTTCGTACTCTAATACACGATATGTGGTGAGGTTTCTCGTGTCTTTATACACGAAATTATCACCAACATTTCGGGTATTTCCACACGAAATGTCATCTGGTTCTTGAAACAGAGGGAGTATTAATTATAATGTTTTGTTTGGAATCAACAGGTTCTCGCATGCTTCTTTACCGGAGGATGATAGAGCTTGGTGGGCTCGTGTTCAGGGTACCGGCCTCCATTACCTACATGATGCTACCATTCGCCGGCCTAGCATGGCAAACCTTCTTCTTCAAAAATATATTCCACAAGCTCAAGATCAATATGATCATAAAAACTTGGAGAATGTTGTGGAGAATCCATACTATGGTGTTAGATGATTTGAGAATTAATGAAAATAATGGGTATAAATTTATGTGCGTTAAGACTTGGACAATGGTGTCGCAGCTGCATGGGTGTACAGTTCTCTGTTGGGCCGTTGTCCGCATGTATAGCGTGGTGTATGTAGGGCTTCAGGGTGTATCTTGTGTGTATATACACGAGATACTATGGTACATATCGTGTATACACACACGATATAGTCTTTGTTTCTGGTAATTATCTCGTATGAACAATACACGAGATACACCCTGATTAATTTCGTGTATTGTTCATACGAAATGTATTAGTAAATGTCGTGTATTTAAACACGACACATCATATAATAAAATAAAAATTAATTATGAATAAATGTGGTAGGTTATATGATATTGTATGATGTTGGTTCAATCTTATATGTAATCATTGTTTGTTTTCCAACTTATTAAAACAAGAAACATATAATCTTGATTAACAAATATGATAATTTCAAATATATAATCTTGAGTAGTTGGTATTCCTCTAATGTACAACTTATCATTAACCTCGTTTTTTTTTTTTTTCTAGATTCTAGATGGCATTTAAAGTGTTTTTCATCTACATGAGTTTCCTCCAAATCCAAATGGAAATTGAGTTACAAATATGTGCCATTATTTAGGGTTTTTAGGATTTTATGTGTCCCGATCTTGTGAAAAATGGTATACGGCTACCTCGTTTATTTTTTTTAATTTTTTTCTAGATTCTAGATGACATTTAAAGTGTTTTTCATCTACATGAGTTTCCTCCAAATCCAAATGGAAATTGAGTTACAAATATGTACCATTATTTAGGGTTTTTAGGGTTTTATGTGTCCCGATCTTGTGAAAAATGGTATACGGCTACCTCGTTTATTTTTTTTTTAATTTTTTTCTAGATTCTAAATGACATTTAAAGTGTTTTTCATCTACATGAGTTTCCTCCAAATCCAAATGGAAATTGAGTTACAAATATGTGCCATTATTTAGGGTTTTATGTGTCCCGATCTTGTGAAAAATGGTATACGGCTACCTCGTTTATTTTTTTTAATTTTTTTCTACATTCTAAATGACATTTTAAGTGTTTTTCATCTCTATGAGTTTTCTCCAATTCCAAATGGAAATTGAGTTACAAATATGTGTCATTATTTAGGGTTTTTAGGGTTTTATGTGTCGCGATCTTGTGAAAAATGGTATACGGCTACCTCATTTATTTTTTTCTCCATTCTAAATGGCATTTAAAGTGTTTTTCATCTCTATGACTTTATTTATAATCATTTGTTAGGTGATTATAAATAAAGTGGTATCACTTAAATGTGATAGGTTATATGATATTGTATGATCCAATATGACGTTTGTTCCTTGTCATGTATAAGTGTATAAATTTTGCTCAATTAACAACACAAATCAATAATATAACATAGCATATGCGTATCATTAACATCGTGTTGCAAATCATCGAAGAACACCTTCATTTTGATATGTCGTATGGATATACACGATATTAGGACATCATATCGTGTTGTTGTGTACGACATTAATGGCAGAGTAAATTTAAATTTCGTATAATTTCATACGACCTAATATTTTACACAATTATTTGATGTCGTGTAAAAGTACACGACATAAAGGCTTCCTGTCGTCCTTTCGCACACGACACGCGAAGGGTAGTTTGGCCATTATTGGTGCCTTGTATGTAAGCTGCCTTGTATATAGAATTTACCATTTGTGTTTGTTTTGTTTTGTGGATGTGATATTAAAAAGATAAAAATTAAATTAAATCTAAAAAAGCCCAACCCGTTTTTCCAAATCCGCCTAAACCTGCCCAGCCCGCCTAGCCTCGCCTAGCCCACCTAGCGCCTAATTCCCCGCCTAGCCGTAAATCGCGACTATTGAAACAAAAGATGTGCATAATTATGTATAACATTGTGATTTATTTATAAAAAAATTATGAACGTTTTTTATATTTTGACATCAACAATCACGTTATTTGAAAAAATGGGGAAAAGGAATTTTTTGTTTACTATATTTAATCCGGTTCAGTTTCACACACAGAGTAAGCAAATATTTTTCAATAAGGGCATATATTAAAATTAGGCGACACTTTTCAAAAAGTGCAGGAAAATATGCAAAAATTACAAAAAAATGCCAGATATTAGCGGCACTTTTCAATAAATGCCGAAATTTAGCGACACTTTTCAGTAATTACCGAAAATTTAGCGGCACTTATATCAAACTGCCGGGAATTCCCGACACTTTTCCTAAAGTGTCGAAAATTTCCCGGCACTTTTAATAAAGTGTCGGAAATTCGCGGCATTTTCCAAAAAGCCCCGGAAATTTTGCGGCACTTTCATTGAAATGCCGAAAATTAGCGGCACTTTTAATAAAGTGCCGGGAATTTACGGCATTTTCCAATAAACGCCGAAAATTTAGCGGCACTTTCGTTGAAATGCCGAAAATTAGCGGCACAAAGTAAAGTGCCGAGAAAAGGCATATTTGTTGTAATGAAGTCCCAAAGAACGTTGGTTTAAGATATACCAAGGCTTTTACGCCTACTATGGTTGATTATTCCAACGGGAGGGTAAAAAGGTCACTTAATGATGATAACAAGTCCAAGATGAGCACGGGATAAAAATCTTGAATACATAAAATCCAAGTAATCTCGAGCGATAACCTTCTCACATGGTTTATACGTCCGGCAGATAACTTGGCACATTCCCTCCTTTTTAAAATCACACCACACACACGAACACACAAAACAAGCATAAACTTCGGGTCTAGGAAGACTTGCTTTCGCAAGGCTCCTTGGGTGAACGCGATCCGTTCTTCCCAAGGAGTAACTTAACCTCCGGACCCTTATCCTTTTTTCAAAGTTTTGAGAAAATCAAAATGGCGTGGCGACTCCGTTTTTCAATAAACCGGTATCTTCAAACAGAGGTGAAACGGCGACCCTATAAGAAACGGTTCGATCCACGATGGTCCCACATTCACATATGTGCATACCTTTTTGTTCACTACATTTTGTTTTCTTCTGAATTCCGTTTGTATATGTAGGATGCTTCTATTGATCCATCAGAGGTATTTAATAGGATCGTGTCCTCCGTTTGTGTTTTGCTGACGAAGGATGAGGTAATGTTGTACTTTCCTATCACCATGGGCGTACTTGTAATATAAACTAAGTGATCGTACATCCGCCTCTCACTTCATGCAATCTCAGACTTATTCTTTATAGCTTGTAGCTATGCTATATGGTTGCTCTGTAGCTATATGTGATAAGGTTAAGGAGTCGGGAGAAGGTGTTATTCAAGCAATCATAGAGTTTATTACAAAGAGGGGGAGCGACCTGAATGAAACTGATGTTTCAAGGTCCATTCCATTTTTTAATATCTGGAAACTATTTATTGATTAATTGTGGATTTTAATTTAATGTAGTTCAAGATCTATGCTTACCTTATCTATGCCAACAGGACGACCCAATCTCTGCTTTCTGCTATTGCTCATGTAACTGAGAAGCCACTACGCCATGAAGCAATTGCTGCAGTATCCTTTACATTGAATATTATGTTATACTCCCTCCATGCAATATTCTTGTCATTCTCATGATATATGCCTTCTACTCGACTTCTTGCATTTTAGCGTAAGGTCTCCGATGGTTACCTGTTTTGGTTCTTCACTGTCATCATTATTTTATTTAACCTGTAAAGATATTTTCTCTGGCCGGGAGCACTAAATGATTTAAACACCATTAATGACCGTTATAGCTCTTTCAACATTGGAAAGGTTTTTGTTGGCTGGTTGGACCTGCCTGTAAGATACAACATAAAGGGCTTCACTGACATTGCCTTCTGTTACTCGTGTAGAATGTTTGGTTTATGTTGTATTATTAGCAAGGTAGAACGCCGTTTCAAAGCTGGAAACCGGCAGTTATAAACTCTGATTAAGTAGGAATGTTCACATTTTGTAGCTATAATTGGACATCCCTTGATTTTTATTTTATCTTTTTCAAATTGTTTGTAGGTAATATTGAAGAGCTTAGCCTGAACCTTGAAAAGGTTGGACCAGAACTGCTCGACTCTTGTAAAAAGGTAAATCTCATTTCTCCTTCCCCTAGACCAATATGACTAAACAATCTATTTCTATCATCTGATTTGTACTTCGGGCTCTACAATCTTTTGTAGGTTACTATATCAAAGGATGGCACAGTTGTTCTTGATGGAGCTGGTGACAAGAAAGCCATTGGAGAAGATGCGAGCAATTACGATCGACAATTGAATTGAGCACTTCTGATTACGACAAGGAAAAACTTCAAGAGAGACTTGCAGCCAGCGGTTGCTGATGCTGATGTGGTGCACACTAAGCCAAAAAGTGCAGTGGAAGGTTTGTTATCATTTGCTGTCTCTAACCGAAGATTAGCAATATATCCAAATTAGAGGCACATTTTTAGAAAAAAAAATTGATTTAGGAAATTTTATGACTGTGAATTACATTTTAGTAGTGGTATTTTGACATTATTAATTGATGTATATACACAATTTTTTCAATATAAGGTTATCTATAAGTGTATTTTAGTAGTATTGTAATTCATATATATATATATATATATATATATATATATATATATATATATGTATATATATATATGTATATATATATATGTATATATATATATGTATATGTATGTATATATATATGTATATATATATATGTATGTATATATATATGTATATATATATATGTATGTATATATATATATATATATATATGTATATATATGTATATATATATATATATGTATATATATATATATATGTATATATATTTATATATGTATATATATATATATATATATGTATATATATATATATGTATATATATATATATATATGTATATATATATATATATATGTATATATATATATATATATATGTATATATATATATATATATATATGTATATATATATATATATGTATATATATATATATATATATATATATATATATAGTATAAATGAAGGCCCCCCATGAACAGTTCTATGAACAGTTTCAGGGGGTGAAATTCCCATTTTACCCTCACTATTTTGTCTCCTTCCCATTTTGCCCTTAAAAAAAATTAAATTAAAAAAAAATACCGTGTCCTTGGGAAGCAAATCCTTAGCGAATTCGGTAGGATTCCAAACGATGAAGGTAGATCCATCTTCGTTCCAGGAGATAATATCGTCAATTGCCTTATCATCAACAAGCTGGTATGTTTTGGTCAAGAATGGCGTCGGGAGAGATCTAGCCGCATCTGCCGCCGTTGTTGATTCAACGCCGGTCCTTTCAACCAGCGGTGGAGTCATGGCGTTACAACTAAAACACAACAAAAGAAAAATGAAATTCAATTACAAAAAAAAATACAAAAACAAATCAATTGCAGCAAATTCAAAACCAAAAAGGATAAAAAGCTTCATACCTTGGAAAGTAGGTGCGCTGAGGACTGGAGTTTCAGAATCAGATCCGATTGAGAAGGACTAAAGACTATCTGGACATGGCTGTAAGAGTTCAAGATGGTTCGTGTGGAAGAAACATAGAGGGAAGATAGAAATTGAATTGGATAATAAAGGAGGAGAGAGAGAGAGAGAGAAAAGAAAAGAAAATTCAACGAAGAAATGGAAATCTATCTATATCTATATTATAAATCAAACCACTGTGTGAACAATGGTTTGAACAGTACCAAATGGGTTTTTTTCCATTTTGCCCTTACTATTTTGTCCCTTTCCTATTTTGGCCTTAAAAAAAATTAAATTTTAAAAAAAAAAAAAAAAAAAAAAAAAAGACCCGTGTCCTTGGACACGGGCATGTACACAAGTATATATATATACACTACAAGGAAAAACGGTTTTAGAGACGCCAAATTCCGTAGCTAAAATGAAGATTTTGTCTCTAAATCGTGTTTAGAGACGGATTTGTTTCGTAGCTATTCCGTGGGTGCAGGTTGGTCGCTAAATTAGGCGTCGCTGTTTTGTAGCTGTTTTAGAGACGGATTTGTTCGGTAGCTATTATCACCGACGGAATTATTCCGTCGCTGAAAAATTTAAAAAAAAATTAAAAAAATTATATTATCACCGACAGAATTATTCCGTCGCTGAAAAATTAAAAAAATTTAAAAACAAAATTATATTATCACCGACAGAATTATTCCGTCGCTGATAAATTAAAAAAAAAATATATTATCACCGGCGGAATTATTCCGTCGCTGAAAAATAAAAAAAAATTATATTATCACCGACGGAATTATTCCATCGCTGAAAAATTAAAAAAAATTAAAAATATATATATATTATAACCGACGGAATTATTCTGGCGCTGATTAATTTTAAAAAAATATATATTATCACCGACGGAATTATTTCGTCGCTGGGTAAATTTAAAAAATTAAAAAATATTTAATTACCACCGACGGAATAATTCTGCCGCTGAGAAAGCAATACCGACGAAAAATTTTGTCGGTAATCTAGGCGCCAATTTAGTGGCGGTAATGAAACGAATATTCGTTTTTAGCGACGGAACACAGCGGCGAAATTAAATTTCGTCGGTAATATCGACGCCAAATTTATTCCGTCGCTATAGCTTATGTCACATACTCCCTCCGTCCGCCTAGTAAGTTCACACTTACTGTTTACACGTTAATTAAGGAGGGAGTATTATATTGAAAGTGTTGTGAGTGTGAAAATAAAATAGGAGAGAGAATGAGTGGAGGGAATAGTAAATTATAATGGTTTGTGAGTATTAAAATAATGTAGGAGAGAGAATGAGTGGAGAGAATAGTGATTTAAGGTTTCCTTTTTAGGAAAGAAACAAAGTGTGAACTTTGTAAACGGACGCCCAGAATAGAAAGTGTGAACTTTGTAAGCGGACGGAGGGAGTAAGTGATATTTCTCATTGTCCAGTTGGTCTTCCCAATTGTGACTCTGTAGTTGCTACAAAAAAAGGATATATGGTGTTGAATGACAAAATAATTCTTCAAAATATTCTATTTGTGCATAGTTTAAGTTGCAATTTAATTTCGGTTTCACAATTAAATGATGATATGTAGTGTATTGTCCAATTTAATTCTCATATGTGTGATACATTTTTAGCCATAAATTTGACCCACTCGACGATTATGGAAACATTTTTGCATCTTTAATAGCCCGAATATTTATTGCATTTTTTTAGTAATTATTTTTTTCTCTAAATTGGTTATTTTGGTTATTTGATTAATTGGGTTATCCTTTCCTAGATGGACAGGGATTATTGGACTTAGTTATAAAAATTAGGCTACCTAAATTGGGTTTTCCTCATTGGACTTGGACTTGAATTATTTTGGGTTTAGGTTTAGGAAACCCATATTATATTTATGCTTCATTAACCCTAAGAGCCTCTTGATTTTTTTAAAACGCATGAAGTCTCTTGGTTTTTAAAACGACAGAAGATAAATTAGAAATAGAGAGAGAAAGCGATTAGAGAGAGAAAACGGTAGAGAACGGCAGAAAGAAAAAAAGGGCAGCGTTGAGAAGGAAATTAGAGAGAGAACAAGTGTGAGAGGGGGATCCGCATAGAGAGAGAATCGGCTGAGAGAGAGGGATGTAGAGAGAGAGAGAGAGAGAGCGGACAGAGAAAGAGATCGGCACAGGAAGGCAGAAGGAGAGAACAGAGGGAGAAGCCGACTTAGGAGAAGAAGGAAGAAGAAGGAGGAGGACTCCATAGTTGGGGTGTTGAGGTTCAAGCTAAGGTAAGAAAAACCCTCTATTGTCTTGATTTTTGATATTAGAACCCTAAAAATTTAAAGTAAGATTAAGGAGAGAAATCAAATTATTATGTTAAGAATCATGAAATTCGTTATTGTTTTGGGATTTTGATATTGAAAACCTAGAAAACCTTTCAATGTTTTTTATTAAGATTAGGGTTAGAGTTTGTGGGTCGTGTGTGTGTTATGTGTGCGGCAGGTGTATGTTGTGGCGTGTGTGTGGTGTGTGTGGTACAGTGTGTGTGTGTTCTGCGTGTGAGTGTGTGTGTGTGTTCTGCTGGGTGCGTGTGTGTGTGCTGCTGTAGGCAGCCGTGTGTGTGTGTGTGTTCTGCTGTGTTCATTTATGTGTGTGCTGTTGTAGGCAGCAATGTGTGTGGTGTTCCGTGTGTGTGTGTGTGTTAGGTTTAGTGTGTGTTAGTGTGTGCTGGAAAAGGTGTAATTAGTGTGTGTAATTATGAATTAGAGAGTATTATTGGGGATTGAGTATAGAAACCTTAGGGGTATTTTGGTAAAACCTATGGGGGATTGGTTAACCTAAGAAGATGTTAAGAAAGATTAAAGAATGTTCGGGTTAGGTAATTAGGCATTATTGTACCCTAAGAAACCTTTTTGCAATGATTGTAGATTCGTGCGCGTGAAGCATTGTTGGAAGTACTAAGCAACGCTAAGGTAAGGGATTATACATCTTTAAGTTAATTGATTTCGCCTTCGTTTCATTATTTAGGCTTTCGCATATTTCTTGGTGATGTACGTTCCTTTGATATGTAAAAGCTGACCTCACATCAGTATTTGTTTTGACTCCCTCGTTTACCGTTATTTGCTAATCTTTTGTTATTCGTTTGCTAAATCGTTCTTTTGGTTTCGTAAATACAAAATTTTATCGACATTGTGAAATTTTGTATTCTGTATAAAAATGAGTTTTGATATGATATGATTTTGTGTTCCATTAATGATCGCTAAGTTAGACAACCTGCTTCGGCGGGGTATATTTGAAATTTGGCCTTCGGGCAAACTTAGTTCACCGCTTCAAATTAGTGGTGGGGTGTTCCGGATACACTGTTTAGGAATCTGCGGAGTCATTTTGTTCCCTTTATGGAATTTTGGTTTGATAAGGTCAGTGGACCACTTACACTACTAGAATCAGGCCTCTTACCGACGGAAATTTCCGTCGGTAATTCCCCAGATCCGACGAAAATGTCCATTTACTGACGAAAATAGTCCGTCAGATTCTGTCGGAAATAATTCGTTGGTAATACCGACGGACCATTTTCGTCGGTATTATCGGCGGATAGACCGTCGAAAAACAGAAAATTTTGCCGAAAATTGTCCGTCGGAAAGCAGGTACACCGGCCGATTAGCCGGAGCCATTACCGGAGGTTACCGACGGATATTTCCGTTGGTAAATATTAAAATAATAAAATATTAAAATCCCTTAACGACGGTTAAATCCGTCGGAAACCTTAAGATTTACCGGCGGATATGTCCGTCGGTAATCCGAAACATTGCCGGCGGAAATTTCCGTCGGTAATGAATTTTATTTTTTATTTTTTTAATTATTTACCGACGGAAATATCCGTCGGTAATTTGACCAAATTTTTTTAAAAAAATCTATTTTATTATCAAACCACTTGTAAACCTGTCAAACCTGTTTTAAACAAATCTCAACATAAAAGAAACACAAACAACCTACAAACAACCTGTTTCGCTTGAAACAACCATCAAAATCAAGCAAATGATTTGATTATCTACAGCTGGTATGGGACGGTTGTAGATAACTAGATCATTCGAGTCAACTTTGTTCAGCTTATCAGTCATTTGAATTTCCTTATAATCTGTGAATGGTTTAGTTAGTTAAAACTGCTATGGGACGGTTTTAATTAAGTAAATCATTCGAGTTAATTTGAATCGATTTCGTCATCATTTGAAACTCCAAAATATTTGTCAACTCAGTTTGTGAACCGTTGAGATTTTGAAAGACATTTGGTTTGAGATTTGGGTAAATATCTATTTCGAATTTGTATTCTTTTATGTCTTCGATTGTTACTTGAAATTTGTATCGTTTGATATTCCTTCAGGTCAGCTCCTCCTTAGTAACATGAGGGGTTGTATATGAACTTACTGGGCATTGTTCGCCCACCCTTTCATCTTCTTTTTTTCCAGATTTCAAATAGGAAGAATGTGATTCGGTTCGGGAGCACTTCATAAGGAGTTCAAGGATCGTTTTAGCTTAATTCATTTTAGACTCTTTAGTCATTTATTTCAGTTATTTGAGAGATTGTAAGACTTTAAAGATTTTGTTGGGTTTTAGTTACCGTTATTTTGTTTTGAATTATTATTTATATTGGATAATTATTATTATTATTGTTTTGGAAATTTGGGGTCGCTACAGTTGGTATCAGAGCTTTGACTTTATATCTTTGGGAGTTTAGGATGTGTGAGGATAAGTTTGATTTGAGCCTTAGGTTTGACCTCAGTGTCATTCTTGGAGTGTTTAGTGTAGATTGTTATGATAAGATTAGTTGCTTTATCAAATTGTGAGAGTTTATAATTTTTTATTTATTAGTGTACCAAAAGCTTATCTATTTATATTTATAACTATTTTGCCCTTTTGCCATTTTAGGTTAATGGCGAAAAGAAGAGTGAGTACAAGGATTCAAAATCGGAAAGGTCGACAATAGAATCAGACTATTGATGTGAGGGAAGAGGATCATGTTGAGAATGATACACTACAACAAAAAAGGCCTTTCACAACATTTTTTAACCGTTGTAATAGATGTTTGACAACGTTTTCTAAAACGTTGTGATATCCACCGTTGTCTTAGTTCCAGATCTAAGATAACGTTTAGAAAAGCGTTGTTAAAATTTATCCACAACGTTTAAAAACCGTCGTAAAAGTTCATACAACATTTTTAAAAAACGTCGTCCTTGTATTTCACAGCATTTGTGTAAACCGTTGTTAAAAGATTTATTTTTAAAAAAAAAAAATTCCACCCCCAAATTCATTTATTGCACCTGCTACAATAAATATTTTTCCTATTTATTTCACCAATAAATTTCACACTCAATTGGGCCAATTTTCACATCGAAACAAAATTATAACAATAAATTAACCAACATCAGTTAAAATTGATGTAACAATATATGGTGTTCACTTAATTTTCCAGCTCAATGGACCTATTTTGCTGTCAGTTGTAGAGAATTATGATGGGAAATCTATCATCTGGCCGCTCTTTGGCTGACAGTGCAAGCAACCATCCATTCTTCATGTTCTACTTGCTTGAAAAAAATCTTCTCCAAGTCAGTCATATACCTCTTTTCACAGAAAACCAATCGAAAACAACTCGAGCCACAAAAGTAAATCCGCATAGGTACCATAATCATATTAAGACAAATTTAAGATAGCAAGACAGCCATATATGGCAGATAAAAAGTTCCTCACTTAAAACTAACACTGCAATTTACAAAATATGAGGTCTTCAAATACTACTAAGCTTCCAACACAAAACAGAGTTCCCTAAATAACTCCTAATTAACACTCTTAATTAGAGTTGCTTCTTCCAACATGGGGAGGGAAGGCCTATCAAAATACACCAAAACAGAATCAGCAAGCCTGAACAAAAAAGGATATACCAGACCTTGCACTAGAGCACACATGGCCATGCAAAAATTGACTCCATTCAGCAACAGCAAAACACATATTCTTGTCAAACCTTAAGGAACTAACAAAACAGACCTCTCTTGTCAAACCTTAAGGAACTAACAAAACAGATCTTCCTTGAGTAGTTTCTAACAGTGTTCTAAAAGACCCCGCCTAAGGGCGCCTAGGCCCTGCCTAGGCGCTAGGCCCCTCTCCAACGCCTAGTTCTAAAACCCGCCTAGGCCCCGACTAATCCCGACTAGTCCCCGCCTAGGCGCTAGGCCCGGCTCCGCCGCCTAGCATCCGCCTAGCGCTTTTTATAACCTTGGTTTCTAATATCAAGCAAGAAACTGAACTTCTAAATGGCTATACCATGATAAGAATACTAATGCAATTTCCAATTATCATCTCTTATTCATTAAATATGCTCTAATTACAAAGCTAGGCCAAGCTATACAGGTTCTGCACATACGAAACACAATAATACTATTTTTGTCATTTTTTGAGCACTATATATACAGACCTTCCTTGGTCCAGCAAATAAGTAACCATCTTGTTATTCAATCTACATCACCCAAAATCAAAATCTCAATGGACTTGAAACTCTTAGCTATAGACTAAAAAAACTAGCACATAAATTCTGAAGGAGCCAAATTACATTCGATACTAATCCTTCAATGCAGTTGAAATTACTGTATCAATCAACTCATGTGCATTCACCACAGCCTAGAGACACCAACAAAACAACCGAGCAATTGCTAAATACCAGTACCACATTGACAAAGTAGATTTCAGGCATGTGCAATTACAAATTCAAACAAAATTGAACCTATAGATTGTGAAAATATATTTCTGAAGGTCATTTATTAGGCAAGCTTGGGACTTTTCTCTAAGATGCTGCTTATATCTTAAGTCTCATTTCACATTCATAAAGTAGGCTAAGCACAATTACATCTTCCACATGAGATGTTGGATGGCAAATGCCCACTTTCCATTAAAAATCTATTGGCGGAAATGGAACTATGTTACATATGTAACAAAGTAACAATGGGAAATTGACTCTGTTACATGTGTAACAGAGTCAATTTCCCATTGTTACTTTGTTACATATGTAACATAGTTCCATTTCCGCCAGTAAAATCCAATGAAATCTTTGTCCAGGTACCATTTAAATACAAGTAGTTATAAGCATAACACAATAGTATCAATTAATAAGCGACTAGCTGCAATGGACTGAGCAATAAAGCTAATGGCAAGGCAAGGCAATGCAATGCAACAGAAAAAAAAGGAAGAACAGGGAGTTACCTGAGCTATGAACTGAAGGAAAATGCCACTGTAACCAGAGCATATGTTGCACACCAAACACCAACCTTAAACAAGAGATTCAACACATTAGAGTAAGCCATAAACACCAATAAACACCAGATTGAGAGAAAAATATAAAAATACAAGAAAAGAAGATAGACCTTGTGTGTGTTAGCAGTAGATAGATATGGGCCTTATTAGAGCACTACAAGAGTTTAATAATATTAAAAGATATTATACACATAGGCAACATGTATGTATAAACTTGGAAAAGGAAACTCCCGAGCAACTTAAGGTCCACACTTTGCTTTCAATACATTCTTTTACTTTTTTTATTACCAACATACAAAACAAAACAAATAAGTGAACCTTAAAAAAAGAAAAAATAATTCAATTTCAATGTATAAAGCTATCAACTCTATACCAAGTCTCATTTTTTTTAACCGTCCGGGACAATCACATTGAATAAAATAAAAAATAGAACAAAAGCATGATCACAACCCTAGTTCTCATACTTATTTCAATGTATAAAACTATCAACTCTATAAAAAGCATCCCGTACAGAAGTACTATAACAATGGCTCAATGGAATTCATGAAGTCACACTCTCACACATTTTCTATCATGTCACATTTGAAACCACCAGTTCAATCATGTATAAAGCTAAGAAACACACAGAAACCCGAGGTTGGAATGCTCCTTATCTCACATTCTATTGTCATAAAGCATAACTTGCAACTTAGTAAGAAAGTAGTTGCTAAATAACGAGAAATTGCATTACGGTAGTACTTCATGACATTGAATAAGAATATGAAGCAATACAAGCTCAAAATTCAGTATCCAAATTCTAGTTCTAATATGTTATATCTGCAACTCTTTTCCAAGCTTGAAAATCGGAAGAACAATATAAAATTCAACTATTTCTCTCTTCAACTTTTAATTTCAAGGTTGCCAAACATAGCCTAGGTGAAATCCATGTTCTCAAACACAACGTTGAGGTGAGAGCACAAAATCTGATTCTCAGAACTGAATTAGGGCTTGTCTAACTGAGAAATTCAATTTAATTTTGATGAAAATGTATTACAAGACTCGGATTTAGCTAAAATCGAAGAAGGAAAGTTAAAGAACACTAAAAGTAGAAACTGTGTGAGAGAGTGAGAGAGAGAGAGAAGAGTTACTCACAAGAGGATAAAGCTAGAGATTCAACCTGAAGTAGATCGCCTGAATTGAAACTGCATTTGCACAAAGAGATTGCAAAATCTCAAACGCGTGAAGGGTAGGGTTTCTGGAAAAGGACTAAGGGTAAGGATAGATATGATACCGTGTTGTTGTCGCCGTGGAGACCCAATCAATTACCAGGTCCGACTCGATTTTGCCCCGCCGTTGTCGTCGTCGTCGTCGCCTCCGTCGTCGTTGTCGCCGTAGACGATCGATGCCCTTAGCTAAGCTAGAATACAAGAAAGCGATTTGGGGATTTGGGGAAAGGAAAAGACGATTTGGGGGGAAAAGGGGCGGATGAAATGAAATTTTGGGGAGAAATGCCCGCGCCTCTGTCTCAGTTGTTTTTATTTTTTTTTCTTTTTCTTTTTCCTTTTTTGTAGTGTTTATATTTGTTTTTATTAAATTCAACACTAATAATCCGGTGTAGTCTGGTTGGTCAGGTTACACGTTTCACGCCCAAGAGACCCAGGTTCAAGCCATGGCGACGGCAGTACCAAAACATTTTATTTTTTTAAAAAACAAACTTCACTATGTTTATAACAAAATGTTGTAGGTTGCAGCGTTAACTAATAATCATGTGTAGTTTAGTTGGTCAGGTTACTCGTTTCACGCCCAAGAGACCTAGGTTCAAGCCCTGGCAACGACAGTACCAAAAAAAATTATTTAAAACAAACTTCACAACGTTTATAAGAAAACGTTGTAGGTTGCAACGTTTCTTAAACAAACATTGTAAAACGTAAATTAACAACGTTTATAAGAAAAACGTTGTCGTATAGTTTGCAACGTTTCTTAAACAAACGTTGTAAAAAGTCCATTAACAACGTTTGTAGTATACTACTCAACGTTTCTTTAAAAACGTTGTAAAAAGTCTATTACCGCAACATTTTTTTGATAAACGTTGTTACAATGAAACTTTTACAACGTTTAAGCTAAAAATGTTATAAAAGGTAGTCAATAACGACGTTTTTAAAGAAACGTTGTTAAAAAAACGTTGTCAAAACGCTGTTTTGTTGTAGTGATAGCCATGAGGTTTCAGCTGAGAATAGTTCTAATCATAGGGTTGGGAATACCCAAAATGCTCAGGATGGTAATCAAGCCAATGGGACCAATGGTCAGGGGGTGCAGCAACCGGTAGCACCGGTTGCAGAATTAGTTCCCTTGTTGCAAGCCCTTACGGGATTAATCCAAGAACAAGCAGGGTTCAAGAAGAATAGTTGGTGGTGTCCCACCTAGGCAAAGTAGTGATTTAGCAGAATTTAAAAAGCATACTAGCGCAACCTTTAGTGGTATTGGGGGACCTATAGCAGCGGAGGATTGGGTGCAAGAAATGGAAAAGACATTTGAGGGGATGCGCTGTCGTGAGAGTATCAAAGTGTCGTGTGCCACCTTCATGTTGAAGGAGGGGCCTATGATTGGTGGCTTATGGAGAAGCGCAAACATCAGAATGACGAGTTTTTGTTTACTTGGGAAGATTTCAAGGTGGCCTTTTATGAGAAGTATTTTCCTAGGAGTGAGGAAATTCAGAGAGAGAATGACTTTATTAAGCTAGTTCAGAATGACAAGACAGTGTCTGAGTATGAGGCTGAGTTTGCACGTCTTGCCAAGTTTGCCCCTACTTACATAGCAACTGAAGAAAATCGCGTGCGTAGGTTTGAAGAGGGGTTAAAGCCTGCGATCAGAGGGGTGTGGTACCATTTGAGCTTAAGACATATAAGGACGTGGTAAACAAGGCGTTGCTAGTGGAAAGAGGTCTTATCGAAGTGCAGGCAGATTGGGATGACAAGCATAAAAAGAGAGACAGACAAATCAGTTTTCAGGATAATAAGAATTCAGGAAGTCAGGCAAAGAAACATGTGACACAACGTACTGATGGTGCCAAGTGTTCTGAGTGTGGGGATAATCATGAAATCCAACGTTGTTATAGAATCTTAAAGGCGTGTTTCAACTGTGGGAAGACTGGGCATATGATCAAGGATTGCCCTGAACCACTTAAAGAGAGGTTCACAAAGTATCGTGAGAACAAGGACAAGGGTAAGGACAACAAGGACGACTCAAATTCAAAGCGTACAGGAAGAGTATATACTATGAAAGCTAGAGATGATGAGGATGCAAAGTGGACACGTGGCAGGTACGTTAAGTTTAGAGGACTAAACTTCTTTTAAGGGGGTAAGAATGTAATAACCCGAATATTTATTGCATTTTTTTAGTAATTATTTTTTTTTCTCTAAATTGGTTATTTGGGTTATTTGATTAATTGGGTTATCCTTTCCTAGATGGACAGGGATTATTGGGCTTAGTTATAAATATTAGGCTACCTAAATTGGGTTTTCCTCATTGGACTTGGACTTGGATTATTTTGGGTTTAGGTTTAGGAAACCCATATTATATTTATGCTTCATTAACCCTAAGAGCCTCTTGATTTATTTTTAAAACGCATGAAGTCTCTTGGTTTTTAAAACGGCAGAAGATAAATTAGAAATAGAGAGAGAAAGCGATTAGAGAGAGAAAACGATAGAAAACGGCAGAAAGAAAAAAAGGGCAGCGCTGAGAAGGAAATTAGAGAGAGAACAGGCGTGAGAGGGGGAGCCACATAGAGAGAGAATCGGCTGAGAGAGAGAGAGAGCGGACAGAGAAAGAGAGCGGCAGAGGAAGGCAGAAGGAGAGAACAGAGGGAGAAGCCGACTTAGGAGAAGAAGGAAGAAGAAGGAGGAGGACTCCATTGTTGGGGTGTTGAGGTTCAAGCTAAGGTAAGAAAAACGCTCTATTGTCATGATTTTTGATATTAGAACCCTAGAAATTTAAAGTAAGATTAAGGAGAGAAATCAAATTATTATGTTAAGAATCATGAAATTCGTTATTGTTTTGGGATTTTGATATTGAAAACCTAGAAAACCTTTCAATGTTTTTTAATAAGATTAGGGTTAGAGTTTGTGGGTCATGTGTGTGTTATGTGTGCGGCAGGTGTGTGTTGTGGCGTATGTGTGGTATGTGTGGTACAGTGTGTGTGTTCTGCGTGTGAGTGTGGGTGTGTGTGTGTGTTCTGCTGGGTGCGTGTGTGTGTGCTGCTGTAGGCAGCCGTGTGTGTGTGTGTGTGTTCTGCTATGTGCGTGCGTGTGTGCTGCTGTAGGCAGCAATGTGTGTGGTGTTTCGTGTGTATGTATGTGTGTGTGTGTGTGTTAGATTTAGTGTGTGTTAGTGTGTGCTGGAAAAAGTGTAATTAGTGTGTGTAATTATGAATTAGAGAGTATTATTGGGGATTGAGTATAGAAACCCTAGGGGTATTTTGGTAAAACCTATGAGGGATTGGTTAACCTAAGAAGATGTTAAGAAATATTAAAGAATGTTCCGGTTAGGTAATTAGGCATTATTGTACCCGAAGAAACCTTTTTGCAATGATTGTAGATTCGTGCGCGTGAAGCATTGTTGGAATTACTAAGCAACGCTAAGGTAAGGGATTATACATCTTTAAGTTAATTGATTTCCGCTCCGTTTCATTATTTAGGCTTCCGCATATTTCTTGGCGATGTACGTTCCTTTGATACGTAAAAGCTGACCTCGCGTCAGTATTTGTTTTGACTCCCTCGTTTACTGTTATTTGCTAATCTTTTGTTATTCATTTGCTAAATCGTTCTTTTGGTTTCGTAAATACAGAATTTTATCGACATTGTGAAATTTCGTATTCTGTTTAAAAATGAGTTTTGATATGATATGATTTTGTGTTCCATCAATGATCGCTAAGTTAGATAACCTGCTTCGGGGGGTATATTTGAAATTTGGCCTTCGGGCAAACTTAGTTCACCGCTTCAAATTAGTGGTGGGGTGTTCCGGATACACTGTTTAGGACTCTGCGGAGTCATTTTGTTCCCTTTATGGGATTTTGTTTGATAAGGTCAGTGGACCACTTATGTGATCATGTTGTTTGTGAATGATTTGATTATCTACAGCTGGTATGGGACGGTTGTAGATAACTAGATCATTCGAGTCAACTTTGTTCAGCTTATCAGTCCTTTGAATTTCCTTATAATCTGTGAATGGTTTAGTTAGTTAAAACTGTATGGGACGGTTTTAATTAAGTAAATCATTCGAGTCAATTTGAATCGATTTCGTCATCATTTGAAACTCCAAAATATTTGTCAACTCAGTTTGTGAACTGTTGAGATTTTGAAAGACATTTGGTTTGGGATTTGGGTAAATAACTATTTCGAATTTGTATTCTGTTATGTCTTCGATTTTTACTTGAAATTTGTATCGTTTGATATTCCTTCAGGTCAACTCCTCCTTAGTAACCGGACGGGTTGTATATGAACTTATTGGGCATTGTTCGCTCACCCTTTCATCTTCTTTTCTTCCAGATTTCAAATAGGAAGAATGTGATTCGGTTCGGGAGCACTTCATAAGGAGTTCAAGGATCGTTTTAGCTTAATTCATTTTAGACTCTTTAGTCAGTTATTTCAGTTATTTGAGAAATTGTAAGACTTTAAAGATTTTGTTGGGTTTTAGTTACCGTTATTTGATTTTGAATTATTATTTATATTGAAGAATTATTATTATTATTGTTTTGGAAATTTGGGGTCGCTACATTTATGGCATCATCAGATATCAGATGCTTATGAAAATTGACGGAGACATTTATACATTTAGTTCAAAAATTATACAAATAAATTCTCACAACAATCAATTAATAAAATTTAATAAAATCTTCCATTTATGCTTTTTTATGGCCATGGAGAAAGAAATCAAACTAAGTAAAGCAAATCTTTATTCAAGGAGGTATATCATCCATCTCCTTTGTACAATCAAATCAGAATTAAACGTAAAAATAAATATCAAATCAAAGGCTTAATTAACAGCGATAGATTAGTTGTTCACTCTTCTGCAGTTCAAACGAACTTCACCGTTTCTCCCGGTTAATGGTTTGATGTTTCCCATTTTAACCATAGACACTGCAAAATCATTCGCAAAAGCCCCTGCATTTACGCTATATCTCCTGACAAGCCCGTCAGTTTGGCCACCGTTAAACAATGCTTGATCAGAATGTAATAGTCCCCTTTTCCTTACCAAGTTACTAAAGTATTTAGTATCAAATTGTACAGCAGTTTGGTCTAGAGGAGCTATATTGGCATCACCTCCATTATGGGGACAAGTATTTTGGCGTAGGCGAGCAAAGACAGGGTCAATATTGTTCGTTTCATTGTAAATGCGATTCTTGAAAAGGCCACACTTAGAAAACCCTAGGGTATGGGCACCTGAGAGGGCGACAAGGTCCTTTGCATTGAGGCCTTGTTTATGGAAGGAATCAATTAGGCCAGGGAGGTCCAGGAATGGTGATGGAAGGTCTCTGTTAGCTGTATCCCTGCTCGCGGTTTTTGAATCCCTCCTGCCTAGTGGCACTGTCCATGATGGTCCGCCGAGCTGAGTATATGCATAACGAGATAAAGGGTATTAGCATGGCATTAATAGGCTGATAGCTTCTGCGACGTAAAACCTTAAATACTTTTGCATTAATTAAGAAACAAGGTCCATGATCAAAATTTTCAACTTGCATGTAATTGCATGCAACATAAACCTAATTACTTTTGCATGAAGAAACAAAGTTTAAGAGGGAAATGAAACCCTAGTTCAGAAAAAATTGGCAAGAACTGTATATGTACATACCGCAACAACAGAATCGCGAGCTGCAACGGTCAAGATATCAGCACAAGACACTACCGGACGACCACAAACCTTGTCCACTGCAGTTTTTATTCTATCAATCACCTCATATCCTCTAACGGAGTTCACATTAGGAAGTGCACTCTTTTCACTATCAATGCTTGATGTTTGGTCAAGAAGAATCGAAGCATCACAACCCTACATATAATTAAAAAACCAACCAATTAGTCATATATTGATAATTACTTAATAATAGGAAAAAAGTTTAAATTATTAGAGAAATTATCATTTTCATACATTGACAAAACAATCATGGAAGTGTAAACGTAGCAAAGAAGCGCCCATGCGACGTTCTTGATTTACTGCATCTTGGACAATACGCTTGATAGTTGGTAAAGCCTTGGGGCAAGCATTATCGTAGTAATTTTTCGAGAGAGACTGAGAGAAAGCTGTCGTTACGAATAAAAACATGAAAAAGCTAAGAAAATAAAATGAGCTATTTTGAGCCATTTTTCGGGTGATTATTAAAGCTTGTGCTACTAATTGGAAATCTTTTGCTTTTGTTGTGTGTTATTGCAAAGTTAGAACTGCTTGTCTATTTATAGGAGGAGGAAAACTTAATATGTCCAAGATATTTAATTAATCTATTGCTGGCCAACAGGAAAATAAAAACCATACAAATAAGAAACAGGAACCAGTCATGCAAAATTACAATAAAAAAAATTCCAAAGGTCTAAAAATAATAAATTGTCAAATATTAATTTTGTCATTTTTTTCAATATTTCTTTTTAAAAACGTGTTGGTTTGCTGGATTTTACTCTTCAACGTTTTAAGCCTGCATTGCTTGTAAACTTAATATATATTTCACTGATGAAAAGGTCATCTCCCTCGGTAAGAGCATTACTAAAAAGACTTATTAGGTTGCTTAAGCCTGCAAAATTACAATAAAAAAAATTCCAAAGCTCTAATTCTATGTTCTATATATAGTCTAACTTATAGTACTTGCAACATTTTCTTGTCTATATAAAAATAAATACTCAAAACTATCTCATTTGGAAGTCACAAAATTACACAAATCATGTTTTGAAATGGTTATTTTTATTAGTAAGTACCAAAATGATGGCTGCTTTAAGTAAGGGGAGGTTTGAGTAGGTGAGTGATTTTCTCTAATATTTTAATTAGTTCGGATTGAACGAAATTATTTTCAACCAATTTGTTTCACTATTTTATTTCTGTGACAGAAACAGCATTGAACACTAAATTAGATTATTAGGCTCCGTTTGTTTCGACGTAAAATGTTTTCCGGAAAACGTTTTCTGGAAAATGTTTTCCTGTAAAATGTTTTCCTGTAAAATGTTTTACGGAGGTAGAGCGTAAAATATTTTACGGAGGAAAATATTTTACGGAGGAAGGGTGTAAAATGTTTTCGGGTGTTTGGTAAAACGACTCATATTTCACAAGGTGACCTACCCCACCCCACCCACCCCCTCCAAATTTTTTTTTTTTTTTTTTTTGTAATCGCCCCCCTACCCTCTGCCTACCCCTCACCCCTCACCCACCCCCCAAAATTTTTTTTTTTTGGTAATCGCCTCCCTCGCCTACTACCCCCACCTTCACCCCCCTTTTTTTTTTTTTTTTTTTGTAATCGCTTCTACTCTTCACCCCCCCAAAAAAATATTTTTTTGTAATCGCCCCACCACCCTCTCCCCCCCAAAATTTTTTTTTTGTAATCGCCCCCTACCCCCCCCCCAAAATTTTTTTTTGGGGGTGAGGGGCATTACAAAAAAAAAAAAAAAAAATTTTGGGGGGTGGGGTGGGGGTAGGCAGGGTAGGGGGCGGACATTACAAAAAAAAAAAAAAAAAATTTTTTTGGGGGTGGGTGGGGGTGGGGGTAGGCAGGGGGTAGGGGGCGATTACAAAAAAAAAAAAAAAAAAATTTTTTTGGGGGGGTGGTGGGGGTGGGGGGCAGGGGGTAGGGGGGCGATTACAAAAAAAAAAAAAAAAAAAAAAAAAAAATTTTTGGGGGGGTGGGGGGTGGGGTAGGTAGGCAGGGGGTAGGGGGCGATTACAAAAAAAAAAAAAAAAAAAAATTTTTGGGGGGTGGGTGGGGGTGGGGGTGGGGTAGGTCAGGGGGGTGGGGGTGGCGATTACAAAAAAAAAAAAAAAAAAAAAAAAAAAATTTTGGGGGGTGGGTGGGGGGTGGGGGTGGGGGTGGTAGGCGGGGGTAGGGGGCGATTACAAAAAAAAAAAAAAAAAAAAAAATTTTTGGGGGTGGGTGGGTAGGCGGGGGTAGGGGGCGATTACAAAAAAAAAAAAAAAAAAAATTTTTGGGGGGTGGGTGGGGGGTGGGGGGTAGGGGGCGATTACAAAAAAAAAAAAAAAAAATTTTTTTGGGGGTGGGTGGGGGGTGGGGGGTAGGCAGTGGGGTAGGGGGCGATTACAAAAAAAAAAAAAAAAAAAAAATTTTTGGGGGGTGGGTGGGGGGTGGGGGGCGGCGGGGTAGGGGGCGATTACAAAAAAAAAAAAAATTTTTTTGGGGGGTGGGTGGGGGGTGGGGGGTGGGGTAGGTCGGGGTGGGGGTGGCGATTACAAAAAAAAAAAAAAAAAAAAAAAAATTTTGGGGGTGGGGTGGGTGGGGGGGGGGTGGGGGGTAGGCAGGGGGTAGGGGGGGCGATTACAAAAAAAAAAAAAAAAAAAAAAAAATTTTTGGGGGGTGGGTGGGGGTGGGTGGGGGGTGGGTTAGAGCTGGGGGTGGGGGGCGATTACAAAAAATTAAAAAAAAAAAAAAAAAAATTTTGGGGGGTGGGGGGGGGTGGGATAGGCAGTGGGGTGGTTGTGCCGGGCGTAATATGAGTTGTACATTAAGGCCTCCATTTTCAGGAAAATGCTTTACTTTCAGACAAGGTCAATGGGTCGTTTTTCTTAGGAAGGGCGTAAAATGTTTTCCGGAAAACGTTTTACTTAGGCAACCAAACAGCGGAAAACGAGTTATTTTCCGGAAAACATTTTCAGGGCTAACCAAACACCGTAAAACAAAGGTTATTTTGAAACATTTTCAGGAAAATGTTTACTTAAACAAACGAGTTCTTAGGTTCAACAAAAAGTTCCATAATATCACCCTGCCGTCGAGCTAGCTTGGGTTGATAGTTTCATTTTCATATGCCAACACATTAATGAAGAATATTATGAATTATGTTTTCACATCTAGCAAGTAAAATCAACTTGGTAATAACAATGCATTAGCTATTCATGTGTGCGTATAAATTACACGCTTTTCTCATTAGGTGTCACGTTACAAACTACACACTTTCTAAAATGAAAATATTTTATTACTTTTATATTAATAAAACCCACATATTATACTCTCTCCGTCCCAGGATTTCCGTCACTTTTTACCCAAAATGGCGTCCCGTTTGAACACATTTCCTAGAAAGGAAATGTTTTATTAATATTATATTATCCCACTAACTATTCCCTCCACTAATTCTCTCTTCTCTTTTCAAATTACACTCCTAACACTTTTTAAACGTAAAATCTGGGGAGAAACGCGTCCCGACTTGTCGCGCGACAATGCAGGCCAAGGCTTCTGGATATCCAGAAGCTTTTGGATGGATATCCAGAAGCTTGGCCTTTGCCCCAAATCTTTTTTTCTAGATATCCGTTCCAAAGCATCTGGATATCCAGAAGCTTGGCCTTTGCCCCAAACTTTTTTTCTGGATATCCGTTCCAAAGCTTCTGGGTATCCAGAAGCTTTGGGATGGATATCCATAAGCTTGGCCTTTGCCCCAAATCTTTTTTTCTGGATATCCGTTCCAAAGCTTCTGAATATTCAGAAGCTTTGGGATAGATATCTAGAACACGTTTCTCCATAACTTATGGAGAAGCGCGTTTCTCCAGAGACCAACTCCTTTTTAAATTCACTATTTTCTCCACTAATTCTCTCTCCTATTTTCAAATTACACTCACAACATTTTTTCTTTCCACTTTTTTCCTTAATTTGCGTGCCACCCCTAAAAGGGTGACATTTTTCCTGGAACGGAGGGAGTACTTACAACAACATTTCAATTATTATTTTCTACCACACTTTCTCTCTCCTGCATCACTTTTCATATTCACAACATCTAATACACTACACTTTTTCTTAATTTTCGTGCAAACTGTAACTAGAAAGATTGTAGTGGGATGGAGGGATAATATATATTTTTTCTATCCTTGAAACTTTAGTTCTATTGGTATCCGATATTAGCTTTCATAGTAGAGGTAGAGAGTTCGAATCATGTTAAGGACATGTGATAGCATATCTATAGGTCAATTGATGTAGAATCTGTGAGGACCCCGACCCGGAACCTACACGTGTCCCGAGCTGAGCGTCCTCAAACTAACCCAAATTTTCTAAACTTTTAAAACGTTGATTCAACTTTCATACATAAACATAGTTAACATTACCATTTCAAAATAACTTCACTCATCTCCACTTTGGAGGAGGAGTTGACCATCTTTGAAAACATTCATCTGTTTAGTTACAAAAGACATCGGTTCTAACGTAGAAATTAAAGTTTATAATTACAAACTCCATAAAGGAATTATATCAAAATATATTTTCTACGCCAACCTATACGTACCCCGACAATACCCAAAAGATCACTTCCAAACTCCTTTCCGCCCTTACTTGGCCGGTCCGCCTGTCTCGGGATCTAAAAACATTAAAGGGAGAGGGGTGAAAATAAATCTCAGCAAGCTATTATGAATACAGCAATATGCCAAATAAGATGCAACACATAACAAGTTGCATATAACACATTGGGAAATCTGTAAACACCTTTCATTATCTTGGTTTACCTTTTTCCGTCTGAACAGTAGTCGTACAACATTGGGTATAATACTCCAATCTTAGGTGAGCTGCTTAAGCAATACTCACATCTTATAAGACCCATTTCTCAGGGAACCATACAAGATAGTAGCAACTCTGTAAGGTTTTTGACTCAATACAGATGCTATAACCCCGACCTGTGGCCACAGGAGGGAACGGTCACAGATATAACATAATCCGATCACATTAGGTCACACTTCCATAATTGATCGTATTATGTTATACCCCCAACATCAGCTGATTAACAAATTATCAAGCACATAATAGTTACTTGAAATATAATCCACAAAGGGGATAAGCAACATAGCCACATGGTAAAATATACTCATGTTCCATCAATATCATAGTACAACATTTATGTAATACACTAAGCATAATACAATCCATGAATATGTACTCAAGTAAGGTAATGAGATATCATCAACCCATCTCACTTAGTCATTATGCAACAATACATGACCTCTATAAGGGTCCAAGTTAACTCTACCAAGTTGGAGTCACATTTGATAAACGGCCAAATGATTTCTAAGTCGGATATAGAGTGCTTCTGCATTTCCATTTAAACCTAATTAAGGTGCCATTAAGTATTCTGATTATAACTCAAGTTAAAAGGACTAATTCATATCCGGGTTGGATTAGATTCTGCTACCTTATAATGGTTAGGGATCATTCCAAGTGATTACTAGTAAAAATCAGCAAGAAAGGAGACTGGGGAGTTTCTGGTGCTATGGGCGACCGCCCAAGTCACTTGGGCGACCGCCCAAGTGAGTTTCAAATGGAATCCAAGTTACTGCCAAGGTGGGCGATCGCACGCCCCAACTTGGGCGACCGCCCGAGAAGATTTCCAAAGTGAGCCATGTTTCTGCCCTCATGGGCGACCGCTCAAGGCCCCATGGGCGACCGCCCATGAGGGATTTCAGCCAGCCCAGAATTTCCAATTCCACATTTCCTATGTTCTTCTCCTTAATCAATCTCTCCCATTTTAAGTGCTCAAGAAGGGAACCCCAAATGTTTTACTACCTCATTCCAAATCACTTAGCCCCAAAATAACATAAACCTAATTTATTTACCACTAACTTTTCCACCCATTTCACTACCACATTTCAAGTTAAATCTCTAAAACTAACTCCACCCATTTCTTACACATTAAATCAACTTCTATGAACAATGATATCATTCTATGTCATTCACCCATTTCCTAAATCTTCCATAAGAGTTCTAAGCATTTAACAACCATCATAGCAACAAGAACAACATTTAAAAGTTCATGAGCATTTATTGAAGGAAAGGGTCATAATAACTCACCTTAGCAAATACAAGATGGAATGATGATTTTCTTGGCTTGATCAACTCCCCTAGATGCACCAATCACAAAAGTACACTTGGATTGAAAAATGGAGAAGGAATGAACTTGGTAAGAGCTTTGAGAAGAGGTGGTTTTCACATTGGGTTTCCATGGCAAATGGTAAGAGAGAAATGAAGGAGGATGATGGAGGTGAATAGAGGGAGTATGGGGCTTTCTTGACTAAGGAGTGAAGGGGAGAATTTCATGGGTATGGCCCCCCATCCCTCATTTATCAAAGACTTTCAAAACTAGGCAATTTAGTCCCTTAAGTTCTAAGGTGGTAACTAAACCCTCCTACTCAATTACTTTATCCCTCATACTTTAACCTCCTTTCACATTTTATTCATTTCTTATTATTATACTTTCCCCAATGCTTTATTTTATTTCTCTAGAAATCTTAAGGGTTCTAAATTATTTCCCAACCATTTCATCTTGATATAAGAATTTAAGGACATAAAATAAACACATAAAGTTAACATTAATATTAAAAGCATATAATATTATACTAAAATAGTGCCTAGGGTTAGGGTCGTTACACTCTCTCCCCCTTAAAGAAAATTCATCCCGAATTTTAAAATGACTTACTTGGATGCTCAAACAACCAAGGGTACTTCGCTCTCATCTCCGACTCTAGCTCCCACGTTGCTTCCTCAACGGTGTGATTCTTCCATAGGACCTTCACTATCGGAATACTCTTAGTCCTCAACTCCTTAACTTGGAACTCTAAGACTCTCAACGGTTCCTCAACATAAGACATATCCGCTTGAACATCATCGGGGGGAGAACTCAAAATATGGGAAGGATCATGACAATACTTCCTCAACATAGAAACATGAAACACATCATGAAGTAAGGAAAATGAGGGAGGTAACGCCAACCGGTAAGCCAAATCCCCAATCTTCTCTAGAATCTCAAACGGACCAATGAACCTCGGAGCCAATTTACCCTTATTACCAAACCTTTTAATTCCCGTCCTCGGAGAGACCTTCAAGAACACAAAGTCACCAACCTGAAATGATAAATCCCGTCTTCTATTGTCGGCGTAGCTTTTCTGTCTACTCTGAGCCGTCTTCAATCTATCCCGAATCACCTTGATCTTCGCCGTAGAATCTCGAACTAAATCCGGGCCCCAAATTCTCGCTTCACCAACCTCGTCCCAACACATCGGAGATCTACACTTCCTACCATACAACGCCTCATACGGAGCCATCTCAATGCTAGTCTGATAACTGTTGTTGTAGGCAAACTCCACTAACGGTAAATGATCCTCCCACGACAATTGGAAATCCATCACACAAGCTCGTAACATATCCTCAAGTATCTGAATAGTTCTCTCGGACTGACCGTCGGTTTGAGGATGAAACGCCGTACTAAAACACAATTTAGAACCCAAGGCTTCATGCAATGCTCTCCAAAACCTAGAAGTAAATCTCGGATCTCTGTCGGAAACAATACTAACCGGAACCCCGTGAAGTCTCACAATCTCCTTCATATATAACTGAGCTAACTTCTCTAACGAAAACTTGGTTGATACCGGAAGAAAATGAGCCGACTTTGTCAATCTATCCACAATAACCCAAATAGCATCCATCTTCTTCGCGAAAAGAGGCAAACCCGAAATAAAATCCATCGAGATCCCACTACCAGAAAAAGGTCATTTAGCGACGGAAATTTCCGCCGCTAAAATTAAATTTCCGTGCTAAAAATAATCACCGGCGGAAAAATTCCGTCGGTGGTCCACTGCCGCACTACCCGGCCGTCGCGGTGCTCCAACGGGTCAATTTCCGCCGGTATTTTTATTTCATCGAAGCGGAATTTAATTCCGCCGGTGAATTAATGGTTACAACGACGGAAAATTCATTTGCTAAATTAATTTAATTTAATTAAATTTTCATTTCAATGGCGGAAATTTCCGTCAGCCGTAATAAAAATTAATTTAATTAAATTAATTAAATCGGGAAATTTCATTGTAATAAAAATTAAATTAAAATAAATTAATTTCAGCGGCGGAAATTACCGTCATTTGAATTATTTAATTTTAATTTAAATTTTATTACGGCGACGGAAATTTCCGCCATTTGAAATCAAAAATTAAATAAAAATTAAATGATTATAGCGGCGGAAATTCCAGTCATTTGAAATAAAAATTAATTAAAAATAAATTAATTTCGAGACGGAAAATTCCGCCGTTGAAATTAATTTATTTTAATTAATTTTTATTTCGACGGAATTTCCGCCGCTATAATCAAAAATTAAATTAATTAATTTAGGCGACGGAATTTCCGTCGCCGATTGAAAATAAATTAAAAAAAATAATTTAAAATATCAATAAACCAAAATTTTTTGTACCTGATATAACATTTCAATTTATAAAACTAAAACTATAAAAACTAAAAATCAAATATCAGCGTACCAAATAAAAACTAAATATCACCGTACCACCGTACCAATTCGGGAATATCCAAATATCAGCGTACCAAATAAAAACTGAGCTAACTTCTCTAACGAAAACTTGGTTGATCCCTTCCCATTTCCATTCCGGAATATCCAATGGTTGAAGTAGTCCCGCCGGTCTTTGATGTTCTGCCTTGATTTGTTGACAAGTTAGACATTTAGAAACATAATCCGCAATTTCTCTTTTCATACCATTCCACCAATACCCACGCTTCAAGTCTTGATACATTTTGGTACTACCCGGATGAATCGCAAACTTGGACTTATGACCATCCTCTAAAACCCGCCTCTTGATTTCCGGTGATGAAGGAACGCAAATTCTCTCTTGGAAGGTTAAAATTCCATCTCTATTCAACGCAAATTCCCCGGCTTTCCCATCTTGCACTTGTCCTAAAAAATTTTTTAACTCCGGATCACTTTGTTGAGCTTCCTTTAACTCTCCATACAATGTAGGAACGGATCGCACATTCGCAAGTATTACTTCGCTCTTCAATTCTTGGGAACTCAAAGCTGTCACATAAGTCTTTCGGCTAATCGCATCCGCCACCACATTGGCCTTCCCCGGATGATAAGAGATTACACAATCAAAATCCTTCAAGAACTCAAGCCATCTCCTTTGTCGGTTGTTCAACTCCTTTTGGGTAAACAAATATTTCAAACTCTTATGGTCGGTGAATATCTCAAATCTCGCCCCATAAAGGTAATGCTTCCATTTATGTAACGCAAACACGATCGTCGCCAACTCCATATCATGAGTAGGGTAATTTAGACGTGGCCGGTTGGGCCAACCGCCGGTTAGCCGGTTTATAACCGCCGGTTTTCAACCCCCAAATCACCAACCGGAACCGAACCGCCTAACCGGCTAAACCGGTTACGGTTTAGGCGGTTTACGGTTTTCACGATTATCCGGTTAACCTCCGATTTGACGGTTTAGATATGCTCGATCGAGTCCTTGTTGTTGCTCGGCCGAGCAACCCTTTTAGGGTTTAGGGTTTTGAGGGTTGCTCGACCGAGTCTTTGGTGTTGCTCGGCCGAGCAACCCTTTAAGGGTTTAGGGGTTGAGGGTTGCTCGGCCGAGTCTTTGGTGTTGCTCGGCCGAGCATATCATTTTTCAGTTAATTTTTTTAACGGTTTTTTGAAAAAAGTTAACTTTTATTTTTTTTCAATTTTTTTTGGATAGATAAGACTATTTTAAACTTAAGTTTACTACATACATTTTTTACAAAAAGGTTTATAAAAAAAGTTATGAATTTTTAAAGAAATGAAAGTTAACGGTTTTTTGAAAAAAGTTAACTTTTAATTTTTTTCAATTTTTTTTTGGATAAATAAGACTATTTTAAACCTAAGTTATCTACATACATTTTTTGAAAAAAGGTTTATAAAAAAAGTTATGAATTTTGAAAGAAAGAAAACTTAACTTTTTTTAAAAGAAACAAGTATACAAAAGAAAAAAGGGACGGTACCCTTAAATTTTATTAATCAAAATAAAATTACAAAGAGGGGGACAACCAACCTTACCCTTTTATAAATAAGGGGGGACATTTAGGAGCCTTTACCTCAACCTAACTATTACAATTAATTAAAAATAAATCTAATCTAAAGTCTAAACTAATCTAATTAAAATAAAAATTAATCTAAAACATCATTCATTCATCACTACTTTTCGTGGAGTCCTCGACATCGTATTGATACTTGGATCCAATAGATCCTCATCATAAGGCATGTCTTGTTGCCTTTTTTCCGCTCTAACCCAATCGCCAAGTAAAAGTTGATGTTCCAAGTTTTCACTTGTTAGTTGAGAACGTCTTTCATCCAAAACATTTCCACCAACGCTAAATGCCGATTCAACCGCCACCGTTGAAGCGGGAGAGGCTAATACTTCTTTAGCAACTATGGAAAGTATAGGATAAATGTCTTTCCTTCTTGACCACCATTGTAAAACATCAAATTCATTTGAATTTGGATCTTGATTTAATTCAAAGTTTGTAGTGAAATAGGTTTCTAACTCCACGGGAAGGTTTGATGATGATGATGATGATGATGAAGATGAACCTCGAGAAGGACCATATTTTTTACTATACTAATTTGTAATAAAACTATATGGATCCCCACTAGTAAAACTTGGTTGGAGAGTAGAGGAATCATCTTCATGTTGCTGCCTTTGAGAAGTGTTTCCATATAAGACATTATACTCATTAAAAAGGTTAATCAAATCATTTTTTGTGTCATTAACAATATTTGACGGAAGTTCATAAATACCGTCACCATCGGGATATAATTTCATATAATAATAAGTTATAATGGACTCTAAATCATCTAATTTAACTCGGGGATCTAATAACTTTGCAACCAAGAAAAGAGACGGAATAGTGTCAAAATATTTAAGCCACTTTTGTCTCATGTTAAAAATGCATTGGTTTAAAATAGGGCAATCTTTTAAATTGTCAAAAATAGTAACAATTGCAATACAATGCTCTAGCACCAAAACGGAAGTTGGATAATAAACTCAGAAAAAGCCAAAGTAGCGGTATTAAAAATCTTTAACAATTCACATAAATTAATGCATGCATTCCAATGATGAGTAAATAGAGGTTCATGATAGCCAACTGACATAAAAAATTGCGTTAGGAGATCTTTATAAGCAAAACCATCGCTTAACATTTTATAGGTGGAATTCCACCTAGTTGGAACATCGTAAGTAAAATATTTGTCCGGCACACTTTTACTTCTTAAAAACTTTATCCACTTTTTTGTATTAGAATTTTTTTTTGAAATAAATTGAAGAGCTCGTCTAATTGGCTTAACATATGTTTCTAATGCATCTAAACCATCTCTAACACATAAATTAATTATATGACATAAACATCTAATATGAAAAAACTTACCCCCAAGTGAGGGTTGACAAACGGTAATTAAATCGGGCAAACTAGCCGTGTTAGCACTTGCGTTGTCAAATGAAATAGTAAATATTTTATTTAAAATACCATATTCAAGAAAAATCTCAAGCAATTTCGCACAAATATTTTCCGCGGAATGCGGTGGCTCAAAATCTTTGTAAGCAATTAATCTTTTTTGGATTTTCCATGAATTATCTATCCAATGGCAAGTAACGCCCAAATAAGTATTTCTTTGCCAATGATCACTCCAACCATCGGCACAAATTGAAACTTTATTTTCTAATTTTGATAAAACACCAATTAAATCTTTTTTATATCTTTCAACCACTCTAGTAATATCACGTACGAGATTCGTACGTGGTACTCTCGTGGCGGCGGGGTTCAAAGAAAGGCGAGCAAAATTTTCATAAAAATCACAATCCGCAAAATTAAAAGGAAGGCCTTTAACGCAAATAAATTTGGCTAGTTCATCCCTATAAACCCACTTGTCAAATTTAAAAAGGACGGAAGAAGGGGAAGACGAACCTTGTGCACCCGAACCCGAACTACGTTGAAATTGTAATTGAGTTTGCGGCGGAAAATGCCAAGTTTCTCGGGATGTTTTGCCGCCAAATGCCCGTTAAGCGTCCCATGCCCTCCACCTCTTTTCCATGCGTAAGTCGCATTACAATAGTTGCAACATGCTCGAAAATTATAATCATCCTCGGCAGTAATTTTTCTTTTACTGAAATGGATGGCGAAGGTATCGGATTGTGGCTCTCTTTCTTGTCGTTGTCCCCGAGGACCCCGACCCCGACCACCTCCCCTAGCTCGGATGCCCCTACCACTCCTAGCATTACCACTTTCAATTTCAACTTGTTCTTCTTCCTCATTTTGTTGAATATTTGGATTTTGATGATCAAAATCATCATTGGGGGAGGAAGAATCAACAACGGACTTGCCTAAATTGCTTCTTCTTTGATTTGCAGCCATTTGTATAAGAGAAAATGAAGTTTGAAAACAAAACGGAGCTTAAAAATGGATGAAAATGAAGAAAAGCACTAATTTCGTTAGAAAACTAACTGAAAATGGAACAATATTTAACTGAAAATTGGATGAGGGTGAGAGTATATGTGAATATTTGAGAGTAGAAGAGAAAGAGTAGAGAGAAATAAGGTGGAAATAAAATGGGAGGAGGAGGGTGATATTTATAGTTAGTAAATTAGGCAAAAAAAACATTTTTTTTTAATTTTTGACTGTCCAATAACAAAATTAACGGCTAGTTTTTAAAAATAACGGCTAGTTTTTGAAAAAGTAGCTGCGTTGAACATGGCCGAGCACCTTCATATGCTCTAGTAGGCACGCCCTTCGCTTTGTTACCTACTGTTAATTCTCGAGAACTCAAACTCATATAAGCCTTTCGGTTAAGCGTCGAGCTCATCGGCCGATGCAAGAAATGACCAATCAAAATCCTTCAAAAACTCTAACCATCTGCTTTGCCGGTTCAACCGGGTAGTCACCCGTTACGGTTGGCCAAGCTCAACCTCCGCCGGTTGCTTTTATAACACGATGGCTGCCAATTCCTTTATATGGACATGTCTCTAGTGGTAATTCTGTTCCGCCGGTGATAACTTCCTAGAGGCATACGCAATAACTTTCCCATTTTGCATTAGGACACATCCCAAACCCGCCTTCGAGGCATCACTATAGATCACAAAATTCTCACAACCATCCGGAAGGGTAAGAACAGGAGCCGTCGTCAACCTCTTCTTCAATTCATTAAAACTTTCTTCACATTTAGAATCCCATACAAATGATACATCCTTCCGAGTCAACCTAGTCAATGGAGTCGCAATCCGAGAAAACCCTTCGATGAACCTTCTATAATACCCCGCCAGACCAAGAAAACTACGAACCTCAGTCACAGTCGAAGGTTGCTTCCAATTAACCACGACTTCAATTTTTGAAGGATCCACGGAAATTCCCGAATTCGACACTACATGCCCCAAGAAAGAAATCCGCTCAAGCCAAAACTCGCACTTACTGAACTTAGCGTACAACTGCTTCTCCCGAAGAACTGACAAGACAATCCTCAAATGCTTTTCATGCTCTTCCCGGGACTTAGAATAAACAAGAATGTCATCTATGAATACCACCACAAAACTATCAAGATAAGGCTTGAAAATACGGTTCATCATATCCATAAACACAGCTGGAGCATTAGTCAACCCGAAAGGCATCACCACAAACTCATAATGACCATATCTTGTTCGGAAAGCTGTCTTGGCAATGTCATCCGGTCTAATCTTCAACTGATGGTTTCCGCTTCTCAAATCAAGTTTTGAGTAGATAACGGAACCTTGGAGTTGGTCAAATAAATCATCTATATGCGAAAGAGGATACTTATTCTTTATGGTGGCTTGGTTCAACAACTGATAGTCAATACATAATCGTAAGGTACCATCCTTCTTCGTAACAAATAGAACCGGTGCTCCCCACGGAGACACACTTGGGCGTATAAAACCCCGGTCTAGCAATTCTTGCAATTGGACCTTCAACTCTTTTAACTCGGACGGAGCCATTCTATAGGGTGCTTTAGAGATAGGGGCGGTACCGGGCACTAGGTCAATACAAAACTCTACCTCACGATCCGGAGGCATAGAGTACTCACTAGAAAACACATCACTAAATTCATTCACAACCGGAACATGAGCTAACTCGGGGGACTTCTTATTGGAATCTACCACATAAGCCAAGTAACCCGCACACCCCTTAGATAGCATCTTTCTAGCTTTTAAAGCAGAAATAACATGTAAACCGAATATAGATTTGTCCGCATCAGGCATAGCAAATGAGACTCGCTTTCTACGACAGTCTACCAAAGCATGACACTGACTCAACCAATCCATCCCAAGGATCACATCAAAGTCACGGATTGGTAACTCGACCAAATCCACCGGCAATACATGCCCACATATAGTCACATCACAACCACGATATATCAAAGAAGATGCAAGGCACTCTCCCATAGGAGTAGAGACCTCCAACACATAAGGCATTGATTCAGGCAATTTATGCAATGAAAATGCAAAATGAGATGCCACAAATGAATGGGAAGACCCGGGATCTATAAGAATGCGGGCCTTAACCCCCGAGACAGGGACTATACCTCTAATGACGGCATTGGGATCGACCTCTCCTCGACCCAAGGCAAACACTCGACCTTGCACTCTATCTTTGGGCTTCCCATCTACATCTCTCTTCACACCACTACCTTGTCCCCCAAGACCACTACCCGAAGCTTGCTTCTTTTGCCACTTGGGACAATTCCTTCGGAAATGACCTGTCACCCCACTCTCTAAACATCGGCCTTGCTTTCTCCAACACTTGTCCTCCGAATGCCCTGGCTTCTTGCAATATCCACACAATGCCCCAAACTGACCTGGAGGCGAACGGTTTGTAGGAGCCGCCACAAATCCTCCTCTACCTGCTCCCGGAGCCACTGTCCTCGGTTGCCCTCTATTCTGCCCCGAACCTTGACCTTGGAATCTATTTCTGTTTCCGCCTTCAGATTTTCCACGATGCTCCTCTATATCATTCTCGATCCGGTACGCCATATTCACAGCCGCTTGGAAGTTGGCGAAGTCATGAGTCAATAGCTACTTCCGAAACTCCACCCTTAAGCCTTTCACGAACTTGTAGACACGCCTCTCTTCATCCGGTACCAAATGGGGACAATATCGGGCTAACTCCGTAAACTTGGCTGAATACTGTGCTATAGACATTGTCCCTTGCTCCAATTTCAGAAACTTAACCTCCTTCTTATCTCTAGTCACCATCGGAACGAAATGATCCCGGAACTTACGTGTGAAATTCTCCCAAGTCTGCGGTGTCAAATCCCGATCCCAACCATCCTTCACTACCTGCCACCAGTGCTCAGCGGGTCCTTCCAACTTGAAAACGGCGCATCTCACCTTTTCTGCATCTGAGCTCTCCATTGCCAAGAAAATCTTATTCATCGCTTCAAGCCATCTCTCCGCCTTCACCGGATCCGGATCTCCGTTGAAGCTAGGAGGAGACATCTTCACGAACTTCTCTAGACCATGGTGCCCTTGCCTACCTTCGGGCTGTTATTGTCCCCTACCTTGATTCTGATTTGCCATATTCTGAAGAAACACTCGGAACATATCCATCATTTCGGCATTCGGATTACCAACATTACCCAAAGCCCGATCCTGATCTCCATCATTACCCGCCATGAGAACAAACTCCTGCATTAAACACTCGACGTCAGTTATCACACACTCTCACTCAGCTAGACTCTACCCGAGAACTCTAACCGAGCTCTGATACCAACTGTGAGGACCCCGACCCGGAACCTACACGTGTCCCGAGCTGGAGCATCCTCAAACTAACCCAAATTTCCTAAACTTTTAAAACTTTGATTCAACTTTCATACATAAACATAGTTAACATTACCATTTCAAAATAACTCCACTCCTCTCCACTTTGGAGGAGGAGTTGATCATCTTTGAAAATATTCATCTGTTTAGTTACAAAAGACATCGGTTCTAACGTAGAAATTAAAGTTTATAATTACAAACTCCATAAAGGAATTATATCAAAATACATTTTCTACGCCAACCTATACGTACCCCGACAATACCCAAAAGATCACTTCCAAACTCCTTTCCGCCCTTACTTGGCCGGTCCGCCTGTCTCGGGATCTAAAAACATTAAAGGGAGAGGGGTGAGAATAAATCTCAGCAAGCTATTATGAATGCATCAATATGCCAAATAAGATGCAACACATAACAAGTTGCATATAACACATTGGGAAAGCTGTAAACACCTTTCATTACCTTGGTTTACCTTTTTCCGTCTGAACAGTAGTCGTACAACATTGGGTATAATACTCCAATCTTAGGTGAGCTGCTTAAGCAATACTCACATCTTATAAGACTCATTTCTCAGGAAACCATACAAGATAGTAGCAACTCTGTAAGGCTTTTGGCTCAATACAGATGCTATAACCCCGACCTGTGGCCACATGAGGGGACGGTCACAGATATAACATAATTCGATCACATTAGGTCACACTTCCATAATTGATCGTATTATGTTATACCCCCAACATCAGCTGATTAACAAATTATCAAGCACATAATAGTTACTTGAAATATAATCCACAAAGGGGATAAGCAACATAGCCACATGGTAAAATATACTCATGTTCCATCAATATCATAGTGCAACATTTATGTAATACACTAAGCATAATACAATCCATGAATATGTACTCAAGTAAGGTAATGAGATATCATCAACCCATCTCACTTAGTCATTATACAACAATACATGACCTCTATAAGGGTCCAAGTTAACTCTACCAAGTTGGAGTCAGATTTGATAAACGGCCAAATGATTTCTAAGTCGGATATAGAGTGCTTCCGCATTTCCATTTAAACCCAATTAAGGTGTCATTAAGTATTCTGATTATAACTCAAGTTAAAAGGACTAATTCATATCCGGGTTGGATTAGATTCTGCTACCTTATAATGGTTAGGGATCATTCCAAGTGATTACTAGTAAAATTCAGCAAGAAAGGAGACTGGGGAGTTTCTGGTGCTAGTCACTTAGGCAACCGCCCAAGTGAGTTTCAAATGGAATCCAAGTTACTGCCAAGGTGGGCGACCGCACACCCCAACTTGGGCGACCGCCCAAGAAGATTTCCCAAGGGAGCCATGTTTATGCCCTCATGGGCGACCGCTCAAGGCCCCATGGGCGACCGCCCATGAGGGATTTCAGCCAGCCCAGAATTTCCAATTCCACATTTCCTATGTTCTTCTCCTTAATCAATCTCTCCCATTTTAAGTGCTCAAGAAGGGAACTCCAAATGTTTTACTACCTCATTCCAAATCACTTAGCCCCAAAATAACATAAACCTAATTTATTTACCACTAACTTTTCCATCCATTTCACTACCACATTTCAAGTTAAATCTCTAAAACTAACTCCACCCATTTCTTACACATTAAATCAACTTCTATGAACAATGATATCATTCTATGTCATTCACCCATTTCCTAAATCTTCCATAAGAGTTCTAAGCATTTAACAACCATCATAGCAACAAGAACAACATTTAAAAGTTCATGAGCATTTATTGAAGGAAAGGTTCATAATAACTCACCTTAGCAAATACAAGATGGAATGATGATTTTCTTGGCTTGATCAACTCCCCTAGATGCACCAATCACAAAAGTACACTTGGATTGAAAAATGGAGAAGGAATGAACTTGGTAAGAGCTTTGAGAAGAGGTGGTTTTCACATTGGGGTTTCCATGGCAAATGGTAAGAGAGAAATGAAGGAGGATGATGGAGGTGAATAGAGGGAGTATGGGGCTTTCTTGACTAAGGAGTGAAGGGGAGGATTTCATGGGTATGGCCCCCCATCCCTCATTTATCAAAGACTTTCAAAACTAGGCAATTTAGTCCCTTAAGTTCTAAGGTGGTAACTAAACCCTCCTACTCAATTACTTTATCCCTCATACTTTAACCTCCTTTCACATTTTATTCATTTCTTATTATTATATTTTCCCCAATGCTTTATTTTATTTCTCTAGAAATCCTAAGGGTTCTAAATTATTTCCCAACCATTTCATCTTGATATAAGAATTTAAGGACATAAAATAAACACATAAAGTTAAAATTAATATTAAAAGCATATAATATTATACTAAAATAGTGCATAGGGTTAAGATCGTTACAGCATCAATGACATTTTATCTATCATTAATAAAATAAAATACTCCACACGTCTAATTTGAAATTGCAAAACAAAAGAAAGCATCATGTAATGAAATTATATAATATTAGGCTCCGTTTGTTTGGGAAAAAATGTTTTTCGGAAAATATTTTCCCCATTTTTCGGTGTTTGTTTTGCACTGAAAAATTGAGAAAATGTTTTACGCTAAACATGTTTATCTCATTTTCCGAAAAATATTTTCATTTTTCGAAAAACATTTTATAGGAAATCATTTTTCGAAAAATGTTTTACGCTAAACAAACGGAACCTTAATGTGTTGTGAGCATAAATAATGGGGTATAGAATGGAATGGTAAATTAGTTAGTGTGAGTATATATGACAAGCGGGGTCTATTGATTCAAATATAATAAAAACTTTTCATTTATGGATTTTGCAATTTTAAATAAGATGCTTAAAATTGACAAATTTGTAAATTTGAAATGAAACACATGGAGTTTATTGACCACAACTACTTCACGAGCCACTAGTCGAATAAAATTTTAAACTCACTCCGTCCGTCTTACTTTGACTTAGGTGGTTAACTTGAGGGAAGTTTCACAAAAAAGTAATCTAAAAAAAATAATTATCCACAAAAAATTTCTAAGATTTATCATAATAGTTGTATAATGGTGCATTTTTTATATTTAAAAAGCTTTACGAGGATCATCAGTTTTATAACTTACTCCCTCCGTCCCACTTCTTCAATAGAGATCAACTTTTTGGGTGTGAGAATTAAGGAAAAGTGATGTAAGAAAGAGAAAAAGTTAAATGTTGTGAGTATGAAAAATTAAATAGGAGAGAGAATGAGTGGGAGGAATAGTTAGGAGAGAGAATGTTGTGAGTGAAAAAGTAAAATAGGAGAGAGAATGAGTGGGGTAAATAGTGAAGATTCCTTTCCATTTTGGGAAGTATCAATTGAAGTGGGACGGACCAAAAAGGAAATAAGTATCAATTGAAGTGGGACAGAGGGAATATATGTCTATGTCGTTGATGTACGAGCTATGAGATTGACCGAACAGAAAGAACAAGAATCAATAAATCAAGCCTAAGCTTTTCTCTATTGAATAAATCAAAGTCCAAGTCATTCCAAAAACATAAAACAAGTTTAAATACTCTTTCTTAAGAAAATCCTAAAATGAATTTCAAAGTAAAAGACAAAATACCCTAACTTAAATATTCAAAACATCAGCAAAAATAAACCCAGAAAAATTAGGAAATTGTAAGTCGTCATTGAGGTGGGCGCCTGGCCAAGGATGATGCGGCCGCCTGAAAGGTAGTAGGAGACTGCCCCATTGAACCTCGGTGAGGCGTGTGTCTGGTTGGAGATGATTCGGCCGCCTGGGAGACAGTAGAAGGCTGACCCATTGAGCCTCGTTGAGGCGTGCACCTGGGTGGGACTGAGGTGGCCGCCTGGGAAGCAGCTACTAGCGTCCCTTCTTGATCTGCATCGGTCGTACTTCAACCAAATTGATCACTTAAGTTAAAATGTGACATTTGGGCCAGATGGACTATCTTATTTAAGTTGAAGTTAGGGATAATTTTGACAGTTCCTAATGTTTTGCACACGTAATGTTGGGGATGCAAAAAGATTTGGATAAAGAACAAATGAAAATGGAGAACGAAAAGGAATTGCGTGGATTAATAGACATGCTACTATTCAAACAAAGGTAATTGGTACTAATTAAGTTTGCTGGTTTGCCAGCTACAAGCAAAGTTTGTAGTTTGAGGGCAACTCTTTTGACTAAATTATTCATTAGATCAAGTTTGAATGTATTAAGTTAGCGAAATACGATAAATTAATATTTTTCCGTCCCAGAATAATGTCTCGTTCTAATTTGACTTGACGTGTGTCGATTGGCTCCACGTGAAATATGTCAGCAGCAAAGCTATACCTTAGACTGATGCAATCAATATTAAATATTACTCCGTACAATTAATAATGAATTAACTTTTACATGATCTTGACTAAAAATATATTTATGCCAAGTTATGCTGTGGGTGTGGGTACATTGCTTTATCCATTTTACTTACTCTGAAAAAGAAATTAGTTATGCTTGTTTTAATTATATACTCTCTCCGTCCCACTTCAATGGATACCAAAAAAAGGACACACATATTAAGGAAAGGTAAGAAAGAGAAAAAAGTGGAGAGACAATGTTGTGAGTGTAAAAGTAAAATAAGAGAGAAAATGAGTGAGAGAAATAGTTAGGAGAGAGAATGTTGTGAGTGAAAAAGTAAAATAGGAGAGAGAATGAGTGGGGTAAATAGTGAAGATTCCTTTCCATTTTGGGTAAGTATTAATTGATGTAGGACGGACCAAAAAGAAAATAAGTATCAATTGAAGTGGGACGGATGGAGTATGTCTGAGTTACAAACTTTTTGTGGTATGTATAGATAACTAGTACATATGTTCGTGTCCAAGGACACGGGTGTGTTTTTTTTTTTTTTTTTTTAATTTAAAAAATAAAATAAAAAAATCAGTTACTTAATTAATTTAAGTAAACCCTCCTAAAGCCCACTCTTAGCCCAAATTCAAAGTCTTAGCCCAAACCCAAAGTCTTAGCACAAATTAAGGGCAAAATAGGAAACAGACTAAATAATAAAGGTAAAATAGGGAAAAACCCCTTCGAAACTGTTCATAAAACTGTTCACGGAGGGGTTTAATTTATACTATAGATATTGGTGTAGTACAGAAATGAGTTGTTAAAGCTTCTCCTGTAGCTGGCTACTCTAATAACATTCAAACTTGTTAGCTAGATGGATTTAATTTCTAGGATTATGATTAATACTAGGATCATATATATATATATATATATATATATATATATATATATATATATATATATATATATATATATATATATATATATACTCCCTCCGTCCCCCCGATCTTAAGAAAACTTTCCATTTTGGACGTCCCACTAATCTTAAGAATTCCCAAAATGAAAAGTTTATATTACTTTTATATTAAATGGGACCCACTTGTCATACTCACAACAATAATCCCATCACTATTTCCTCCACTCATTCTCTCTCCTATTTAATTTTTCACACTCACAATACTTCTTCCATTCATTCTCTCTCCTAATACTATAATAATATTCCTTAATTTTCACACCAAATGAAAAATTCCTAAGATGGCTGGGACGGAAGGAGTATATATATGTGTGTGTGTGTGTATTTACTTATGTATATGCGTAATATATACTCCCTCCGTCCCGGCCGACTTAGGATTTTTTGAAATGGCACGGGGATTAAGGAAAAGGTAAATGTTGTGAGTGTAATTTAAAAATAGGAGAGAGAATGAGTGGATGGAATAGTAAATTATAATGGTGTTGTGAGTATTAAAATAATGTAGGAGAGAGAATGAGTGGAGAGAATAGTGATTTAAGGTTTCCATTTTAGGCCGTCCTAAGTCGGGTGGGACGCTCAAAATGGCAAAAAGTCATAAGTCGACCGGGACAGAGGGAGTATTAATCTTTACAGGAAATATGTTTGCCTGTTAGTACATACTCCCTCCGACCCATAAGTCTTAAGAATTATTGACTTTTTTTGTCAACTTTTTTTGTCAACTTTGAGTTGCTTTGACCAAGATTTTATAAAAAAATTATGATGCTAATAAAGATTTAAAAATTAAAAAAATGATTCACTATTAAAATACTTTCAATAAAAAAATTCAAATTTTTGTCAAGATTATCAAATTTTTTTTAAAGTTTTAATCAAAATTATCAAAAGTTGATCAAAAAGTCAATATATTCTTAAGACTTATGGGACGGAGGGAGTATATTCCTTGTATGTATGATAGTAAAATTATTGTATGGTTATTTTCTAATTAGAAAAAATGATACTTATTTAGGATCGACAAAAAGGAAGGTGAAAATTTTATTCTGAGATAGGGGAGTAATTAAATAAAATAAAATTTCATTAAAACAAAATTGGTAAGTATGTGTATATATTTATTCCCAAACTTATACAATCTGAAAGGCCCTTTGTTGATATGCAGATGATCAGACAGCTATGGTTTTGGCTTAGCTGTCAGATGATAGTTGAATTGTGCAGCGGAATAAGAGAGATTTGAAATAATGATAGGACAAGAAACACAAAGAAATAATGCAAGTGTGTGAATGTGATTGCAAAAATGTAATAACACAGAGAATTTAAAGTGGTTCAGAGTTCACTCCTCCTACATCCACCCCCACTGTTAATCTTGACAAGTGAGATCAATTTTATTATAATCTTTAATCAACAAAAATTACAAATGATTGATTCAGGCAAGTTCCTTGAACTTCCTCTTCCTAATTAGTACAGTCAACTAGGGATACACTTAAAGTACAGTCTTAAGTGCTTTTACAACTTGAAGTACAGTCTCAAGATTTTACAAAACAAATAATACACTCAAAGTACAGTCTTGAGTGATTACAAACTAATTCTACACCTAAAGTACAGTCTTAGGATTTTGGAATTTGTGAATTAACACACTAAGGGGTGTTTTGTTGTGGAGGCAAAGGTTTTGGGGTGAGGGTTTGGTTTGGAACAGAGTTTAAAGGGAAAGGATTGGTGAGTGTGTGTGTGAATTACAGGAGGTGTGTGTGGGTGTGAGGGAAAGGTTTTGGACTGTGAAAAAGAGTATTTTTCAGTAGTATTGTGTAGAGGAAGAACTCCTCTATTTATACCCTTCAATGTAGCCGTTGGAATATGACTGTTGCAGCCTACATTAATGAGCCTTGATCGGTCTTTGTCCCACTTGTCCACATGCAGGTCTTCATGAGCTGGCTTGAGCTGTGAGCTTGAACTGAGAGCTTCTAGAAGGTCTTCAGTGGTCTTCATTGGTCTTCATTGGTGAACTTGACAGCTGTGAAGATCCAGATTCCACTTTGGTTGAGATTGTGGTAACAGAGATTGAGACAAAGTGATGGCTATCAGAGGAATGAAGTCATGGCTGTCAGATCATACAAGACTTAGCTATCAGAGATATTCTCTAATAAGGACTGAGATGCACTTTGATGATCTTGATGGCTTAGAGAGAGAATATGATTCATGTTTTTGATTGATTGTAATCATTGTATACAACAGAATGATAACTATCAAACTCATAGCTGTCAGATATACTGAGGAATGAATATGAAGTTTGATTTGGTCAGTCATGGACTTAGCTGTCAGAGAAGAGGATCATGACTGACAGTCTTCCTCTTTTGATATAAACCCTGTTCTATATATATATTCCTTTATCAAAACCAACTAACTAAGACATTGATCAAAGTTAGGTCCTAACACAATCCAATAAATTCACACAACAATCAAACTCTTTAATCTAAGTACATTTCTTCAATCCCATTTGCCTTCTTATGGCCATAATGGAAGAGATCAAACAAAACAACTCTTATTTAAGAAGACATTTTTCATCTCCTTTTTTCAAAAACAATAAAGGAAACAAACAAAGATAAAATCAAATTAAAGACTTGGCAGAACTAGCTAATTAGAGTTTACTCTCCTGCAGTTCAAACGAATTTGGCCATTTCTCCCAGTTAATGGCTTGATATTTCCCATTTTAACCATAGACTCAGCAAAATCTTTCGAAAAAGCCCCTGCATTTGTGCTATAGCTCCTAACAAGCCCATCAGTTCTGCCACCGTTAAACAATGCTTGATCAGAGTGCAATAGTCCCCTTCTACTCACCAAGTTGCTAAAGTATTTTGTGTCAAACTCTGCTGCTGTTCCATCTAGAGGAGCTAGGTTCGAGTCACCTCCGTTACGTGGACAAGTATTTTGCCGTTGACGTGCAAATATAGAGTCAATAGTACTTTCGTTGTAAATACGGTTTTTGAAAAAGGCACATTGTGAAAACCCTAGGGTGTGGCCACCGGAAAGGGCAACTAGGTCTTTTTCATTGAGGCCTTGTTTCTTGAAGTTGCTAATTAGTGCAGGGAGATCCATGAATGGTGATGGAAGGTCATTGTTCGCTGCAGTTCTACTCGCGGTTGTTGAATCCCTTCTTCCAAGTGGAACTTTCCATGATGGCCCGCCAAGCTGCATATATGTACACAACAATACAACGTAAAACCCTAATTATTTTCTTGACAGAATCCAAATGATTATTAGCATACATAATTAGGCTAGAGTGTCTGTAAAGTTAACCTATTTACGCTTCCTTTAAGAAACAAGGTTGAGGAATATGGAAATGGAGTTGACCAACTAAGTGTTTTATATATTCAAGTCTATATATACACACGTACCGCAACAACTGAATCACGAGCTGCAACAGTCAAAATATCAGCACAAGACACCACTGCACGGCCACAAGCCTTGTCCACAGCGGTTTTAATTCTATCAATCACCTCAAATCCTCTAGCAGAATTCCTGTTTGGATTCGCGTTCTTTTCACTATCAATGCTTGATGTTTGATCAAGAAGAACCGAACCATCACAACCCTGTATACATTCAAACAACCGATTTAATTTAGCCATATAACAACAAGAAAAGAAAACTTAGCTAACCATGGGTTATACTTAAACAAGAAATGAAGACATTTTAATTAGAATATTGAACAAATTCTTACGTTCACAAAACAATCATGGAAGTGTAGACGTAGTATAGAGGCACCCATGCGGCTTTGCTTGTTGACTTCATCCTGGACAAGACGCTTGATTGTTGGCAAAGCCTTTGGGCAAACTTTATCATAGTAACTTGTTGAGAGAGACTGAGAGAAAGCTGTCGTTGTGAAAGTAAATATGAAAAAGGCGAGAAAACAAAATGAGCTATTTTGAGACATTTTTGGGTGAAGGCTATGTGCTATTGGTTATCTTTGCTTGCTTTAGGGCGTCGTTTCTAAGTTAAAACTCCTTGTATATATAGGAGAAAGAAAACCGAACAAGTCTAAGAGGAAGAGTAAGTTCTTTTAATTAAGTAAAGTGAAATATTGTTCTTTAAACTCTAATAATTGGCCAGTTGGATTATTTCTAATACAGACAGCTAGCCAACTTCAAAGAAGGAAAGCTATACAAGCAAGAAAGAGGAAGTTGTCATACAATATGTGTAAAAATTGCAAGATAAAATAATGGTCTGCACTCAGCACATATAAGAAATTTATCACTGTCAACTTTTTTTGTCATTGTTCTTTTTTTCCTTCTAATTAAAACGTGTTGGAATATTGGTAGATGTTACTCTTCAACTGGATTGCCTTGTCGATAGTAAACGTAGACCGTAATATTTTACAAACTAAATTACTAAAATCTTTGCATATTTTGCTGCTAGGAGTTAGGACAGCAATGGCAAAATTCGATCTAAAGCAATTAAATAAACTCTTGGCACAATACCAGATAGTAGACTCTTTTTTTCATCTTTTTTCCTTGTATACTCCATCCGTTCCAGCCCAAGTTTCACTATTTTGGTATTGACACAAAATTTAAGAAAAGTGTTGAGGGAAAAATGGTTGTGAGAGAGAATAAGTGAGTGGGTAAGACAAGTGGGACCCATAATTTAAATGTGTGATGAAGAAAAGTTAATGGGTATGACAAGTGGGACCCATAATTTATGAATGTGAGTATGAAAAGTGAGGTATATGTATAATAGATTATTAATAAACCTTTTTCATTTTAGGAATGGTGAAGCTTCTACCGGGACACCCATTTCGATAAAAGGTGTTGCTTCGGACGGGACGGAGGGAGTACATCACAATATCTTGAAAATTAATGCTGTATATGGAAAAAAGAAAAAAAACTATTCCATATAATATTGTACGATACAATGCATTAAAAATCTGCGTAATATATTTTTCTGTATATCTTTGTTATTTATTGGATACTACCTCCGTCCAACTTCAAGAGTCCTACTTTTACTTTCGGTCCGTCCTAGACTAAGAGTCCTACTTTGCTTTATTCCCAAAATGACAAATAATGAATAGTGTTTTGGACATTTATACCCTCTTCTTTTCATAGAACTACAAATAAACCAATACTTACTTCGCTACTTTTTATCCACTTGAATCATAAACAGTGTTTTGGACAATTATACCCCCAACTCACTTGCTATTGTTCATTTATTTCTTAGTGTTTTCTTAATAAGCGTCCAAACACTCGGTAGGACTCTTGATCCGGAACGAACGGAGTAGTATTTTATCTTTAGAAGTTGTTGGTGTTCTAATACTGAATACAAAAATGAGGGCTGCTGTAAGTACATAACTAAGAGTGGGTGTTTCTACGAAAATAGGGTAGATATTAGAGTAGGTGAATATATGACAATATTCAAATATTCTAATTAGTTAGGCATTGACCGAACCTTATTTTCCCCATTTGCTTAACTTTTTTTTTTTTTTAAAGAAACGGCTTTGAACATAAATTTGAAGTTTGATATTTGATTAAAATTAGAAGAGTAAAACAAAAACTATTAATTAGAGCATGAACCGAGGAATATTTATCAAGAAGATGAGTAGTAGATAGAAGTATGGAGAAAAGGGTATAACTGAATAGCTAAACAAAAAATATGCTGCATATATAAAGATTCATTTACTTTGACATTGCTAATAAGAATAAATAAGGACATTTAATTTATTTAGAGATGAAGAGAGTGAATGTTGTGACACTGCCAAATTTTGTTGTTTGAAAATTAATCGAATTCATAATTCTATGGATTGGGTCCAATTTCGACATTGTAATGACAAAAAATTCAGCATATGCCTTGTGGCTCAGCGACAGGTGCAAAAAATTAGCTTAGCTGAGGGAATCAATTTACTTAATGCATTTTATTCATTTTTATTGTTTATACCATTTTAAATTGTACAAAAAATATTTAATAGAAACACAAGACTTATTTTGGGATAAACCTAAAAAAAAACATTATAGATTAAAGATTAGAGGAAGTAATGTACATATGTCTAAGTGATTGTTTTTTCGACAAGCTTACCAACTATTCCATGGGTGTTGTTTTATTTACCTACTCTGAAAAGGAAGTTATGTTTTAATTATGCTTGAATTTCAAAATTTTCGTTGCAGTCTCAATCGGGTAGTTAGACAACCAGATGATTAAGCTAGGTGCATGTATTACTAAAAGGACTAGTAGAACCTTATCCCATTACTCTCATTATACTTCCTCATAATATTATTAATAAAAGTCATTACTTTTTTTTCCGTGTTTTGTAACATTCCATTTTTAAATAAGAAAATAATTTCAGCAAAATTTATCACCGTATCAATGAACAAAATTAGTAAAACACATTTTTTTAAATGTGACAATGAAACCAACATTTACTATATAAGGGGGTGGAGGAAGGAGTATTGAAACCTTTGTTAGATATTTGGCATACCTTATAATAATAAGTGTCGTAGACAATGTTAATGTTCTTAAAAATGTATTTTACTTATTTAATATAGTTTATACTGTTGGGATAGAGGATCAACCGGGTTAAATTTCGGAGCAAAAGGGAGAAAATTGTCGGAGCTTCTGGAGGCATGGGCGATCACCCAGGTGATGGTGGGCGACCGCCCAGTTGAACAGTGGGTCATCGAATGGTTACTCTTCTTCTGGGCGACCGCGCATATGATGGAGGGCGACCGCTCACCTGTACAGAATATTTTGGCTCGGAGGAAATTCACTATGGGCGACCGCCCATGGGCAGTTAGGCGACCGCCCATGTGTCGGGGTGGAATTTTCTGGGCCCGTTTTTTAGACGATTTTCGGGCTTCCCTTGTCCATCTAGGGTTAGATTTTTTTCCTTTACATATATTTAAGCTATGTTCCACCCCCTAGACTCATTGTAACAATATACAACTAATATAGTGCAAGATCCTGGCTTGGTAGTGCCCCAACGTAGCCAAACATATTGGTGAACTGGGTAAACAATTCTGGTGTTCTTCTTTGTGCTTTATTTCTTGTGTTTTGTTTGTGTGTTCTAATCGTTCTTGTAGGTTTGCTTGGTAGTGGAGGGCTATATTTACAACAACTGGTATCAGAGCTTTTGGTTCCAAGATCAAGGGTGTTGTCAAGCAATCAAGAATGGGCAATGACAAACAGGCGGTTGAGAAATTCGATGGGTCTGACTACGGATATTGGAGGATGCAGATTGAGGATCTTTTGTACAACAAGGATCTCTATAAGCCTCTGAAGGGTGTCAAACCAGAAGAAGAAGATCAGGAAGAATGGGAACTCATGGATCGGAAAGCCCTAGGGGTGGTCAGATCTACTTTGTCAAAGTGGATTGCAAAGACCACCAAGAAGGCGACAACCACCAAGGAGCTGTTGGATTATCTTACTGAGAGATTTGAAACTCCATCTGCTGCAAATAAGGTTGATTTGATACGCAAGATGGGTAGTCTCAAGATGCAAGAGGGAGGATCCTTGGCTAAGCACATCGATGAGTTTATGGATATTATAGACTCATTGACTGCGGTGGAGATCAAGTTCGATGATGAGGTTCATGCGTGCTTGTTGCTAGCATCTTTACCAGGAAGTTGGAGCGGAACGGTGACAGCGATCAATGCTTCAGCAGGTAAGAAGAAATTGAAGTATGATGATGTTAAAGACATTCTTTTGGGCGAAGAAAATCGCATGAAGAAGTTGGGGACATCGAGTGCTTCGGGATCGGCTTTGGATACTACTAGCAAGGGGAAGCCGAGTACTAGCAAACAAGGGAGAACCGAATCTAGGGAGAACGTGGTGAATGGTAAGGGCAAAGTTGTGCAGACCAAAGATAAACCAAAGGTCGCAAAGGGATCAGTTCAGTGCTATCATTGTAAGGAGTTGGGACACTACAAGAGGGATTGTCCAAATCGTGGGGGCAATTCGGTGAATGTGACAGTCGAAGGTGACGATGTATTGGTTCTGAGTGTTAGTAGTGCACTAGAATCATGGGTGCTGGATTCGGGGGCATCATTCCACTCTTGCAGGCATAAAGAAGAGATGGAGAATTACACTTCCGGTGATTTCGGTAAGGTCTATCTGGCGGATGGCGAGCCTTTGGAAATCAAGGGGAAGGGGGATGTCAGAATAGGAGCATCGAACGGGAAGGTCTTACATCTGAACGGGGTCAGACACATTTCGGGTTTGAAAAAGAACCTATTATCAGTTGGGCAGTTGGACGAAGAAGGTTACAAGGTAACATTCGGCTGCAGAAATTGGGTTATTACCAAGGAGGACTGCGAGATCGCTCGGGGTAATAAGGAGGGGACTTTGTATTTGGCGAATAACACCAAGTATAGTATCGCGGTGGTGGCAGCCAAGGGTGATACGAATTTGTGGCACTGTCGATTGGGTCACATGAGTGAGACGGGGATGAAGGTACTTTGTTCAAAGGGACTACTACCGGGTTTGAAGACAGTCAACGTGGGGATCTGCGAAGATTATATGTTTGGCAAACAGGGGAGAAATAATTTCTCGAGGACAGGTACGGGTTTGAGGGAAGCAAAGTTAGAACTTGTTCACACTGATTTATGGGGACCATCTCCGGTAACTTCTCTTGGTGGTGCGTCATATTACATGACTTTTATTGATGATTCTACAAGGAAGGTCTGGGTTTATTTCTTGAAAGGGAAAGATGAAGCTTTCGAGGTGTTCAAGAAGTGGAGGGCCTTGGTGGAGAATCAGACGGGACTTAAGCTTAAGTGCTTGAGATCAGATAATGGTGGGGAGTATGAGCTTGGTGAGTTTAGGGAATATTGTGCTGCAAATGGTATTCGTATGGAGAAGACACCAAAGCGCACACCACAACTCAATGGGGTTGCAGAGAGGATGAACAGAACATTGAACGAGCGGGCTAGAAGTATGAGATTGAAGTGTGGACTTCCGAAGACGTTTTGGGCATATGCAGTTGACACGGCGGTTTTCTTGATCAATCGGGGACCATCGGTGCCATTGGGGAATGGAATTCCAGAGGAAGCATGGAGTGGCAAGCAGGTAAATCTGTCATTTCTTCGCATATTTGGCTGCGTTTCATATGTTCATATAGACTCTGCTGATAGAACTAAGTTGGATGCAAAATCTGTTAAATGTACGTTTATTGGGTATGGCGGGGATGACTTCGGGTACAAGTTTTGGGATGACCAAAACCATAAGATTATTCGTAGTCGAGATGTGGTATTCAATGAACAGGTATTGTACAAGGACAGAAAGGGGGCATCTGATGACACTAGTTCAGAACCGGAGGTTGTAGAGGTGGATATTCCAGACTCGGGTGGGAGCAAAACGGTTCATGATGACCATGGTCAGGAGGTCACTGAAGATGAGCCACGTACTCCGGAACCGGATATTCCGTTGCGTAGATCCAGCAGGTTGCGTGGATCGCCTGACATGTATACTCCTTCCAATTATTATTCGCTGTTGACAGATAATGGGGAACCAGAATGTTATGCGGAGGCTGTTCGTAGTGCACTTTGTAATAAGTGGAAAGCTGCGATGGATGATGAGATGGACTCATTGAAGGCCAACTAAACTTGGGAGTTGACTGAAATACCTAAGGGGAAGAAGGCACTGCATAACAAGTGGGTTTACAGGATCAAGGAGGAAGCAGACGGCAGTAAGTGTTACAAGGCAAGATTGGTTGTAAAAGGGTTTCAGCAAAAGTATGGTATTGACTACACCGAGGTATTCACTCCGGTTGTGAAGATGACCACTATCAGAATGGTTCTGGGGATAGTAGTGGCGGACAACTTGTTGCTTGAACAGATGGATGTGAAGACAGCCTTCCTTCATGGGGACTTAGTGGAAGAAATTTACATGGTACAGCCAGAGGGTTACTTGTCTAAGGGTAGCGAGGAGCTAGTTTGCAGATTGACTAAGAGCTTGTATGGCCTTAAACAAGCTCCTAGGCAGTGGTACAAAAAATTTGATGGGTTCATGCACGACATTGATTTTATCAGATGTGAGGCGGATCATTGTTGCTACTTCAAGAACACGGAAAATGGGTACATAATCTTGCTATTATATGTGGACGACATGCTAATAGCGGGCTCTAGCAGTAGAGAGGTAAACAAATTGAAGGCTCAGTTGTCAGAACGGTTCGAGATGAAGGATTTGGGAGAGGCTAGAAAAATCTTGGGCATGCGGATTGACCGGGATAGGGAGTCGGGTAAGTTGGTTCTTTCACAAGCAGAATACGTTGATAAAGTCTTGGCAAGGTTTTGTATGGAAGAGGCGAAGCCAACAGGGACACCATTGGGTATGCACTTTAAGCTATTCGAGAAGGACTCACCTATGGGCAAGGAGGAGCGTGACAAGATGGAGAGGACTCCATATGCTTCAGCAGTGGGGAGTCTCATGTATGCAATGGTGTGTACAAGGCCGGACATTGCACATGCGGTGGGAGTAGTCAGCCGGTTTATGGGCAATCCAGGAAAGCAACATTGGGAAGCGGTTAAATGGATCCTGCGTTACTTGAAGGGTACTGCTGGTAAGGCTCTGTGTTTCTCAAGCAAGGAGGTTATGTTAGCAGGTTATATTGATGCGGACTTGGCATCAAGTGATCTTGATAAGAGGAGAAGTACTACGGGTTATGTGTTCACATTGGGTGGTACGACAATCTCCTGGGCTTCTAAATTGCAGAAGATCGTGGCTCAGTCGACTGCAGAAGCAGAATATGTGGCAGTGACAGAAGCAAGTAAAGAGATGGTATGGCTGCAGAACTTCTTGGGTGAACTTGGGAAGACGCAAAGTGGTAACGTTCTCTACAGCGACAGTCAGAGTGCAATACATTTAGCTAGGAATCCGGCGTTTCATTCGAGGACGAAGCACATTGAACTGAGGTTTCACTACATCAGGTATCTCTTGGAGGAGAAGATCTTAAGGCTAGAGAAGATATTGGGATCGGAGAACCCAGCTGACATGTTGACAAAGGTTGTAAACCTTGAGAAATTGAAGCTGTGCAAAGCTTCAATTGGGCTTGGAGAATAAGAGAGGAGGATGGCACTACCATGATCGAGGTGAGCACTAGGAGGACACCAAGGGTGAGTTGAAGAACGGATACGGGGCTTATATGTGTGGTTGATCTCTAGGTGGGAGATTGTTGGGATAGAGGACCAACCATGTTAGATTTCGGAGCAAAAGGGAGAAAATCGTCGGAGCTTCTGGAGGCATGGGCGACCGCCCAGGTGATGGTGGGCGACCGCCCAGTTGAACAGTGGGTCATCGAATGGTTACTCTTCTTCTGGGCGACCGCGCATATGATGGAGGGCGACCGCTCACCTGTACAGAAGGTTTTGGCTCGGAGGAAATTCACTATGGGCGACCGCCCATGGGCAGTTGAGCGACCGCCCATTTGTCGGGGTGGAATTTTCTGGGCCCGTTTTTTAGGCGATTTTCGGGCTTCCCTTGTCCATCTAGGGTTAGATTTTGTTCCTTTACATATATTTAAGCTATGTTCCGCCCCCTAGACTCATTGTAACAATATACAACTAATATAGTGCAAGATCCTGGCTTGTTAGTGCTCACAGACGTAGCCAAACATATTGGTGAACTGGGTAAACAATTTCAGTGTTCTTCTTTGTGCTTTATTTCTTGTGTTTTGTTTGTGTGCTCTAATCGTTCTTGTAGGTTTGCTTGGTAGTGGAGGGCTATATTCACAACATATACCTTGCTAAAATTAAACTAAAATTATTGTTTAGAAACATAACACTTAATTATTCTAAAACGGACAAAAAAAAGTGTGACTATTATTATTACACGGAGGGAGTAGAACTTATTCTGAGTGTGTCAACACAAAATTGTGAAATCCTAATTAACATAACTTTACTTTCTTAAATTCAAACTCAAATACAAAAATCCAACTTTAAAAATTCAAATTACAAATACATTACCCCTGAAAATGGCATTATGAATCTAATTGGAATCTTATTAGTACACACTATCTTATCCCTATATTTTTCCAATGCGTGGCCATGCAAAAGGATTAGTTCATTCTACGACAATTGTTCCTAATCTGGCCGTTGGAACCCGTAAGCGGGCTAAGGTTTCCCATCTTAACCATAGCATTGGCAAAGTCGGTTCGGAAAGTAGCAGAATTTGAACTATAAGTTCTAACTTGAGCATCGGTTGAACCTCCGTTAAATAGTTCTTGGTCCGAATGCAATAAACCTCTTTGGTTCAACAAATTCGTAAAATAATTGCTATTGAAAACGGTTGAAGAACCAGCATCTAGCTGGGCTAGATTATTGTCACCGCCAGTTTGAGGACAGTTTGATCTCAATGAGGTCACAAATGATGCATTAATGTTGTTTTCGTTGTATATCCTGCTTCTGAATGTCGTGCACCTAGCTGCACCAATGGTGTGACCGCCTGTAAATAACATTAATGATACACATTTTTAGGCTAAAAATAGATTAAAATAAAAAGCAATCCTAAACGGGATAATTACTGAACTATTGAATACACCACACTCTAATTATCAATTAGGGTAACATGCTTATTAGTTTGAGATTTTGTTACATGCTTTTGTCAAATATCAAATAATCCAACTTACTAGTTTCTTTTTTATTTTACTTGCAACACAAAAAATGAGCTGAATTATCAGCGTGACACTGTCACGTCAACATCACATCGTCAAAGTTAAAGTAAGTAATGTTGTAAGTATAAAACTATATGATATTTTGTTAAAAATATGTAACATAATTTCATAACTAACAAATAGGTTAAACTAATTGATGAAAATTGAAAAAATTGTTGCATATTCAAGTCGTTTAGCCTATATTTAATACTTATGTGATGCTCAATAGTTATCCTTCAATTTTTGAATTAAATCTTACCAGAGAGGGCAACCATTTCATTGGCAGTGAAACCCTTATTAGAGAACAAAGTGATGATAGCACTGAGATTCAAAGTTGGTCCAGGAATCATGGAGTTAGCATTGCTCAAACTTGCACTAGTTGAATCCCTTCTTCCAAATACAACATTCCAACTAGGGCCACCTAACTGAAAATATAGAAATAAAAAAAAGAAATTTTTTTATGTTTTAAAGCTGTTGAAAGAGCTTAATTAGTAAGTTGATATTTTTTTTCTTTTACTTACAGCAACAACTGAGTCACGAGCAGCAGTTGCAACTATGTCAGCGCAAGACACAGTTCTAGGGCATGCTCGTTCAAGTTGAGTCTTCACTGTGTCGATGATATTGAATCCTCTCAACGAGTTGTTATTAGGTCCGGCGGTTTTCTCTCCGGTAAAGGTTGAATTATCATCCAGCAATACTGATGCATCACAACCCTGTTCGATAACAGAAATTAATAGGGTGTTATCAACTTTTATTTGAGATATTTATTACTACCATATTTGCATTTCTTTTGGTGAATTTTATTTGATGTTGTGCAATAACACAAAAATATTAAAAATGAATAACTTCGTGCAGTGTGTGACAACAAAGTGCACCAAACGCATAAAAAAGATGCTTTTGGAATACTTCATCGAAACTTAATCAACACCAATCTTCACTTTATGACTTTAGAGTACAAGCAAAAACACTAAATTATTGTCTAATAATTCTAGATTCTCACAATCAAGAATTTACACATAAATAATTATTCATCTCTCTTTCTTTTGTTTATCAAAATAAAAATTAATTATTTTGCAAATACATGCAATGATAAATGCAACCACAACACATGCACAATATGTATAAAGTGTGCGTGTGCGCGCGCGTTAATGAGATAAAGGAAATTTAAACGAAAAAGACTTGCTTGAACAAAGCAATCATGAAAGTGAAGGCGAAGCAAAGAAGCTCCCATTCGACGTTCACTTGAAACGGCCCGGTTAATTGCCGTTCGGATAATGCTGCCAGCATTAGGGCATGAGGTTGCATAAAAATTAGCCGAAAGCTGAGCCGAGGCTATTCCAAGGAGCATGAAAACGACCACTGCTAAAATTGCAGTAAATGAAGTAGCCATTAGAATAGTATATATGGCTCGAAAGAGGAGTACAAAGAAGAAGATTAAATTATAAGCTACGTAATTGTTTGTAGCTTATGTGAAGGAATTGAAGGGGTGAATTAACCAGGGTAGTGGCTTCCTCTATTTATAGAATATATATTAGTGCTACTTTAATGGAAAGTGATAATAAAGTAAAAGGGAGGAAGAATTTGGTGCATTAATAATGTGCTATGCAAGTCGTCGTCAATGTTCAACTCGTGCATGTACTATTAGAAGGTTCTGTAATTTACCACCCTAACCCTACCAAATATCTATATACAAAAAATCATATCTACTTATTCAGGTAAATTTCATACATAAAATATAGTCTATCTCTGTTCCATAATAAATGCTTCATTTTTATTTTTGAATTCGTCCCAAAAATGTCACATTTCTGACTCACGAAATAGTTCTAGTGTAATTATATTGTGATACAAATGTATAAATAAATAAAACATATTACTAAAATATTTTGACAAGTTCACTGCAATATTTAGTATGAAATTACGTGAGTATGCATAGGAAAATACCGATTTTTATACTATCTATCTATATAATAATAAATCTCAAAAATAACTTATTATTAACTTTAGACAAAGAAGGGTTCAGATTAACCTATAACCACTCTCATACTATGCCTATTATTAAACGACTTTATTTCTTTTTAATTTCAATCGTTGGATTATTTATTAGTAACTATAATCTAATGGCTGACAGTGGGCGGTTTCCTTTTATTCATTTTTTTTTATTTTTCAATTTCTTACTTTAATATTACAATGGCCCGCAAATCCGAAGAAAATGTTGCTTTATGATTCAATATACCCAAAAAATCCAATTTCTATTAATGTCTATACTTCTCTCGGTCCATTCATAAGATTTATTTTAAATGTTCTTTTACCAAAACTTTTAGCTAACCCTAATGATATTTTATTTTTATTATTAATGTTGTGATACAGTATTTATGTTTTAGTATCTATATAATATATAAAAGCAGAAACATTTCAAGACCATACAGCTCGCCACGTGGAATTTCAAGTCAGCTCTATGTTCACTAATTATTAGCCGCCATGTGTCACATTCAATGAAGAGTTTTATTTTAGATTTTGATTTAAACACAAATTTTGTTGGTGTAATGCCCTAGGCTTTAGTTATGTTTAACTGAAAAACCGTTATGTATCATCTTTATAGTTTATGTTTATTATTTGATTATTATATAGTTTGCATATTTATTGTAATAATCTCCGTCCCTAATTATTAAGAGAATAATTAGTATAATTGTCAATGGATAATCATGTGATGATTATATGCATAAGAGATGCACATTGAAATTATGGGTACTTGTTAGAGAACAAGTGACTGGACATGACCCGCATGAGATTTATGACATGGTCAAATGTCATAAGTAAATCTCATAAGGTTACTTCATTTAGTCCCTAGACCTAAGATTATCGTAACCTTACATATGATGAAAGTCATGTTTGATTTTAGTCAAACGATATCTTAACACGATATCTATAAAGACTATCATTGGCATGATCGGATTCATGATGGGAAGGATGATAAGTCAAGAAGGAATTTGTCCCTCGGAAGAGAGATGTTATGCTTGGGCCCCTCGATGAGTGATAATGATGAAAGTGTATGGCCGTACCCCAATATGATTGGAATTATCATTATACTCAAGAATCGAGAAAGCATTGAACAATAACAAGTTGACAAGGACCATGACTTGTATTCAATATAACATCGTGAGACAAAGGGATAAATGGAAGTACACCATTGGAAACGTGAACTCTTACGTTACATTATTTGGGTAGACATAATGGCTTGCTAGAGTCCGCTTATGTCTTATGAGGTTCGATATGATCGAACTCATTGCCAACATAATGTAATCCTATTGGGTCACACACAACTAGAATGAATTGGTTAAACCGGAGGAAGAATAGTTGAGAGTTTTACGTATACGGCTATATACCGCGCGACATATTAAGCCAATGGCTTAATATACCGCGCGACATATCAAGCCTGTACGCGTTTTTGACAGCCTGTCTCTCCTAATACGATTAGGAGAGGTATTCTTACTATTGTAGTATAAATACAAGGGTTCTGTCAGACCTAATACTCTAGCCGAAATTTTTCAATCAAAATTCACAACAAAATACTCTCAATATTCTTCAAGGTTTTAGATCTAGCAATCATCAAGAAGTTGTTCTTGAATTCATTCAAAGGTGTGGATACCAAAAGAGGGTCTTCGCTCGTTCATCGATCAAGGCCTAGAGTTTAAGCAAGTTGAAGAACGAAGTTTGTGATTCGATATCACATAATCAAATCGTTCGATAGCTCAAGAACGGAAAGCGTTCGAGGTTGGTTTAATTCTATCTCATAGGAATTTGAATTAATTGTATAGAACGGATCCTAGGGCTTCATGGGTTTTATGTTTTAATGCTTAATTCCGCTGCGCATGGACCCGTAAAACCCAACAGTGGTATCAGAGCCCCGTTCGTATGGTTAAGTTTGAATTAACATGCTAGATTTAAGATATAAATTGTTTATATGCTTATTGCATGTTTTGTATGCGATAGAATTTTTAATTGTTTATGTGAAACAATGTGAAAATCGTTTTCGGAATATGCTGAATTAAATCATAAAAGGGATGTTTTACGTGATTTAATTACATGTAATCTGTATTGGTTCGAACTGAAATCCTGTTACTTGGCCGCTTATGTCGCGCGACATGTTGAGCCATGTGGAGTTCAGGTTAAGCGGCCTGTTAGGTCGCGCGACATATCAAGCCTCTGGGCGATGTTGTCACGCGACATAATAAGCCAAAACCGGCGAGAATCGGTTTGTTCAATTTTTCTGCTATTACGTGATTGTGTTTACAATCCGATATGTTCATATGAAAATCTTGGATGTTATAAAATTGAGTTTATAAGTCCGAGATTGATTGATTCATTGATATACATGATTAATTGATTAAAATGTGATTTTAATAATTATTGCAATGTATATGAAAATGGATGTTATAAAATTGAGTTTATAAGTCCATGCTAGATTGATTCATTGATATGCATGATTAATTGATTAAAATATGATTTTAATAATTATCGCGATGCATGAATTATTTGTTCTTAAGTGTTAAGAATTTTATTAGATGTTTAGTTGAAACATTGAATTGTGATTTCCTAAAATGTTTAGTTGAAACATTGCATTATAGTTTCCTAATATGTTTAGATTTAGACATTGTAAATTTTGGATTTTATGATTGTTTATGGAAACAAGTCATAATTACGCGAAATTTTAAAAGGAAACTAATTGTTTATAAAAGGTAGTGATTATGTTGCCAAATCAGAGTTGATTTCTAATTGTGCATGACTAGGAGAGTTCTGTCTAAGGAAGAGTTGGTACTTAAGTAGTCCTTGTGGCTCACCTATCTTCCTGGGAACTTACCTGGTGCATGATTATGACTATCTTTGCTGATATGCTTATAATCTACCTTAAAGAACCTTCATTTAACTTTTAAGTTCTTTATGCCAATCCATGATTTAAACACTTGAGACCACTCGGATAGTTTTGGGTGGGCTTGCCATAGCAAGGTGCTTTGATTCTATTCCGTTTGCGAGCAAGATGAGGAAATGGTGGTTCCTATACGTTTAAAATGGATGAACTTAATTGGGTTATCAAAATGGTTTTGGACCCAAGGCATAAGATGAGATTAAAATATGCTTAGACATATGATGTCTTAAATAAATCTCATAAAAGATCCTAAGAGTCATATATGATATGATTGATGTTTTCTACCTAATTAGTTTGATCTTGAGCGGTGCGCCATAGCGTACTTGAGATCAAATTAAAGATGGATCTTAGTCCTAAGAGTCATATACGATATGATTGATGTTTTTCTACCTAATTAGTTTAATCTTGAGCGGTGCGCCATAGCGTACTTGAGATTAAATTAAAGTTGGATCTTAGCCCATTAAATGCATATTATGCTTAATAGCATTGGAAGGTGTATGATTTAGTGGGAGTATTTGTAAAATACATTATTTGCTCTTAAATGATAAATGTGTTGATATTGATATGTGTTCATATAATTTGTATATTTTGTTGTAGAAATAGCATTACATAATGATAATTGCGATTCGTCCTTATGAAGGACAAAGTTCGAAAGGAACAATACATAATGTGTATGTTCTTGACGAATCCGTTCCTACTGAACCCATTGCAAATGTTGCAAAGGGCAAATAAGGAAGCAACATTAGAAACATAGTGATGATTCTGACAATATTGCTTGCCTTGTATTTGCCACCATGGTTGAAGGCTCTTATGAAGAACCTTGGGCACATGATAACTAATCTTTTGTTCTAGCATAACGCAAATAGGGAAATGTTCCAAGTGCAAGCTAGGCAAAAGATATATATATGTTGTGGTGAAGGCTCTTTATTCATATGATGAAAGAAGGAGCAATCCGCAAATTGTGTTAATGGTTTACACAATAAAAGGGTTCATAAAGGAAGGAAAAAGTAGGTAAAGCAAAGGTTGCCAAACCTAGGACAAAAGTTGTCAAAGCCGAAAAGGATAAACCCAAAGTGTCTCAAAAGGATGCAGTTTGCTATCATTGCAATAAGATTGTCATTGGAAGCAAAGTTGCAAGGCTTATTAGGAAGGCCTAAAAGGTGAAGAAGGGCAATATGATTGCTACTACTTCAAATATCTATATGATAGATATTTTCCCTTCGACTTCTTGTTCTTGGGTATATGATACCGGATCGGATCCCACATTTGTTTAAATGTGCAAGGAACAAAGAATAGAAAGCTACTCAAATAAGGTAAATTAAACCTATGCATGGGAATGGAGCAAAAGTTGCAACATTAGCCATAAGGGACTTATGAAGTCACTTTACCTTGTGAAGTAGTACTTGTTTTGAACAAGTATGACTACGTTCCGGATTTGAGTAGGAGTATTATTTATGTTTCTTAAATGGATGATGAAGGATATAATTTTCTTATTTTCAATAAGAAGTTTTATATTTATTTAATAATATGTCTTATTGTAATGCATATGTCATTAAATGGTCTTCATATCCTTGATGATGAGAAACAAAATAATATTGAAGATATCTATGATATAAATGGGAAATCTAAACCGAACAATATGAACAAAGCGTTTATATGGCATTGCCGGCTTGGTCAAATAAATAAGAAACATATATCTAAACTCCATTAACATGGACTTTTAGACTCATATGACCATTAATCATTTGAGGAATGTGGATCTTATTTATTGGGATTATCGACCAAACCACCCTACACTAAAGTAGTGGGAGGACTAGTGACTTATTGGTCATTATACATGAGATGTATGTGGACTATTAAGTAGCATTGCTAGGGGAAGACTTCGGTATTTCATCACATTTCACTAAAGACTTATCTAGATATGACTATGTCTATCTGATGAAGTTCGAAGGTGAATCGTTTGAGATGTTTTGAACATTTCAAAGATGAAGTACAAAACAACTTGGTAAAACTGTTAAGTACTTCGATTAGATCGAGGTGATGAATATTTGAGCCAAGAGTTTGACAATCATCTCAAAACTATGAATTGTTTCAAGAGTTGACTCCACACTGAACACCACTATGAATGGTGTATCTGAAAGGAGGAATTGAACCTTGTAGGACATGGTTCATTCGATGATATGTCAATCAGACTTTCCTATTTCATATTTCCTTTTGAGGATATGCATTATAAATAATGCGGTTACACTGAATCGAGTCCCTACTAAATCGGTTCCTAAGGCCCCACATGAGATGTGGCATGGAAAAAAACTTAGTTTGTCTTTCATGAAGATTTGGGGTTGCGAATCTTATGTAAAGAGACTTGTCTCTTATAAGTTAGCACCAAATTTGACAAAGTTAATTTTGGAAATTAATCTTACAACCGCAAAGAGAACAAAACGTTTGTTGCTCTACACGATTTGTTTCTTGAGAAATAGTTTCTCAATAAAGAATCTAGTGGGAGTAAAATTAATCTTGAAAGAAGTTCAAGAACCCGAAAATAATATGGAACCAAGAGTAGAGACAGAACCAAGTTCACAAAGGAGTTGTGAAACCGGTTCAAGATGGACAAGTCCATCGTAGATTGGATAGGTTACGATCCGAACTCAAGAAATAGTGATTTCTCGTTGCTGAAAGTGATGAAGTGGAAGTCATTGAGAATGACGATCCTACTTGCTATCAAGAAGCGATGTCCTCTCCTAATTTGGATAAATGGTTAGGAACCATGGAATCCAAATTACAATCCATGTTTAACAATCAAGTTTGGAACTTGATTGGGCTACCTAAAAGTGTAAAAACTAAAGGGTGCAAGTAGGTCTTCAAAGACCAACATGGATGTGAAGGTGTATACTTTCATGACTAAGGATTGTAACAAAGGGATTTAGGCAAATTCATAGTATTGACTATGTTAAAACCTTTTTTCGCCAGTTACAATGTCGAAGTCTGTTAGAATTTCAATTGCCATAATCGCATATTGTGACTATGTGATATGACAAATGGATGTCAAACGACTTTCTTTAAATGGAAAGATTATTAAGGATGTGTAAAGTACACAACCCGAATAGTTTGTCGATCCAAGAAACTCTAATAAAGTATGCATGTTGCAAGGATCCATGAGATGGATTGAAGCAAGCTTCAAGGAATTGGAATCTTTGTTTTTGATGAATTGGTCAAAGAGTTTGACTTTATCAAGTACAAAGATGAACCTTGTGTATGCATGAAATTCAGTGGGAGCATGGTATTATTTCTATTGTTTATTACAATAATATCTTACTCATTTGAAAAACAAGTTCCGACACTTAAGACTGTTAAGTCTTGGTCAAGGAAAGGTTTCTCAATGAAAGATATGGGTAAAGCCGCTTACATCCTTGGCATCAAGATCTATAGAGATAGATCTAGAAGGATAAATTGGTTTGAGTCAAAGTGTTCACATTGACAAGGTTCTTAGAAGAGTCTAAGAAAAGTGGCTTGTCAATGGGTCATGGTATTTTCTCTTAAGCAATACTCATTGTCTTATGACAATTGATGAGAAAAAGGGAATGAATGAAGTTCCATATGCTTCGGCATTTGGATCTGTCATGTATGCCATAATTTGTACTAGACCCAACGTCTCATATGCTTTGAGCATGATGAGTCGATACCAATCTGATCCTGTGATGAGAACCATTGGATGGCGGGCCAAGATGATCCTTAAGTACTTAAGAAGAACTAAGGATACGTTCTTGGGATTTGGAAGATTGGAAGTTAATCTTGTTGTAAGGGTTACATAGGTGCTAGCTTCCAAACTAACAAAGTTATTTTAAAATCGCAATTAGGATTTGTGTTTGTGCTTATTAGAGGTGCAGTTTTGATTGGAAGAGTTTCAAGCAGAAATTGTAGCCGATTCTACTACTAAGGCCATACTTTAGCAACATATGATGTAGCTGAGAGAGGCATTTTGGATCAAAAGTTCATTTAGTATTTTGGAAATACTTCAAGTGTTTTTCCAAGTATCACTAATCGGTGAAACTTTTGTTATGACAATAGTGGTGCCACTTGTGCAAACAATGGAACCAAGGTCACAACAGTGATCCAAACACTCACTTAGACGTTCTTCGAGGAATTCATAAAGAATGAGAAGACGTTAAAATATACAAAGTATCAACCGATGATGACATAAGGGACTCACTTACAAAGACACTCGCATAGGCAGAAGCATGATGGGCATGTTAGATCCATGAGTATTCGATACATAAATGGAGCCTAGTGCAAGTGGGAGACTGTTGGTGTAATGCCCTAGGCTTTAGTTATGTTTAACTGAAAACCGTTATGTATCATCTTTATAGTTTATGTTTATTATTTGATTATTATATAGTTTGCATATTTATTGTAATAATCTCCGTCCCTAATTATTAAGAGAATAATTAGTATAATTGTCAATGGATAATCATGTGATGATTATATGCATAAGAGATGCACATTGAAATTATGGGTACTTGTTAGAGAACAAGTGACTGGACATGACCCGCATGAGATTTATGACATGGTCAAATGTCATAAGTAAATCTCATAAGGTTACTTCATTTAGTCCCTAGACCTAAGATTATCGTAACCTTACATATGATGAAAGTCATGTTTGATTTTAGTCAAACGATATCTTAACACGATATCTATAAAGACTATCATTGGCATGATCGGATTCATGATGGGAAGGATGATAAGTCAAGAAGGAATTTGTCCCTCGAAGAGAGATGTTATGCTTGGGCCCTCGATGAGTGATAATGATGAAAGTGTATGGCCGTACCCCAATATGATTGGAATTATCATTATACTCAAGAATCGAGAAAGCATTGAACAATAACAAGTTGACAAGGACCATGACTTGTATTCAATATAACATCGTGAGACAAAGGGATAAATGGAAGTACACCATTGGAAACGTGAACTCTTACGTTACATTATTTGGGTAGACATAATGGCTTGCTAGAGTCCGCTTATGTCTTATGAGGTTCGATATGATCGAACTCATTGCCAACATAATGTAATCCTATTGGGTCACACACAACTAGAATGAATTGGTTAAACCGGAGGAAGAATAGTTGAGAGTTTTCGTATACGGCTATATATACCGCGCGACATATTAAGCCAATGGCTTAATATACCGCGCGACATATCAAGCCTGTACGCGTTTTTGACTGTCTCTCTCCTAATACGATTAGGAGAGGTATTCTTACTATTGTAGTATAAATACAAGGGTTCCGGACCTAATACTCTAGCCGATATTTTTCAATCAAAATTCACAACAAAATACTCTCAATATTCTTCAAGGTTTTAGATCTAGCAATCATCAAGAAGTTGTTCTTGAATTCATTCAAAGGTGTGGATACCAAAAGAGGGTCTTCGCTCGTTCATCGATCAAGGCCTAGAGTTTAAGCAAGTTGAAGAACGAAGTTTGTGATTCGATATCACATAATCAAATCGTTCGATAGCTCAAGAACGGAAAGCGTTCGAGGTTGGTTTAATTCTATCTCATAGGAATTTGAATTAATTGTATAGAACGGATCCTAGGGCTTCATGGGTTTTATGTTTTAATGCTTAATTCCGCTGCGCATGGACCCGTAAAACCCAACAAATTTTAGCTTTTAAATCCAAACAAAATATTTTTAAACGTAATAAATTCAAACTACAGCGGTTCAACTACTTCATCTGAAAGAATGTGGTGGTAGAAAGTAGAAACATTGTCTTGAAGCATGCACTGATTTCTCTTATCATTATCCCCCATATTATATTTTAGATTATTAGATTAGTTTATTTTATTTTATTGGATTAAATTTAATTTGTTTAAATTGTTTTATTCTCTCCATCCTAAAATGAATGATTTTTTTCAAAATTTAATAATCATTTTTAAAAATTTAATTTTAATCTAGAAAAAATAATAAACATTCTTTTAATTCATTTTCAAAATTTTACATTTGTAAAAATATAATGAATTATGAAAAAAAAATTAAATCGAAAAATTTAAAAGAACATTTATTTTGAGACAATAATGGTCATTCAATCTTTATAATATATAAAAGTAGAAACATTTCAAGACCATATAGCTCGCCACGTGGAATTCCAAGTCAGCTCTATGTTCACCAATTATTAGCCGGCATGTGTCACATTCAATGAAGAGTTTTATTTTAGATTTTCATTTAAACACAAATTTTAGCTTTTAAATCCAAACAAAATATTTTTAAACGTAATAAATTCAAACTACAGCGGTTCAACTACTTCATCCGAAAGAATGTGATGGTGGTAGAAAGTAGAAACATTGTCTTGGAGCATGCACTGATTTCTCTTATCATTATCCCCCATATTATATTTTAGATTATTAGATTAGTTTATTTTATTTTATTGGATTAAATTTAATTTGTTTAAATTGTATTATTCTCTTCATCCTAAAATGAATGATTTTTTTCAAAATTTAATAATCATTTTAAAAAAATTAATTTTAATCTAGAAAAAATAATAAACATTCTTTTAATTCATTTTCAAAATTTTACATTTGTAAAAATATAATGAATTATGAAAAAAAAATTAAATCAAAAAATTTAAAAGAATATTTATTTTGAGACAATAATGGTCATTCAATCTATATAATATATAAAAGCAGAAACATTTCAAGACCATACAGCTCGCCACGTGGAATTACAAGTCATCTCTATGTTCACCAATTATTAGCCGCCATGTGTCACATTCAATGAAGAGTTTTATTTTAGATTTTGTTTTAAACACAAATTTTAGCTTTTAAATCCAAACAAAATATTTTTAAACGTAATAAATTCAAACTACAGCGGTTCAACTACTTCATCCGAAAAAATGTGATGGTGGTAGAAAGTAGAAACATTGTCTTGAAGCATGCACTAATTTCTCTTATCATTATCCCCCATATTATATTTTAGATTATTAGATTAGTTTATTTTATTTTATTGGATTAAATTTAATTTGTTTAAATTGTATTATTCTCTCCATCCTAAAATGAATGATTTTTTTCAAAATTTAATAATCATTTTAAAAAATTTAATTTTAATCTAGAAAAAATAATAAACATTCTTTTAATTCATTTTCAAAATTTTACATTTGTAAAAATATAATGAATTATGAAAAAAAATTAAATCAAAAAATTTAAAAGAATATTTATTTTGAGACACTAATGGTCATTCAATCTATATAATATATAAAAGCAGAAACATTTCAAGACCATACAGCTCGCCACGTGGAATTACAAGTCATCTCTATGTTCACCAATTATTAGCCGCCATGTGTCACATTCAATGAAGAGTTTTATTTTAGATTTTGTTTTAAACACAAATTTTAGCTTTTAAATCCAAACAAAATATTTTTAAACGTAATAAATTCAAACTACAGCGGTTCAACTACTTCATCCGAAAAAATGTGATGGTGGTAGAAAGTAGAAACATTGTCTTGGAGCATGCACTGATTTCTCTTATCATTATCCCCCATATTATATTTTAGATTATTAGATTAGTTTATTTTATTTTATTGGATTAAATTTAATTTGTTTAAATTGTATTATTCTCTCCATCCTAAAATGAATGATTTTTTTCAAAATTTAATAATCATTTTAAAAAATTTAATTTTAATCTAGAAAAAATAATAAACATTCTTTTAATTCATTTTCAAAATTTTACATTTGTAAAAATATAATGAATTATGAAAAAAAATTAAATCTAAAAATTTAAAAGAACATTTATTTTGAGACAATAATGGTCATTCAATCTATATAATATATAAAAGCATAAACATTTCAAGACCATACAGCTCGCAACGTGGAATTCCAAGTCAGCTCTATGTTCACCAATTATTAGCCGCCATGTGTCACATTCAATGAAGAGTTTTATTTTAGATTTTGATTTAAACACAAATTTTAGCTTTTAAATCAAAACAAAATATTTTTAAACGTAATAAATTCAAACTACAGCGGTTCAACTACTTCATCCGAAAGAATGTGATGGTGATAGAAAGTAGAAACATTGTCTTGGAGCATGCACTGATTTCTCTTATTATTATCTCCCATATTAGATTTTAAATTATTAGATTAGTTTATTTTATTTTATTGGATTAAATTTAATTTGTTTAAATTGTATTATTCTCTCCATCCTAAAATGAATAATTTTTTTCAAAATTTATTAATCATTTTAAAATATTTAATTTTAATTTAGAAAAAATAATAAACATTCTTTTAATTCATTTTCAAAATTTTACATTTGTAAAAATATAATAAATTATGAAAAAAAAAATTAAATCAAAAAATTTAAAAGAACATTTATTTTGAGACAATAATGGTCATTCAATCTATATAATATATAAAAGCAGAAACATTTCAAGACCATACAGCTCGCCACGTGGAATTCCAAGTCAGCTCTATGTTCACCAATTATTAGCCGCCATGTGTCACATTCAATGAAGAATTTTATTTTAGATTTTGATTTAAACACAAATTTTAGCTTTTAAATCCAAACAAAATATTTTTAAAAGTAATAAATTCAAACTACAACGGTTCAACTACTTCATCCGAAAGAATGTGATGGTGGTAGAAAGTAGAAACATTGTCTTGAAGCATGCACTGATTTCTCTTATCATTATCCCCCATATTATATTTTAGATTATTAGATTAGTTTATTTTATTTTATTGGATTAAATTTAATTTGTTTAAATTTTATTATTCTCTCCATCCTAAAATGAATGATTTTTTTCAAAATTTAATAATCATTTTAAAAAATTTAATTTTAATCTAGAAAAAATAATAAACATTCTTTTAATTCATTTTCAAAATTTTACATTTGTAAAAATATAATGAATTATGAAAAAAAATTATATCAAAAAATTTAAAAGAACATTTATTTTGAGACAATAATGGTCATTCAATCTATATAATATATAAAAGCAGAAACATTTCAAGACCATACAGCTCGCCACGTGGAATTCCAAGTCAGCTCTATGTTCACCAATTATTAGCCGCCATGTGTCACATTCAATGAAGAGTTTTATTTTAGATTTTGATTTAAACACAAATTTTAGCTTTTAAATTCAAACAAAATATTTTTAAACGTAATAAATTCAAACTACAGCGGTTCAACTACTTCATCCGAAAGAATGTGATGGTGGTAGAAAGTAGAAACATTGTCTTGAAGCATGCACTGATTTCTCTTATCATTATCCCCCATATTATATTTTAGATTATTAGATTAGTTTATTTTATTTTATTGGATTAAATTTAATTTGTTTAAATTGTATTATTCTCTCCATCCTAAAATGAATGATTTTTTTCAAAATTTAATAATCATTTTTAAAAATTTAATTTTAATCTAGAAAAAATAATAAACATTCTTTTAATTCATTTTCAAAATTTTACATTTGTAAAAATATAATGAATTATGAAAAAAAAAATTAAATCAAAAAATTTAAAAGAACATTTATTTTGAGACAATAATGGTCATTCAATCTTTATAATATATAAAAGTAGAAACATTTCAAGACCATATAGCTCGCCACGTGGAATTCCAAGTCAGCTCTATGTTCACCAATTATTAGCCGCCATATGTGTCACATTCAATGAAGAGTTTTATTTTAGATTTTCATTTAAACACAAATTTTAGCTTTTAAATCCAAACAAAATATTTTTAAACGTAATAAATTCAAACTACAGCGGTTCAACTACTTCATCCGAAAGAATGTGATGGTGGTAGAAAGTAGAAACATTGTCTTGGAGCATGCACTGATTTCTCTTATCATTATCCCCCATATTATATTTTAGATTATTAGATTAGTTTATTTTATTTTATTGGATTAAATTTAATTTGTTTAAATTGTATTATTCTCTCCATCCTAAAATGAATGATTTTTTTTTCAAAATTTAATAATCATTTTAAAAAATTTAATTTTAATCTAGAAAAAATAATAAACATTCTTTTAATTCATTTTCAAAATTTTACATTTGTAAAAATATAATGAATTATGAAAAAAAAAATTAAATCAAAAAATTTAAAAGAACATTTATTTTGAGACAATAATGGTCATTCAATATATATAATATATAAAAGTAGAAACATTTTATTACTCCCTCATCTCGGTTTAATATTCTTAATTTAACCCGTATATAGATTTTGTTGTAGAAAAAGGAGCCTAAATCAAAACAAAAAACTCACTATAATAACTGCACGTAGGAATCCAGATTTTGTCTGGAGTGGTTAATTCTTCAAATTAGAAAGTTGCATGTGGACATTTAGTTGAAGTTGTTTGGTTTCTGTTATGGCACAGTGAACTGGTCTGGAGCTTTGAGTTTATTGGCAGGTTAGATTGACGAAGGTTTATGTTTGCTAGCAAATATGTAGTCTTATTATTGGTGCTTCGGTTTGGTTTGGTTTGGTTTGATGTATGATTAGATTGGTTAATTATCTTTTTTTTTTGAGAAAGGAGGTCACATTTTCTGTTTTGGGAGTTGGTTCTGTTTAGAAATGTTGTTTAGGGAATTGGTTTGGCTATGGATTCATTAGCAGGTTCTGTTGGGAGATGGATTTGGGTTTGCAACTATGATTTATGCGGATGGTGTGCTTTGATTTTGGTGAATGTTTAAATTTGATCATGAAAGTTATGTATTACTTTTGTGATTCGATTTGTTTGTTTCCTTGTGTTATTTAATGCCCTTTCTCTCTCATTTGTAACTTGATCTTTCCTTGAGTTATTAGCTGTGATGAAATATTCCCCTATCTGCCCTCTGAAGTAGCTGTATCCCCTTTCCTGTCAAGTTGTCAAGTCGTTAGGGAAGAGGTGAACCTTTTATTAAACCTCCTGTAAAAGTTGTCTTTTATCAAGAATGCAAATTAATACATCAGTGACCAGTAAGTTGATGCGATCTTTGCAATGATGGTAAAGGGAAATAAACATAGTTGGATGGAAATCTTAGATTAGGCTCAATATGTTGTTGCAAAAAACTAAGACTTCTACTTGTCAATTTTAGGCCAAAATACGTTGGATATAAACCTAACATATTTTTTTCGTTAATTTAAATGAAATTACAGATTATAGCAATAAGTAATAATAAGCCTTAATATGCCCGTCGAATCTCGACGGGTTACTCACTAGTTGATTGTAATGCATAAATCATAGACTTAAGTTATTCCTATATTTATCATGTGTAATCATAGTATAATATTAAATGTTGACGTAATGTTTTCTATTCAAGTTTAGACGAAATGGGTCTCCGATTTCACTAAACAAATGATATAATATAATATATATATATAATATGTTAATCAATAAAAAGAGTACAAGACAAATCTTTGTCCACAGTTCTGTTGGACTTATGATAAAAAAAAAACACAAACATTTTTTCTGTTATAACCAATTATATGTCACATATGATTTCGGTGTGGAGCAGAAACGAACTGACTTAATAAGTCGACAACAAACTGTATGTTTGGCCGAGTTACAGTCAGATAAAGAATGCGTCCGACGAGTCTTCAGTATTGCAAAGGATCGACGAGTGAAGTATCATCATTGGCAATGAGGCGCAGATTTTGGTCCATGGAAAAGCACTTGCCCTTCCTCCCTGTAATCCACATTCCTCCAAAATATCAAGGGTGTATTTTCGTTGGCTAAGGACAATACCCTCGGGTGATCTTGCAACTTCTATCCCCAAAAAATACTTGATGGAGCTAAGGTAGATCATACTTATTTTTTGGTTCAAGTATGATTTCACATGCGTAATTTTAGGAACATCGTTTCCCACCAAAAGAACGTCATCAACGTAAATGAGTGCTGCTATATATGTTGTGCCTTGCTTAAAATTGAAGAAAGAGTGGTCTTCCTTCGATTGGTGGAAGTCAATATCAAGGAGAGCACGAGTGAACTTGTGATACCAATTACGAGATGCTTGACAAAGACCATAAATAGGCTTACGCAATTCGCAAACACGTGTATCTCCATCTTTAGCAAAGCCTCGTGGGAGCTTCATGTAGACATCTTCTTCCAAATCCACATGAAGAAAGGCGTTGTTTATGTCTAACTGAAGAATTTCCCAGTTCGTTTTTACTGTCAGTGCAAGTAAGCTTCTCATGGTCACCAATTTTGCAACCGGAGCAAAGGTCTCGTGGCAGTCAATGCCTTCGACTTGGGTAAAACCTTTAGTAACTAGCCGCGCCTTTTACCGTTGAATTTCCCCGCTAGGTTTATACTTAATTTTATAAACCCACTTGGAACTGACTGCTTTCTTGTTAGGTGGTAAGGGCTCAAGGGTCCATGTCCCATTGTCCTCTAATGCTTGAATTTTCTTCTTCATTGATTCACTCCAATGTTCATTTTTGACAGCCTGAAGATAGAATTTAGGCTCATCGTGTGAAGTAATTGTTGGTGTTATGTCGTAGACTTATAAATATTTTGACTCATAGTTAATATCGTTATGTAATCGTCTTTAATATTTATAATAGAGAATGTTTATTTTATTATTATATGTTTTACATATTTATTATAATAATCTGTGTCCCTAGTTATTGTGAATAACTAGTATAAGTTGGTAATGGATAATCATAGAGATAATTATATACATTGGGATGCACATTACGCTTATGGGTACTTGTTAAAGAATAAGGTACTGGACTGACCCACCTATGAGATTTATGTCATGGTCTATGGTCATATATGTCATAATTAAATCTCATGGTAGTCCTGTCATTAGAAACCTTTGTACCTGAGATTATCATCGTCGTCCATATGATGAACGTTATATTTGATGTAGTCTAACACTATCTTTAATATAATAGCAATAAGGGCTATGTTGGCATGACCGAATTCTTGTAGGAAATAATAATAAGTTAAGATGGGATTTGTCCCTCGTAAAGAGAGATGTTTGCTTGGGCCCCTCGATGAATAGTGTTGATGAAATGTATGGCCATACTCAAGAGATTTGACATAGAGATCAAATGCACTTGGATTATCAACATATTCGGAATCGATAAAGCATTGAACAACATAAGTTGACATGAACAATGACTTATGTTCAATATGACATCGTGAGACAAAGGGATTGTGACAATGATCTATCAAGGAATCAAGCTTTGATGTTATATTTAATTGGGTGGACATAATGGCTTGCTAGAGACCACTTATGTCTTGTTAGGATTGATGTTTCAACTCACTACCAACATAAATATAATTTCTAAAGAGTTACACACAAAGAACGAATTGAAAATGGCTCAAATATGGAAAACTGAACATGGGGCATCCTTCTGGGCGCGAGGAGCCAGCCTGAGAATCAGCCAGGCGGCCGCCTCAAGACCAGAAATTCCACGGGGCACATTCTGGAGCTGAGGCACGCGCCTCACATTCCCCGAGGCGGCCACCTCACTCCCAGATTCAGCACCTTCGTATTTTGCTTGGACTAGGGTTTTCTTCCTAATTGTTAGGAATATTTATAAAGTATAAATAGCCCTCTTTTCTTCAGCCAAGGCACACAAAAAAATTAGTGTTTGAGAAACACTAATTGGTTGATTTTGATTACGAATCAAAGATCAAAACCTCATTCCATATTAGCCAAAAATTGTTGCAAAGAGTTTCAACAATAGAGAATCATCTAGCAATCCAACAAGATATAGATCTTAGTTGGTTCGCGTGTGGATTACCAATAGAGGGTGATTTCTTTATCACCTAAAGCTTGAAGACCTACTGTTGTTGATTCATCACTAAGAAGAACAAGGAGAAGATCAAAGTTTCATCTATGATTCAAATTGGATTACGAATATGTATACGAAAGACAAAAGGCGCAACAAAGGTTAGTAAATCTATATTCATAATTCTAATCTATTCATATTAGACGAATTCATGGCTAGGGTTTTGTGATTATGCTAAATCTTCCGCGCGTATTGATCTCTTTAATTTGATTAATTAGATTGATGATTATATGTGTATTGTTTTGTGAAACAATTATATGCGATATAACATGATTATGATCAATAGATGATTGATGTAATTAATTCTCTAGATGGGTTATTGATCTCTTTAATTTGATTAATTAGATTAGTAAATTCTCAGATTGAAACAAATTGTTTGTTTTAGGATTTAATGTTCATATTTAATTCGATTAACATGATTATTTGAATCCTTAAATTTTGATAATTGAATAATTATGTAGTTAATAGTTGTTATTTATTACATGATTATTTGTATGATCCTAAAGTAGGATATTATGTGAAATCCCATGTTCATGATTATGTACACATAAGTTTCATATACAACCATGCGATGTTTGTTGCTATATGGAAAAACATTCTTAAATGTTTAAGTTTTATGCCACCCCTTGATTAGAACACTTGTGAAATATTTGGGTATTTTGATGTAGTTTCGACTCAGTTGGATGCATCATTATATCTTAATATGGATCAAGATGATATAACGGTTGATGTAGTTTTGACTCAGTTGGGTGCATCGTTCTATGTGTCTCATACGTTTGAAAAATGTTAAACTTAATTGGTGCTTTCAAAAGAGTTTTGACCCAAGGTATAGATGAGATTAAAACATGTGTTGACATAAGATGTCTAGAATCTCATAAAAGATCTAAAAGTCATATATGATATGTTTGATAAATGTTATCCACATAAATAACTTGATTTCAGGCATTGACTCAGTTAAACCAAAATTAAGTGAAATATGGATCTAGCCCATTATAATTATATGATACATGCTTTTATTTGAAGGTGTATAATTTAGTGGGAGTATTTATGAAATACATTATTTGTCTCCTAGATGGTAAATAAATTGATACTTATATGTGTTCATATTGTTTGTATATCTTATTGTAGAAATGGCATCAAACAATAATAAACCCTTGTCACTGCGATCCGTCCTTGAGAAGGACAAGCTCGAAGAGAACGGTACAAACTATTCTGATTGGATCAGAAGCTTAAGAATTGTTCTTAGGCAAGAAAAGAAATTTTACATTCTTGATGAACCCATTCCAGCAGAACCCGCTGTCAATGTAGTAAGGGCAAATAAGGAGCAATATAAGAAACATGTTGATGATTCTAATGATGTTGCTTGCCTTATGCTTGCCACCATGTGTAAGGCTCTTCAGAAGGACCTTGAACACATAGTAGCTTTTTGACCTAGCGCAACGCTAAAAGGAAATGTTTAAAGTGCAAGCTAGGCAAGAGAGCTATGATGTGGTGAAGGCTCTTAAGGTATGCAAGATGTAAGAGGGGCAATCGGTAGGTCCTCATGTCCTTAAGATGGAAGGATATATTGAGCACCTTGAAAGGCTCGGGTATCCTATGAGTTTGGAACTTGAATTGGCCCTGCTAGATGAGCGACGATTGAAAGCAATGGAACATATCTGAGCTTACCAAGGGAGAATGGCCAGAGCCTTCGACAAGAAAGTGAAGCATCGGGAGATTAGGGAAGGTGACCTCGTTTTGAAAGAGAAGCCCCCAGTCCGTATCAACCCGCTTGGCAAATGGGAGCACATGCAGGTCGGGCCATATGTTGTCCAGAAAATCTTCTCCGGAGGAGCCATGCAACTTGCGGACCTCGACGGAAATCCTTTGTACACCCGGTGAATGGTGACAAGGCTGGCAGATACTACGCGTAAAACACTGAGTCAAAAAAAAAAAAGAAAACGAAAAAAAAAGAAAAAGAGTGCTAAAAGAGTAATACCCAACTAGGTTGAAAACCCGAAAAGGGCGGCCTAGGTAAAAAAAGGGCTGCACCAAAACAAAAAAAAAAAAAAAAACAAAAAAAAAAACGGGTCGAACTACGAAGACCTGAGCCCTTTAGTCCGAAGGGAACGTAGGCAGCCAGAAACGGTTCGGTCTAAAATACAAATAAAAGTCATACTTTGACATCAATACACTGATTAGACCATGAAAGCGTCTCGAAAAACTCTAAAGAAATTCACATATTCATTACAGTTAAAAGCTTTTTGATGAGTCTAAGCTCGGTTCATTCCTACAACTGGCAACCTGCTAAAAGAAACTAAGATACATAATCAAACTAATGTGTCTGCTACGGCAAGAAAGGGATACTCAGAAACCTCGAGGTCACTCTAAGCCGCTCGTACTGGCATCCCCTCTCTTCTTCCCCCTTCGGGTCTTCTTCCTCTGAACAGGAAAAATGTCGGTCTTCCTCCTACCAAGCTCTGGTATAGGAACAAGATCTATCAAACCAGCCTCTGTCAGGGCCTTAGTGGCCCTAGCATCATCTCTCATCTCCTGTAGCCTAGCTAGTAACATGGGAGTCCTCCTCTCCTGTCTCTTGACATAAGCCTCATAGTCGGTCACAGTATCTCCGCTCCGGTCGTGAGGGTTGGCCCTCGCCTCGGCCCTCCTCCTCTCCAAAACTGTCAGGTCCTTCGCATCCACAATGGCCTCATGCCATCTCAAAATAGCCATCTGAGTCTCCCCCAAATGCCTCTCGTACCAATCCAGGTACCAAGTGGTCAGAAAAACAGGTCTCGGATGCCTGAGGATAACCCGAGGAGGAAAGACGTCATACCTCCATACTCGGAAAAGAAATGGAAACACCGAAGGATCATCCATAGAAGCAGAAGCCACCACCCTAGTGGCTATATCATCAAAGTCCTCCAAAGGAACCTGCTCCAGGCCGAACTGTCTCAGAACCAAAGCCGGAAGGTAAAAGCTGGACTGAGAAAGCCAGGAAGCATAACCACGGGAGATCCATCTGACAGTACTCCAGTCTCCACTCGCCAACGAGGCACCGACCATCGATATCTTCAGCCGGCGATCAGCCATCCAACGCTCCCACGAGCCCCGATCATCAAAACTACGAAACCCCTCTCCCCGGCAAATGTCCAAGGCTTGATCATATCGAAGTTTCCCGAAGAACCCCAGGTGCTCCATCACCACAAAGTCAAGAGAAACGGCCGCCCCGCGCATATACCGCCTCCCAGTAGCCATTTGTCGAGAGCATGAAAAGTCTCTCCCAAGATCAAAGGTACAACATCTCGCCAAAGGACAAATGAACAACTACATCTAACTGGCTCGATGACAAATTCCAAAGGAATAAACCATGAAACAAGGTACCAAATACGCAAAGTGCAAAAGCATCCCAATAGGCATCATCCACCAAGTCTAAGCCCCTAAATCTATCGGGAAGACCGAAATGTCAAAATGATCGGGACTACGAATGTCTCGGAGAAGATCACAGTCGAGTCCTCGGTGGGTCGGCGCTTTCCCCGATCCCTCTTGCGGCTCGGGCCCGCTCCTCGGTAGCCACGAATATCTCGGGCTCGGAATCATCCTCGTCTCAGGAGGAAGGCTCGTCTGGACTAACCGGCCGGCACACACGGCAAGCCAAGATCGTGAAAAGAAGTCGTATCCGAGAGCAAACGCGTCGGATTCCCTGGGACGTGCGAAAGATCCACCATGACGCTGCATATGTCCCCTGTCCATACTGATCTCCGAGAATGACGTGGTCCGAAGGCAACACCACCTCGGGATCTATGAGAGGAGAAAGAGGAGTCTCGAAGAAGGCTCAAGGAATAGGGAAGTCTCCTCTCGACAGCGCCGGGCCGTGCCTGCCTCCTCCCGCCCCGAGAAGACCCACAAATAACCATGTTCTTGATAAATCTCGCCCCGATCACCTGGTTTGTCGGCCTTTCTCCACCACCTTGGCCGGGAACTGCACGGAAATAAAAGCGTCAGAGATAATTAAGACAAAAAGATGATGACAAAAAAAAAGGAAAAGACGGAAGCAAAAAAAAAAAGAGAAGGAGAGGCCATACCTTCATATCCGGACGAGGCCGGAAATCTCGTGGAGCCCGATCAGGGACAGGGATCTGTACTCTCAGCCTGACCCCGTCCTGGACATACGAAAAGCTCGATCGAGGGTACCGCACAACCCCCAATCCCTCTCTCTCAAGAACCTGAGGCGTCTTTAGCCTCCACAAGACAAATCGCGAGTACTCCTCGATCGCCACGAACCTCGAGTGGTGCTGGCCACCTCGATACTCATCCCAGTCTCCGAGTTCTCACTCGGATGCATCATGTCGGCGGAGGCTCCACCGGAGCCATCGCAGTGCACCCACGCCACGTTGGCGCGTCACTCTCTCCCACGATAATACACGTCGCAGTCAAGCCTCTCAAGATCCTCCGCTCCACGGTCCATCTCTCGGCACCGCCTTCAAATGGCTTTACATCGAAGCGATCCTGGGGTAGAATACGATCCCCTCATCTGTCTCAGCCATCGTCAAGGGTAGGCAATCCGAGTACTTGAGGGTAGTGTGCCCCCTAGAACCTTTCTTCTCCCGAGCATACTTGGACCAAGAAAGCATGGCCGGATACGCCTCGATGTACTCAAATGCCATTTAACGCGCCATACATCGTGACGTGAAAGAACTCTAGAGCCCATACTGCGAAAGGAAAAGGTCAAATCAATTAAGTGCGAAAAAGAATACGTGCTTAAAGAAAAGAGGGAAAGCAAAGAAAGTTTGTACCTCCAGGAGGGAACTCGAAGCACGTCAAAGAGCCGACACCTTCCGCTATATCGATTCGTAGCAAAATATAGCCTCGCACCTCGCTCTCCCCAAGATATCTCTCCACCATCCCCATGTCCTCCAAGGACCTCGCAAAGCAAAAACAGCCGTCCCCTCGGCATGTCCAAAAAGCGTGCTCGAGAAAGCAAACCATAAAAAGGCCCTAGCAATCTGCTCAGCGCCTATCCTCTCATCCCCAACCTCGTAGCTCCCAATACTCTCCACGATCTTCCCGTGGACCACAGCGTACTCCATCCCCATCCCCTTTTTGGGAATAGGGGAAAATCCTAGAAGGGCCTGCAAATCCATATCACTGTAGCCGTCTCTCCACTCAATGCTCCGTCCTTTAAAGGACAGGCCCGTAATCGCGGCGTAGTCAGAAGGTGTGACCGTGGCCTCGCCCAGAAGAAATGAAATGTGTGGGTCACGTCCCACCAATGTTGGGCCAAAGCAAAGATCAGGCCCTTGCTCTTGGGGAACTTGACCAACCCCCTCAAGCACTCGATGAACTCGTACAAACCGGTCTCAATAACGATCTGTCTAGGACTCATCATCGCTCCTCTGCCCAAAACCGGAAGCCGGTCCCACAAGTAAATCACAGACTCCACCGATCCCCGAGTCTTCATCTTGTTCAGCTGCTCCGTCACGAAGTTGTTTCCGCCCTGCAATAAAAAAAAAGAGAGAAACAAAAATGTCAAAAAAAAAATTCTGCATTTGCATTCAAAAAAAAATACACATGCATCATAAACATAAAGTTTTGCAGAAAATCGGGCAGCATAACAGCATACAACGGACCTAGCCCAATTTTTCTCGCACAAAAAAAAGAGAGTTTTTTCAGCAAATACCATTCATTCATACAGAAAGCATGTCAATAATATCGAGTCACCGGAAGTAAAAACTCCGTCCCATTTTTCATGAAATAGCACAAATAAACAGTTTTTCCACAAGTCATTCATTCAATCAACGGAATCAAAAATCCGTCCCACTTTTCAAAAAAAAAAATCCTATTTTTACAAAAATAGCATGCATACATATCATTCATGGAGACATCATCCCATTGCAAAAATAAAAAAAAATCCTACAAGAGGCATACATGCATACATTCATGTCATTGCAACAAAAAAAAGAGGTCCGTCCCGGATTCGGGAGAATTCCTTATCATTTCATAAAAAAAAAAAGGCAAAATGCCCATTCTTTTCAAACACAATGCATACATACAAATCTCAATTTCAAATGTCAAGAACATCAAATCACAATTTTCGATTTTTCAATCACATATTTCGAATTTTTTTTAAAAAAAGGCGAAAATGCCAATTCTTTTTCCAAACAAAATGCATATTTGGGTCACCCATATACTCATTACAACATGCAAAGCATCAAAATCAAAATCCAAGGCCAAGAGCATCACAATTTTCGGATCTTAAAAAAAAAAAATTTTTGGCAAAATGCCCATTCTTTTTTCAAACAAAATGCATATTTTGATTACCCACATACTCATTACAACATGCAAAACATCAAAATCAAATTTCAAGCCCAAGAACATCTATTTTCGGACATTCAAAAAAAAAAAATCAATCACAAAATCAATTTCAAGCAAGAAATCAACAAAGGAAGTGAAGAGATTCGAAGCATACCGTTCGGAGACTCGGATCAGTGGCCCAATGTTGCCACGCATCGGGGTAGGGCTCCTCCGCAATCGATTGCGAAAGTGTGTAATGCCTCTTCATTCGAACGAGTTCTAATCGCCTCTCCGCGACCGGGCCGCGTCCTTGACCTTGAATAGCGACTCCCCCGTGTTCCATTGCTTGAAAAATCAAAGAAAACGGAAGATTTTCGAAGCTTTTCTTGGCCAACAATGGCTTCCCCTCGGTTTTCTCTCTCTCCTCTCGAAAACTGAAAAGAAAAGGTGAGGAAGAAGGGGAAGGGCGGCGACCCTTCATTTAAAACCCATCTGGGACTCAAACCCATCCGCGCGGATCAGTTTGAAGGTTCAAAAAGACCATTTTGCCCTTTAAAAATCTCAGGCTCTGCAGTTTAGTCCTCAACTTAACAGAGTTAACCCAAAGTTAACCAAAGTTAGCCCCCTTTCAAAGGAACACTCACGGCAGTCAAAGGTAAGTCCGATTTCTCCGAGAAAGATAACGAAATCCCGTTTCTTTCATCAAAATCATCAACGGCAGTCAAACGTAAGTCCGAATTCCCCGAGAAAGATAACGGAATCCCGTTTCTTTCATCAAAATCACTCACGGCAGTCAAATGTAAGTCCAATTTCTCCGAGAAAGATAACGGAATCCCGTTTCTTTCATCAAAATCATCAACGGCAGTAAAACGTATGTCCGATTTCTCCGAGAAAGATAACGGAATCCCGTCTCTTTCATCAACGGCAGTCAAACGTAAGTCCGATTTCTCCGAGAAAGATAACGGAATCCCGTTTCTTTCATCAAAATCATCAACGGCAGTCAAACGTAAGTCCGATTTCTCCGAGAAAGATAACGGAATCCCGTTTCTTTCATCAAAATCATCAACGGCAGTCAAACGTAAGTCCGATTTCTCCGAGAAAGATAACGGAATCCCATTTCTTTCATCAAAATCATCCACGGCAGTCAAACGTAAGTCCGATTTCTCCGAGAAAGTTAACGGAATCCCGTTTCTTTCATCAAAATCATCAACGACAGTAAAACGTAAGTCCGATTTCTCCGAGAAAGATAACGGAATCCCGTTTCTTTCATCAAAATCATCAACGACAGTCAAACGTAAGTCCGATTTCTCCGAGAAAGATAACGGAATCCCGTTTCTTTCATCAAAATCATCAACGGCAGTCAAAAGTAAGTCCGATTTCTCCGAGAAAGATAACGGAATCCCGTCTCTTTCATCAATCTAGCGGTCAAACGTAGTCCGATTTCTCCGAGAAAGATAACGAAATCCCGTTTCTTTCATCAAAATCATCAACGTGGTCAAACGTAAGTCCGATTTCCCGAGAAAGATAACGGAATCCCGTTTCTTTCATCAAAATCATCAACGGCAGTCAAACGTAAGTCCGATTTCTCCGAGAAAGATAACGGAATCCCGTTTCTTTCATCAAAATCATCAACGGCAGTCAAACGTAAGTCCGATTTCTCCGAGAAAGATAACGGAATCCCGTTTCTTTCATCAAAATCATCCACGGCAGTCAAACGTAAGTCCGATTTCTCCGAGAAAGATAACGGAATCCCGTTTCTTTCATCAAAATCATCAACGGCAGTAAAACGTAAGTCCGATTTCTCCAAGAAAGATAACGGAATCCCGTTTCTTTCATCAAAATCATCAACGGCAGTCAAACGTAAGTCCGATTTCTCCGAGAAAGATAACGGAATCCCGTTTCTTTTATCAAAATCATCAACGACAGTCAAACGTAAGTCCGATTTCTCCGAGAAAGATAACGGAATCCCGTTTCTTTCATCAAAATCATCAACGGCAGTAAAACGTAAGCCCGTCTTCCCCAGCAAAGGCTAACAAAATCCCCAGCGAAGTTGACGAAATCCCGTTTCCTTCCTCATTATCATCCACGGCCGTAAAACGTAAGCCCGATTTTTCTCCAGCGAAAGCCAACGAAATCCCGAGCAGCTTTCGAACTACGATTGGCTTGATTCCTCTTAAGGATACGTAGGTAGCCTACCATAGGTCCAGCCACCCGACCAAAATGATCACCCTCTCCTTCGGCAGCAGATGAATGAAGTCCATCGAAGGACCCTCCATCCCAAACCATTAAGGGAAAACATTTCAAATCATGGTCCGAGGCACCTAAAACGCCATCATCATCAAGGTCTGAGGCACCTAAAACGCCATCTTCAAGGTCTGAGGCACCTAAAATGCCATCATCATCCAGGTCCGAGGCACCTAAATCGCCATCATCAAGGTCCGAGGCACCTAAAACGCCATCATTACCAGGTTGACGCCTCAAAAATAGTCATTCCAGGGTCAAAGACCCGAACTACGACTGGCTTGATTCCTCTTAAGGATACGTAGGTAGCCTATCATTAGGTTCAGCCATCAGACCAAAATGGTCATCTCTTATCCCCAAAGCGAAGTTTCTCTCAAGAATCGACCGCGTAACTCGCCACTGGGTTGCCGACGCCTCAGGTCATTCCGGTGGTCAAAGATCCGAACTACGGCCGGCTTGATTCCCATTCGGGATACGTAGGTAGCCTATCGCTAGGTCCAGCCACTCGATCACTTGGTCATCCTGCCAAATATGGAGCCTTACTCTTATCGACGACCCCGCTTCCTTCGAAAGCACTGTCGCCGAGGGGCTACTGTAAGTGCTCCAATTTGAGTTGTTAGTATTTTCGTTAGAAAATTAACGAAATTTTTAACATTTCTAACATTTCTAACAATTCCTAACATTTCTAACAAAGTGAGGGTAGATTAGGAATTTCCATTTAAAGATAAACCACGGAAAAGAATCAAAAAAGCAAAAGAAAGGTCAAAAACCCGAAATAGAAGTGGCTGGAACATTTTCTGGTTGCTTAATTTGAAAATTATTCTTCCTGTCCAAAGCCTGGAGCAGCATTTAATGAACAGTGCACGCCTACGAACCCATCCGCGCGGACATGTTTGATTTTCAGAGTGCCTATAAATTGAGCCCTTCAGTCACAGAAATGAGGAGGAACAACACATTTTACAACTGCACCTTGGCGAAAAATAGGGAGAAAATAGTGGGAATTCACTTGAATTGCCACCATTTTCTCTTGAATCTTTCCCAAATCCCACTCACTCAAAATACTCTCAAATCATTCTCATACATACACTAACCCAATCTCAAATCACCCCTTAGGAGGAGGATTAGAGAGAAAACATAGAGGACTTCATTGTTATCTACTTGTTTTCTCTTTGACCAACTCTAATCACAAACCCTAAACACATTCAAACCCTAAACACTTTCAAGCCTTGAATCCATTCAAACACAAAACACAAAGAAGATAGGTATAACCTCCCTCTTCCTACCCTAAATCTCTTTCATCCATGCATGCATTTTCAAACTCCAAAATGTAGTTTGTTCATCTTCTTGCCCTAGATCCAAGAGGATCACCATGGAAGTTCATCTCCATGGATGATCCTCTACAAGGATCAACATTCTTTTCAAAGTGTTTTTACTTACTTGCAAACATGTTTTCAAAATCCTAAAAATCATTTTCATACATCAAATCTTCACTTTCAAAGGATAAAATTCCCCTTCCCAAGCAAATGAAATGCTTAAAGTCCTAATGTACCCCAAGGATAGCTTGATATAGTAGATCACCACTAAAATGTTTAGTGATCACTAATCAAAGCTTAGGGAAATGGGGACAAGCATGGATGCCAAACCCCCTTTAAAATCTTGTTTTTCTTCATGAGGAAGTTGCTGTCCAGTAGCCTTTCTCTAAGACCTCTGTCCATGGTCTAATTTTTTGGACATACAGAAACTTGGAATTTGGTGTTGACTACAAAACACTTTTTGTAGACAACATCCAGATCTTTCCAGACATATTTTTACTTTAGTTTTTACGTGAGTAAAACTCCCTTTTTCAAATTATCTTTTAAAAGTCAGTTCCTCAGTCTCTGGAAGTCCAGATTTCATATCTGAGATTTCCAGAAGGTTTTTGTCCACCAAATCACCTCTAAATGGGAAAGTTCTTTTACAGAAACCTTATTTAGGGTGTTTTGAACAACTTTCATTCTTGGACTTTCCCCAGATTCTGAGATTTTTAAGCCCTTAAACCCATTTTAAAATCAAATGTCCACTGCTTTTTTCATTCTGGCAGAAATGTTTTTCAACTTCAAAAAATATTTTGAGTACCAAAACTCAACCCAAAAATCATACCAAAAATCATGGGACTTGTTTAAAGTCTAATAAAGAGTTCCCAATTTTTACTTTTCAGTTTGAACTCATTTTGGCCAAAACACACACACACACAAATGATTTTTAATACTTAGAAGACTCGTTTTACGAGGCATTCCGGGTGAACACTAACGTTCTTCCCGGCGTGTAACGTGACCTCCGAACCCAAATCTCTAATCCTGGGCATTTTTCAAAGTTTTGGCCCTTAAAACAAAAATGGCGTGGCGACTCCGTTTGATTTTCAAAAATCGGGTACATCGTTACAATTAGGCCTAATGTAACGCCAAATGGCCGTTGCATTCTCTTGCGTTGCATTCTCTTGCGTTGCATTAGGTCTAATGCAACGACATAGTAAGCTAATGTAACGCCAGAGCTTTGGCGTTGCATCAGGTAAATACCTGATGCAACGCCAATTTTAAAACTATATGAACACCTAATGCAACGCCAAAAAGAACCTAATGCAACGCCAATTTAAAAAGTGGTTGAATACCTAATGTAACGCCAAAAATTAGATGAGACCCTAAAATTTATTACATAATTTCACAATTTTATTAATTTTTTTAATTTTCTTTTTCAATATATATATATATATATATATATATATATATATATATATATATATATATATATATATATATATATATATATATATATATATATATATATATATATATTTTAAAAATATACTCCCTCTGTCCCAAAAAATATTACCCCTTTTACTATTTTGGGCGTCCCACTTTAAAGTCCCACTTTCCTAAAAAGGAAATTTTTTTTACTATTCTCTCCACTCATTCTCTCTCCTCCCACTCACAACACTTTTCAAATTTACTATTCTCTCCACTCATTCTCTCTCATCCCACTCACAACACATACTTTAATAACATTATTTCTTATTTTCCGTTCTTAATAGTAAAGGGGTAAAGTTCTCCGGGACGGAGGGAGTATATATTTATTCTCAAATCTATCCCTTAACTTTTTTTTTCTCAAATCAGTCCCTTAATGTTTTTTATTCTCAAATTAGTCCCTTCTCTTTTTTAATATTCAAAACAATTCTTGCATTTTTCAAAAGTAACACTTTGCTCCACCACCATCCACCACCGTCCACCACCGTCCACAACCATCCACAAATCAAACAAAAGTTTGTACAAATCGAAATAAAACACAAAATACAACAACAAATCGAAAGGAAACCTATGGAATATGTTTGGGCTCGTCGGAATCCATGGAATAAGTTTGGATTCGTCGGAATCCATGTAGATCTAGTGGTTGAGCCTCGCCGGAGACGATGAAGGGGAGAGAAGAAGACGGCGTTGCGGGAGAGAGAGAGAAGAAGACGGAGCCTCGCCGGAGACGATGAAGAATGAGAGAGAAGAATGAGACGACGACGATGGAATATGCGACGGCGGATCTAGTGGTTGAGCCTCGTTACCGGCGCCATCACAACTCCGGTGGCAAAAAGAACAACGGCAATCGGAGACATTAAAGGAGAGAAATGGAGAGAGAACTGGGAAATAGGAAATAGGGAGGCTGTTTGATTTTGTTTAAGGATAGGGAGAGAAACGGAGAGAGAACTGGGAAATGGGGAGGCTGATTGAGGGAGAGAAATGGAGAGAGAACTGGAAATGGAGGCTGTTTCATTTTGTTTGAGTGAGAAAAATGGAGAGAGAACCGAGAAAGAGAGAGAAATGAAGTGGTTTTGTTTGAATCAGTATCAACTGTTGGATCGAATGTATTGAACGGTTAGATGTTGTTTTATTCATGATCCGCGTGAAATTTTTGGATCCAATCAAAAAATTGCACAACACATATTTATATTTGTTTCACACTATACTGTATGCTAACTAAAATATTTATGCCTAATATCAAGAATAATAATATTTATTATCAATATTTATTATTAATGAATTATTAATTATATAATTGATTAATTAATTAATATTAATATTAATTATATAAACAGTATAATATTAATAATATTACTAATAATGATGCTATTGTTAATTATTCAATCATATAATTGAATATATTAATAATTATAATTATATAATTAATAATAATACTTAATAATAATATTAAAATAACTAGTAATAATACATAATATCAAAAATAATAATGTTATTAATTAATAATAATACTCATTAATTTAATCATTTTAAATTTATTAATAATAATACTTAATAATAATATTAATAATAACTAGTAATAATACATAATATCAAAAAAGTAAATATTTTTATATTATATACTTAAGAAATAATTGAATATATTAATAATTATTACTATATAATTAATAATAATAATTTTATTAATTAATAATAATACTCATTAATTTAATAATTTAAACTTCTAAGAAATATTAATATACCTAAGTAATAATTGATAGAAATATTTAGTTAATTTATAACTTATTTTATATATTTTTTTTTAAAAAAAAACTTCCTTATCAAAAAATGTCTAAAATATTTATCTTAATTCAAAAATAAATTTAAATAAAATAAGGGTATAGGGTATACCCTATATGGTATAGGGTACAGGGTTTACCCTATAGGGTATAAGGATAGAGGGTATACCCTATACCATATGCCCTATACCTTATACCCTATACCCTATAGGGTATACCCTATACCCTATACCTTATAGGGTATACCCTATACCCTATAGGGTATACCCTATACCATATGCCCTATGCCCTATATCTTATACCCTATAGGGTATACCCTATACCATATGCCCTATGCCCTATAGGGTATACCCTATACCATATGCCCTATAGGGTATAGGGTACAGGGTTTACCCTATAGGGTATAAGGATATAGGGTATACCCTATACCATATGCCCAATACCTTATACCCTATACCCTATAGGGTATACCCTATACCCTATACCTTATAGGGTATACCCTATAGGGTATACCCATATACCATATGTCCTATGCCCTATACCTTATACCCTATACCCTATAGGGTATACCCTATACCATATGCCCTATGCCCTATACCTTATATCCTATACCCTATATCCTATACCCTATATCCTATAGGGTATACCCTATACCCTATAGAATATACCCTATACCATATGTCCTATACCTTATACCCTATACCCTATACCCTATAGGGTATACCCTATACCATATGCCCTATGTCCTATACCTTATACCCTATAGGGTATACCCTATACCATATGCCATATGCCCTATGCCCTATACCTTATACCCTATACCCTATATCATATACCCTATATCCTATAGGGTATACCCTATACCCTATAGGGTATACCCTATACCATATGCCCTATACCTTATACCCTATATCCTATAGGCCTCGTTTGGCACATGGGAATGAGTGTATGGGAATGAGTATTTGATTCCTAGGTATATGAAATCCGGTAATGGTGAGAATTAAATATTCCCATTCCCATATTTGGTATGTGCTTATGGCAAAATTAAGGAATGGGTATTAAATTACCATTCCTATGTTTGTTTCACATGTGTATCTATCCGGTATTGTGTTTTTTTTTTTTCTATTTAGCAATATGGGAAAATAGTTCTAGCTCTTTTTTTTCAAGAACTCAAATATTTTCAAATCTAATTAACATAAAATAAAAAAGATGTCAAAGAATTTTATTTGATAAATTGTAACTTTTAACATAAATTATATCAAATTTCGACAATCAAACAAGTGAGAATACATAATATTTTAGAGCAGAAAATGTATAGTTCAATATAATATCAAATTTATTTTGAGCAAAACCTAGTAATCATAACATAACTAAACAAATAAAATTTAATTATAATAACCTTAATGAATAATTAAGTAACCTAGTTTGATTTTTCAAGTAAATTCATCACCCACGGTTTCTTAAAGTAATTTGGAAGGGAGAAGAAGTGGTCAACCTTTGAGGGGTCAGCGACTATTATTTCTCCAGCTTTAATACGGTCCATGTCAGTTAAATCAGAAATATTTTGTATCTCAAGAAAGACCTTCATCCTTCTTTCAAGAAGATCGGCTTCAAACTGAAAGCGACCAGCAAGTTTTGCAATATTTTCATTTGCACCCTCATACAAGTTTCCAAGCTTGTTTGCTATTTCTGTTAAACCAGTTAACCAACTATCATTGGTTCGGGCTCTTTTCCTTCGATGTTGATTTGAAGATCCACCATTAACTGAATTAGTTGCGGTCGATGCTTGAGCTAAAGGGACAGAACCATCAATATCATCAAGCCCATTTTCAATAGTTATGTCATCAATATTGATGGTCTCCTCTCGATCAATATCCTCTACGGCATCTGCAGCTGTTTCAGCACCTTCCCCAGTCGCTCGATCCTTTCCAAACACTTGTGCAAGTTCATCGTAATGAGGGAAAGACTTATTACGTAGTCCTTTTGCATTTGTGTGAGTCTATCACATTAAGTTAAAAAGAAGCAAAATGAATGAATGAAAACGATAAAGAGAATGACAAGCAATTTGGATTAAAAATAAAGAGTTTCACTAAAACAAAAATCAATACCTTAACCCATGCATCAAATACATCTTTGTCTGCAGTAACATATTTTTCTTCACTGTTCCATCCAATACATCATTTAGGTGATAGCGTTGCCCCCTTTATGGAGCTAAAAATCCCTCTCCATTTGTATATCCAGCATCGACAAGGTAATAATAACCTAGTAAAATTAAAATCACATTAGCGGTTTTAACCTCCTCGAGAATTAAGTTCAAGGACATAAACCAAGATAATGTTGAATGTAGAAACTATTTACCCTGATATATAGTTAACCCATTTATCCTACTAATGGCATCTCGAAGAACTCTACCATCTGCAGCAGATCCTTCCCACCCTGTTAAAACATAGATGAATAAGAACATGTTAACACCATTACAACAGCTCCAAAAATAAGATGAACTCAACTTCAACTCAAAACACTATGAAGTATACACCCCAAATTAGACCAACTCAACTATAATTCAACACAAAAATTGATCGAGCATAGTGTTCACTTATCACTATCTAGCTATTGCTTGTTGGTCTGAGGTAGGAACAATAAATAGTACAAACAAAAGTTTCAACCATGGTGTCAATGCTTTTTGTGTGAATTAGAAATGAAAATATTGCTATTTACAAAAAAAATTACTCTCTTCTTCATCCCAAAATAAATTCTTTATCTAAAATAAAATACATATTCATTTCGAGACGGAGACGGAGACAATACTATGTAAATGAAAATCAAAATATGTTAACTGGGCTCCCCTTATAAATTAATGATTGTCTTCATAATCTTTGACCAATCAATATCAATATAATTGAATATCAAGTCTTTGTCATTCATAATCAAACTTTAGTTCAAAAAAAAAAATTCTAAGGCAATATAGATACATAACTGACCTAAAAATCACCGTTGCATAATTGACACCCAAAATAAGTAAACTAATAAGATTAACCAAAAAAAAAAACTCTTGAAACTGCAATGCATCAGAAAGCATCAAAATTCAGAAACTTTATCCCACACAGTAGATAAAAAAATTGATCTAAGATATGAAGATTAGTAGGAAAAGAAAAACCATAAAAATTTGATTGATTAGTGGTTGAAACTAATAACAAGGCTAGGGAGGGAGGGAGGTTGAATTGCAGAAAAATATTGAATCTAACCTCTTTCTTTGCTCTTCACCCAACAATTTGATTTGCTTCGTGAGTGCCTCCTTCAAAATCTTCAATGTTTACTTTCTAAGACCTTGAATAAATAGAGGAAGGTAAAGAGATAAAAGGAAGAGAAACAAGAGATGAGGATATTGATCTCAGATTGTGATTACCTCATCCGATAAGCACAGCCGGGATATTATTATTTTCGCCGCTAAATATTTCCCGCTAATACGGTAATTCCCGCTAGTCGATTAGGTGGGAATGGTTATAGAAAACCCACATGGGATGGTGGGTTTCAAATCACCGTGAATTATGGGTATTTGAATCCCATTGGAAACAAATACCCTAATTCTTATCCCCTTACAAAATATACCAAACAGAGTAAAGTGTTATATATAAATCAAATACCCATTCCTAGACCTATATTCCTGCATACCAAACGAGGCCATAGGGTATACCCTATACCCTATATCTTATAGGGTATACCGTATACCCTATAGGGTATACCCTATACCATATGCCCTATGCCCTATACCTTATACCCTATACCCTATAGGGTATACCCTATACCATATGTCCTATGCCCTATACCTTATACCCTATAAGGTATACCCTATACCATATGCCCTATGCCCTATACCTTATACCCTATACCCTATACCATATGCCCTATGTCCTATACCTTATACCCTATACCCTGTAGGGTATACCCTATACAATATGCCCTATGCCCTATACCTTATACCCTATACCCTATAGGGTATACCCTATACCATATGCCCTATACCTTATACCCTATACCCTATAGGGTATACCCTATACCATATGCCCTATGCTCTATGCCCTATACCTTATACCCTATACCCAATATCTTATACCCTATATCCTATAGGGTATACCCTATACCCTATAGGGTATACCCTATACCATATGCCCTATACCTTATACCCTATACCCTATAGTGTATACCCTATATCCTATACCCTATAGGGTATACTCTATACCCTATAGGGTATACCCTATACCATATGCCCTATACCTTATACACTATACCCTATAGGGTATACCCTATATCATATGCCCTATACCCTATGCCCTATACCTTATACCCTATACCCTATACCCTATATCTTATAGGGTATACCCTATACCCTATAGGGTATACCCTATACCATATTGAATGAACGCTCGCCCGAAAAATTTGTGTTGGTGTTGTAATGATAAGTTTTGAAAATTTCGGTTTTGGGAGTCGCCACGCCGTTTTTAAAGGAAAACATTGAAAAACCTATTTTTAAGATAATTTTGGGTTCGGGAGTCTGGTTACGTGTTTGGAAAGAACTAGAGAGTTCACCCAACACGCCTCTTTCGAGACTTTCAATCAACATTGGACAATTATATACATTCAAAGTATGTGTACAATATGTGTCGATGAGCAAGGCATGCAAATTTGGCATTTCATTGATGACGTAAAGACTGGATACAACTTGTGAGCCATGACAGGGGGCCACACCCTTTACATATCATGATTTTCATAACAAGACAGAAGATCAAGATAATCTGCTCAGGGAGCTCTGATGTCGTCCGACACAGGACTTCCCAGGAAGGGGATGTCGGACGACACGATGCCTCATGGTCAGATTGTCTTTTACAATGACCAAGCTATTCTGGAACTGGAATAACATTTATTTCACCCATTGAAGACACTATTTGGAGGTCTAAGTTAAGTTTGGGGGTTGATAGGAGTGAGCAAAGTCATGATTGACTTTTAATGATACGGATGTCATATGACATAGAACATCCGAAGTCGTCTATGTCATATGGCAAACCGCCTCCATCAACTAGATCGCACCCAAACAAACCTTAGGCACCCCAAATAGTGTCTTATGAGCCAAAAAACACTTAGGTAAGCTTTGAGTTATGAAAGGGGTTAAATCTGACAGATCTAAAGTCCAAGAATGGCTTTATAGCCTTCTGGGAGCTCTATGTCGTATGACACAGGATCTCCAGAGAGTCCTGTGTCGTCCGACAAGAGTGGCCTATTTCAGTGCCCTTCAGTCTGTTTGATTCCCCCTTTGTTCTCAAAGCAAATCAAGTATTTTTATTAACTGTAAGCAGTAATATAACAATATTATGTGAGTATTATGAGAGGATCACATGGCTTTAGTGGCCAAATGTGATAAATCACATGTTTATGGCCACTTTTATGTAGCCATCACCTCCTAACTCAAAGGAAATGAGTAAAGATTCAAACTTTAATGGTGTTTATGCCACCAAATGTTCAAATCTGAGGTGGGGAGAAGTGAATATTGGAGATTCACTTCTCCACCACCTTTATCATGCAAAAATCCCAATTTTTTTTACATAATATTAAAGCAAGTAAGCATGCAAGGTAATATGAGTGTATGGAAGAGTAATTTAAAGAGAGAAAAGGGTTTAGTGGCTACCTATTGTAGTCCACAAGGTAAGATCACCAATAGTATGGTGTCTACGCCTTCAACACACCAACAAGGAGGGTTTCTTTGGATATTGGCCTTGGTGTATGTGTGTGTGTGAGGAGGGAGGTGAGTGTGTGTGGTATGAGAGAGGGAGAGAGACTCTATTTGTGCAGAGTTTCCCCTATTATACTGATATCCTCCCAATCCTCTCTAAAAGTCCCCTTAAAATGATCAGCCATGCCTTGTATTTATAGGCAGGCTGATGGGAAGATCTCTGTCGTCCGACAGAGGCAGTTAAATCGCCTTAGTGTCATCCTGTATCGGACGACAGCGTACATCATTTTGGCACAATTGGGCCGAATGGATGGCAGGCCCAATGGGTTGAATGGGCTATTGGGTGATTGGACTTAATTTGCTTCTTTAGCAATTATATGAGCCCAAAATCAATTAAAGTGGACCCAAAACATGAGTTCGGGTCGGGGTACTCACAGAACCCCTCGGCGATGTCACTTCCACGGGAAGTGGGGTCGTCGATAAAAATGAGAATCCCGAGCCGGACACGAACGGCAGGGAAAGAGATGACCAAGATGGTCAAGTGGCTGGACCTCTTATGAAAAGGATTCCTACGTATTCCGTGGGGGAATCAAGCCAACATCGTAGTTCGACAAAGATGGACGTTTGTGTCCTGGGGGAATCGACCATGATGGTCATGCGGCTGGACCTTCTATGAAAAGGATTCCTATGTATCCCGTGGGGGAATCAAGCCGAATCGTAGTTCGTCAATGATGGGGTGCCAATGAAAGGCTACGAGTTTTGTACCCGAAAGTGACTGTTCCAAGGGGAGTCACCCCGAAGATGGGCGTTTGTACCCGAGATCGACTGTTCCAAGGGGAGTCACCCCGGAGATTTGACTTTTCTCTTTGGGGAGTCACCCGCGATTTGACTTTTTCTTTGGGAGTCACCCGCGATTTGACTTTCTCTTTGGGAGTCACCCGCGATTTGACTTTTTCTTTGGGAGTCACCCGCGATTTTGACTTTTTCTTTGGGAGTCACCCGCGTCACCCCGATGATTTGACTTTTTTCTTTGGGAGTCACCCGCAAATTTGACTGTTTTGATGGGGAGTCACCCCGATGATTTTGACTTTTTCCTTTGGGAGTCACCCGCGAATTTGACTGCTTTGATGGGGAGTCACCCGAGGAATTGACTGTTTCTTTGGGGAGTCACTCGAGGTTTTGACTGTTTTGATGGGGAGTCACCCCGATGATTTTAACTTTTTCCTTTGGGAGTCACCCGCGATTTTTGACTGTGTGGGAAATCTATACGGTCTTTTCGGACCGGGTAGTTTATAGCCATTCCGGGCTATTGACCTTGGGAAAGATTGAGGGAGATGGGCATTTGAACCCAAATAAAGTGGTGAATTCTGATGATAGGCAGTCAACGGGACTTGACCAAATTGACCAGGGGCAATAGAGGAAATTACCCCTTCTGGAGTATGGATGTCGTCCGACATGGGGAGTTTCCCAAGCTGTTTTAATTAAAACAGTAGGTCGTAAGACAGACCCATAAAATTGGTGTGCCGCCGAGCTCAGGAAGAGAAAGAGAGAAAATTTTTGAAAAATTCTTCCTCCAATTTTGATTTAAATCAAGAATTTGATAATGCCTCCGCGAGCCAAATCGAGAAGGAATGTGCAACAAGTCTTGTCCAAGAGGAGGAGACTCGTCGATCGGAACAAACGAAAGAGATTCCCTGAGGGACATGGGCTTTATCCGGGCCTCGATTTTCATACTTCCACCATGGAGCAGAAGGGGGTAAGTATTCTAAATCATTAACCCTTTCGAAATTTGATTTCTAGGGCTTGAGATAAAATTTTGGGGAAATCGCTCCCAAAGGAATGTTGCATGCTTGGCATGGAGTGCATTATTTTGAAAAGATTTTTCTTTTTCTGTTTTCTTCTTTTGAAAGGATTGGGTGATTTTTTGAAAATGCACATGAATGAATGCACATATTGTTATGAGTATGTTTTTGATACTGTCTTTGTGCTTACTGCGGACTTTGCGGACCAAGGGGTCCCCGAGGCGATTGCGACTATTTGGGGCCTTCTTCCTGGCTCTTCTGATTTGCCGGGTAGTCCCAAGGGCCTAGTCTTTGCTGCTGGTCTTGGACCATTTTTTACTGCCGTTGGAGCTTTTGGGGACACGCCGAGGAGCGTGGAGCTGGTGCGGGCTTTCAGGCAGTATTGGTGGGACTCTACCCACACTTTCCATCTATCTTGGGGTGAGTCAACCATCACTCCCTATGACTTCACTGCTATCACTGGTCTGCAGTTTACGGACAGGCCCATCTTTTCTGAGGACCCTGGTGTGCTGAGCACGGACGCTATCCAGGCATTGACTGGCATGACCCTTCGTCCGAAGGGTAATGGGGTTCCATTGGCAGATTTGCACTCGGCTTTGACGCATCAGTGTCGTCTCTTTGATGAGGGTGAGGCTGCCGTTACAGCTGAGCAGTTGGCGAGAGCCTTTGTCTGGGCCGGATTTTCTGACACCCTGTTCTGTAATGCCTCTACGACGGCATTGACCCTTCTGCTGGAGCCTCTTAGAGATTGGAGCCAGGTGTCCACTTTTTCATGGGGAGAGGCTGGTTTGGCCCAGGTGTATAGAGGCCTGGATGAGGTGAGTAGAGGCAGTGTGACCTCTTTGGATTTTTATCAGACTGTGCTGGAGGTATGCCCTTTGCTTTTCGCAACTTGACTACCGCATTGACTTTCCTGTCATCATTCTTTTTCTTGTTCTTTGCATCTTGAAAGCTTCTGTCTTTTATTTCGGGTGTGGGCTTACGAGGTGTTTGGTACATTATGCACAGAGCGTGCACTGAGAGGATTGCGGGTGACTTTGTTCCCTGCTATTCGCCGTTGGACTTTTGGAGCGAGGGAGAGCCGGAGAGTGGACGGGGTGAAGCCCCGTAAGACGGCCTGCTATCATGACACGATGATTGCTCTGAGGGGTACCCCTACTGGCTTGAGGCTGTTCCCTTGGCATGATAGATATGGCGAGGATGTGGTTGGTGATGCTACCCTGGTGACCAGGACGAGGAGGCTTTTGATTGGCCTGGAGGGAGATGCCCTGTATTTGGGGCAGAGAGTCTGCAGGCAGCATGGTTATGGCACTGCCGCTCGCGTCCCTCATGATCCTCCTGTGGGGATTTGGCAAATTAAGGCCTTGCACGACTTGGAGCGGTTGCGGGTGGTATTGGCGCGCAGAGGCTGTCGATGATGGGGATTATGCCCGGTTTGTCTTCACCCGATTGGTGACCCCTCGGGTTATGGCCGCCGGGAGGGCGGCGGGGATGCGGATCTGGCGCCTCCCAGCTTTTTGAGTATGAGGCTGGGGGTGTCATCCGCCGCTCTACATTTGATATGTCTGAGACTCATCCTCATCTGCGGCTTCCCCGCGGGACTACTTCTGTGAGTAATCTTTTCTTTTCTGATTCGTTCAAGCTTTTAGCCTTTCTTTCTTGTACGTATTGATTGCTTATTGCCTTTTTTTTTTCATTGAACAGGTCCCAGCCAAGACCTTCAGGGCAGGGGCCAAGGCATTCACCGGTCGTGAAGATCTTTGCGCCCGGTTCGGAAGGAGCGCGAGCATTGGAAGGGGAGATGCGGCTCCCGGCTGGTGACGTCGTGCCTCAGAAGAAGAGGCCTAGGCCGACTTTGGCTCCTTACGGTTCGCGGGCGGGCGGGTCGAGTCGGCGGCCCACACGATGATGATGGCGAGGATGACCCTTATCGGCCTCCTTTTCCACCGTGCACGAGTGGCATGGGTATTATGCCGAGCCCCGGCCTTGGGCCCGGTATGAGGATGATGATTCGAGACGGCGAGATCCACGAGGCGCGGAGGGTGGCGGCGACGGCCGGGAGCGAGTGGCTCAGGAGGAGGTGGGTAGCGTTCAGGATGACAGCAGCTCCGAGGAGGATGAGGAGGATGATTCCGAGTCAGAGTGATCACGGCGATCCCCTTTTGCCATGCTTTGGACTCTTTTAGGGAGAGAGAAGAGATGCATGCACTGTTTTTGTTCTTTTGGATTGTAAAATAAGTATTTTATTCCATTTTGTATTTTGATAACTGAAACATTTGCTTATTTATGTATTTGGTAGCTCATATGCACGAGTTCGTCCCAAGAAAGGCACAAAATGGTGACTTTTGATGTGATTGGGTGTTTTTGCGGTTTTTGTATGCATTGGGTGACGTTTATGCGTCTGCGGGTGTTTTGGATGTGCCGGATCCTCTCCCGTGGGCTTGATGAGCGAGGGGGAGTGTTTATGTATGATTTTATGATGTTTTGGACAGGTTTGGGAAGGTTTTTGAGCAAGCATTGGGCTGCTAGGGATTCTTTGCGGTTCTGTTCTTGGTGTTCTGATGGAACTCTCCATGTCGTCAGACACGGGACTTCATGGAGCCTCCATGTCGTCAGACGAGGAGAATGCGGGGATAGCTTTCTTGATCGGCAAGCCCCGACACTTTATAAAGCGGACTCGTAAACAACTCATTCCGGCGATCGCACGTGGCTTCAAACTTGCCTTCCACCTCAAAATTAGCCCCAAGATTCGATCTTTGGCCCAAAATGGATCATTATAATGACAGATCTAAGATCAAAAAACGTCAATTTCATTCCGATCTCATAAATCTAACCCACCATCATCGTAGCAACAATAGGAGGGTTATCGACAACGATATGGGTTGAAATGCATCGGGGCATAAAAGGAGTGGGCGGTAGATTAGAACCTTCTGGGTGCATCAGTGCTTGGGATCGCGAGAGGCATGTCTTTACCCTATCGTATAATGATCTTACACCTACCATTGAAGAGTTCCGGGCACTGACTTGGGGAGCTGAGCTCAGGGATGCTATCTTACCACGAGATCTACGACCTTTGACTGAGCAATTAGCCGATTTCTTGGGATTTCGCGCGAAGCGAGTAGCGATCGATTCTCGACTGTCCTTTGTTGACTGGCCCGGATAGCCCGATTGGGCATTTCGCATCCGGAGAGTTGTTTGACCCATCCACGGCCATGGATATTTTCATGCGATTATGATCTCCCTATCTTGCTTTTGTGAGTATGACGGGGTATGCTGCAGTTTCTGCTTTGGGAGTTGTTAGGCGGATGCGGGGTTCTCGAGGCACCACATTGGGCGATATCCGACCCGGGCGGGGAGAGAGACGTAGTTCCCCTTTTCTTGGCGAGAGACTTATCATGGGATGGACCGGCGGTTGGAGGGTCATTGCACGTGGGGCGCGGCGCAGCCAGTCTCTTATCATTGTGGCTCTTTGAGCGGTTGAGACTCAATCTCCCCATTTCTGTAGGGCGAGGCTACGGCACCTTGCAGGTTACGCGGCGAGAGGAGAGTGGCTCCGGAGGCTTCATAGGAGAGGCGGCGAGAGGCGATTGGCCGGGTATACTACCACTTGACATCCAATCTTGGGTTCTGGATGGAGGCTTGAGACTATGAGCGGCGACGGGATGACTCTGCTGTAGTGAGGCTTAGGGGTTACACTTCTCATCATTTAGCATCCCCTTGCTCGTTCGGAGCGGTATGGATACCCACGGTGTGTTGATGGGTTCGAGAGCGAGATGGCTTGGGATACCGTTCCTCTTGACATGAGCGATGTCCGGACTCTCGGAGTTCTTTGCCGGGGCCTTTCGGGAGCGGCTTTTCCTGCTCACGCAACGATACGGAAGACCAGGGAATCACATATCTGTCCACCATGTATCTCATTTGGTATGGGAGCGGATGGGACCGATTCGACACGCCATTGAAGCATATTGCCGAGGGACCCGAGGAGGAGACCAAACTAGCCAAGAGCTACGTTGATCTTTGAGGCACGGGCGACCCGGACAATGTGGCCAGATGATCGGCGGTGGACTTTGAGAGACTCGTAGAGAGGAGAGCCAAGATGAGGATGACCACTGAAGTTATGGCTCGGAGGACGGCTACGAGAGAGGAGAGGGTTGCCCGGGCGGCGGCGAGAGCTGCCGGATTGGTTGACTCACCGACTCGTATTATTCTCGGCGGGACGACGGGAGACAGAACTGTTTGGGATAGCTAAGCCAAAGACCTCCCGAGGACCGAGGAAGAGGAAGAAGAAGAGTGCTAGTTCGGGAGTGGGAATGAGTGACTAGGATTAGGTGACCTATCATTGTATCCCTTGTTGCCGACACAGACAATTTAGATTTTCTCTTTAAAAGATATTATTTATGCTAATGTTAATGAATCGAGAGTAAACCGTGCTTGAACTCATCAATGAATGTATTAATGTGATGAAAGTTGAAATAACTTCAGAACTTAATCAAGACACATTTTGGTAATCACAAATACAAATGTTGACAGGATTTGGTGATTTTTATGATTTTTTAGACCGAACCGCGAACGGCTGCCTACGTTCCCCTTTTACAGAATGGACTAAGGGGCTCAGGTCTCCATAGTTCGACCCAATTAACTTTGTGTTTAAGAAAGGGATAGATAGAAGGGGGATAAATGGTGCAACCCTGTTTTTTACCTAGAACGCCCGTTTTTAGGGTTTCGGCCTAGTGGGTATATTCTTTTAGCACCGAGCGCGCCACTTTGTTTTGCACGTGCCTTTTGAGAGGTTTCGGTCTCGTGCTGGGTACATTATTTTCGCGCTTTTTTTTGTTTTGTTTTTTTTTATTTTCTTTCTCTTTTTTTTTTAGAGGGGAAGACTCGATTCAGACGTAATAGCGGCGCAGTTTGTCGCCGTTCACCGGGTGCATGAAGGGATTACCATCCAAATCTGTCAACTTCATTGCTCCGCCAGAGAAGATCTCCTTTACCAAATACGGGCCTACCCAGATTGGAGCCCACTTGCCCAAAGGACTGGACTGATTCGGCGGTTTTTCTTTTAGGACCAAGTCCCCCACTTTAATGTCGCGGGGATGTACCTTCTTGTCAAAGGCCCTAGCCATGCGCTTCTGATAAGCCCGGATGTGCTCCATCGCCTTAAGCCTTCGCTCATCCAGGAGAGCTAACTCGTCATGTCGACTCTGGAGCCAGTCTATCTCGTTGACCTCATTTTCAAGCAGAACCCGAAGAGAGGGTATTTCTAATTCGATGGGCAAAACGGCATCCATCCCATATGTCAAAGCGAATGGGGTTTCACCGGTAGCCACTCTTACTGAAGTACGGTATCCCCAAAGCGCTAAGTGAAGCTTCTCAGGCCAATCCTGGCTCTTTTCAGCCATCTTCCGGATGATCCTTTCTAGATTCTTGTTCGCGGCCTCGACAGCACCATTGGTTTGAGGGCGATAAGGGGAGGACTTGTGTCGCTTGATCCTGAATTTCGCGAGCAGTTCGTCGGTGTGTCCCTCGAAGTGTGACCCGTTGTCTGAGATAATCTCATTTGGAACCCCGTATCGACACATAATGTTTTCTTTTATAAAACGGGCCACCTTTTTGGAGTTGAGGACTTTGTAGGACGCCGCTTCAACCCACTTGGTGAAGTAATCCACAGCGACCAACACGAACTCGTGCCCGTTACTGCCGGCAGGAGTTATCTTTCCAATAACGTCGATCCCCCAAGTTGCGAATGGCCAAGGAGTGCTCATACAGTAGAGATCATGGGGAGGTATATGGTTGAGATTGGAGAACCGGCGACACTTGTCGCGAGGTTCGCACAAACGGAATCTGATCGGTCTCCATGGAGATCCAATAATAATCCATCCTGAGTATGCGAACATCAAGGCTCGGGCGTTCATATGTGGTCCACATGCGCCACCATGGACTTCTTCCATGACCTTTACGGCCTTAGACTTGCGATGCGAGTAGAAATGGGCCTCGGTGCCTTTTCTTCCATAGGTCATTTCCCGAGAATAACGTCTTTGGGCAGACAACCTTTTCAAAGCTTGTAAACTTTTGGCGCGGAGACCTTCTTTCGGCCTACCATCCTCTTCTGTCGGGAACGAGGCTTCGCCATGCTTAAGGTACTGAAAGATCTGGCTGTACCACAAGTCATCGACCTTTTCTAGTTCGATCTGACAACAGTAGGCGGGGTTCTCGCGCCTCCCAACCCTGAATGGTTTTACTGATTTTCCTTCTGGAATTTCCACCAAAGAGGCTAAAGTGGCCAGGGCATCCGCGAACCTGTTCTTGTCCCGGGGTAGGTAGTGGAACGTGACCTCCTTGAATTGGTCGATCAGGTCCTCCATGTAAGCATAGTACATTTGCAAGTACTGGTCCACGGTTCTCCACTTATTGGATACCTGATTGATGATTAGCTGAGAGTCTTCGTACACCTCCAGCTTTTCGACGTTTCGCTCCAAAGCTGCCTCGAGGCCGGCTATACAAGCTTCGTATTCCGCGGCGTTGTTAGTAGCCGGGAAATTCAACTTGATAGCGATGGGGGTGTGCACATCCTTTGGATCAACCAACACCATGCCGATACCATTGCCCCTTTTATTGGCGGCACCATCAAAGAATAACTGCCAACGGTCTGTACCCTCTATCATAAAAATTCCGTCGTCTGGAAATTGGGGTTCGAACTCGGGCGCTTCTGAGCTTGGGAAATCTGCCAAATGATCTGACAGAGCTCGGCCTTTGATTGCCTTGCGGGTTACGAACTTGATATTGAATTCGGATAGGAAGAATGACCATTTCGCAAGCCTTGATGACAGAGAAGACTTACCAAACAGGCACTTGATGGGATCCATCTTTGACACCAGGTGCACTGTATGTGCCAAGAGGTAGTGTCTCAATTTGCTGACCACCCATACCAAAGCTGCGCAGGTTTTCTCTAAAGCTGAGTAGTTCAATTCGCTGCCCTGAAGCTTCCGGATGACGAAGTATATGGCATTTTCCACTTTTGAATCTTGCTTTTCTTGTGCGAGTATGGCTCCGACAGCCGTATCTGTAACTGTCAAATATAGCAACAAGGGCTTGTCCTTATGCGGAGGACACAGGATTCGGGGACGGACCAAGTAGGCCTTGATCGTCTCGAAGGCGGTTTGAAATTGTTCGTTCCATTCAACCTCATGATTCTTCCGGAGCAGCTTGAAGATTGGCTCACAGATAGAGGTTAGCTGGTGGATGAATCGGCTGATATATTGGAGACGGCCCATGAAAGCCTTCACCTCTGTGACTGTTGTCGGCGGCTTCATCTCCATGATGGCTTTGATCTTTCTTGGACCGGCTTCAATTCCCCGTTCTGTGACCATGTATCCCAGAACCTTTCCTTGAACTACGCCAAAAGTGCACTTTGCTGGGTTCAACCTCATCTCATGCTCCCCCAGCCGGTTGAAGAACTTCCTCAGGTCGATCAAGTGTTGACCACCTGATCCTTTGGAGTGAATAATCATATCATCAACATAAACATCGATCTCCTTGTGGATCATGTCATGGAAAAGTGCAGTGACTGCTCGCTGGTAAGTGGCGCCGGCATTCTTCAGACCGAAGGGCATAGCTGTGTAACAGAAGGTTCCCCACGGGCTGGTGAAGGCAGTCTTTTCCTGATCTTCTCGGCAACTTTAATCTGATTGTAAACCGCAAAACCATCCACGAATGATTTGACTTCGTAGCTAGCGGTAGTGTCCACCAATAGATCGATATTGGGCAAGGGAAAGTCTTCCTTCGGGCTAGCTTTATTTAGGTCTCTGAAGTCCACACAAACCCTGACTTTGCCATTCGACTTGGTTACCGTTACTATGTTGGCCAACCACTTGGGGTATTCGACCACTTTGATGAAACCCACTCTAAGTAGTTTTTCTATTTCTTCTTTGACCTAGAGGGACCATTCTGGCTTGATCCGGCGAAGCTTCTGCTTGACTGGCCTGGCTTCTGGGTCCAGGGGTATTCGATGTTCAACAGTTGAAGTATCCAACCCGGGCATGTCTTTGTAGGACCAGGAAAATATGTCCACGTATTCTTTGAGCAAATCAATGAGGGCTTCCCGTTCTTCCCCGGTGAAGAAACTGCCAATTTGTGTCTCTTTGGGCTCTTCAGTAGTTCCCAAATTCACCGTAGTTAATACCTCATCGGCAGCTTGGGCCCGATTGTCGTCTCGGTCAAAAACCTGCCTTATATTATCATTTAAAAAGTTTTCATCTAAAAAGTCTGTGTCCTCTTCAAATGAATCATTATTAACCACTTTTAAGTCATTAAGATTTGTCTTAGTTAACTTATCATTTGTTAAGGTGGCAATTAAGGGATACACAGAAAGGTCAACCATTTCATTCAATGCAAAAGGGAAGACAGAGTTAAAGACACGGCGATGATCGTTAGCTGTGAGAGCATCAGACCTATCTAGAGACTCAAACTTAATAACAAAAGACTCTGAGGACTGGGATTCGAAGATCCTTGACTGAATCTTGACCCTACTCTACTTATTTGACTCGAAGCTTTTGACACGGGTTGGACTTTTGCTTTCTCCTGCTGTTGTTTTTCAGAAAACTGGAGACTTCAGGCCGACCGGGGAACTTGTCGGAAATCATTGGTAAGCCGGTATTTTGAAAAGACGGTGAGGGGAGTTAGAGAAATCTGATGCAATCCCTTGGCTAGTTCGTTCATGACAACCGGACTCATTGGCTGAGGGGTCTGGCCCATCTTGTCAATACCCCGCGGATAAGTCAGCTCCTCTTTACTGATCACAACCTTATCTGTGCAGCCAAGAGGAGGGTTAACCTGGATGATGTTGACGAAGTTTTCCTCGGGAGATACCTTGGTTCTGCCTTGGTTAACTCTGTATTCCATGGAAGTCTTATGTTCTGCCTCCAGATCAGCCGGCCTTTTGTCGAACTTCGCAGTGGCGATAGACCCAGAACTCTTTATCCTGAGAGGACCAATGACGATGGGAGGGTTGGGCTGGACTTCATTTTGGCTGACTGCTTCCTTGGTGGGCCTTTTAGGGTAACTGACGTAATAGTCAAATTTGCCTGAGGGCTCCCCTAAAGTTCCCACACTCTCGTCCCCAGCTTCGTATCCCTCCTTCAATTTCTGTTGCATGGACTTCCTCTTCTTCTTCTTTCTAGAAGGAGCATCTTCGCTGATCCAGTCTTGATATTCATCTTCCAAACAATCTTCACAATCACACACATCATACCATATGTGGGGTATGGGTTGAGCTGGGGGAGCCTCACCTAGCATCTGGTTACCAGCATGGTTGACTACCACATTAGCCATTCTTAACACTGGAATGTTAAAGTTGATGATTTTACGGTTTATCTGAGACTGCTGAAAGCGAATCCCTAACTGGAGAGAAACTGATTAACCGACCACCCGGAACTCTGACCCAATACTTGCTTGCTGAAAGGGGGAGAGAACGGCTTTAGGTAGGGGAGAGGATAGGCTTAGGACGGACTCATGCATATGCTCTTTTTTTATATATATTTTTATATTTTTTTTTATTTTTATAAAAACAATTTTTATTAATCCTAGGAATGGTTGGAAAATGGGGACACCTTCTTTTTTGCATTCTACGCTATTCCTGGATCAGTGGGTTCCATCACTACGTCTATAGTCCCCCTGTATTCCACCTGTATTGCACCTCCGGGACGGACAATCCCGGCAGAGGTCCTATAGGGCACGTGGAACCCACCAATCGAAAGGGAGAACGAACCTATGGGCATACGAGCCAAAACAAGTCAAACTCGGGGTTTTCAAAACCAAGTCCAAGTCAACGTCTAGACTCGAGAGGAGAGAGGGTCAAAAGTACGTTTGAATGTACGAGACCGCAATTTGAAAGTAAAACCCTAGCAGAATTGGGTATGACCTTTCCTCTTTTCGAGTTAAAAATCTGGCATGGCCTCTCGTCACTTAGTGGCGAAATTTCGGCATAACTCTTGTTAGTATGCATCAAGAATTCGACATGGTCCCGCGTTGACACATGTCGAGAACGCGTCATGACTTCTTACGAAGCCAAGTCGAGAAATCGACATGTACCTCCGTCGAGATATGTCAAGATCTTAACGTGTACTGACGTTGAATTATGTCGTAATTTTGACACGAAGGGGGGAAAGTATGCCAAGATTTTGGGGACGAAGCATGACTCGGACTTTGTGAGAAAATCTTGAAAACCGAGTTTAGAAAATGTTTTGAAAAGTATTGGCCAAAAACCAACCGGTCACGGTAGAAAGTGTGTCACGGACAAGTGTTGGCTGACTCACAGGCTAGGAGGACTTTAGGCGCTCAAGCGTTAGCGAAACACGTCACTTTCCGCGATGCCGTCCGTACACTCCCGGGTTCTAACTCTATGTGCGGGTAGCGTGCGAGTAGTGTGAAGGTATTTTCTAGGAAAATATTTTTTGCTTTTTTGTAAAAGATATTTTTTTTTGTTTTTTTTATGCAATATGCAAAGGAAAAAACAAGAGAATGAGTCAAAGCATGACAAAAGGGGACTGCCCCAAATGTCGAATTTTACCAGCAGCCGTAGTCCAGCGTTATCCTGCCCTGTTCTGATCGGCGGAACAAGCAAATAGCAAAGGGGGAAACCTCGGCTCCCAAAAATACCAAATACCAAAGCATAGAAGCATAGAAGCATGGCAAGGCCCATATGAGCACACGAAATGACACAATGCACACACAAGGAGAATGTATAAATTATCCAAGTTGATTTAAAGAAAGTTAGACCCTCTTAAGAAAAACTCTTTTTTTTTTTTTTTCAAAACAGAAGAATGATACTGGTATGTGGGATTGTTAAACCACCGTTTATCCCAAGTATAGTCTTCATCATTTTTTTTTATTTTTTTTTAAAAAGAAGTTTTTCAATGTATGTCCCCAGCAGAGTCGCCACTGAATGAACGCTCGCCCGAAAAATTTGTGTTGGTGTTGTAATGATAAGTTTTGAAAATTTCGGTTTTGGGAGTCGCCACGCCGTTTTTAAAGGAAAACATTGAAAAACCTATTTTTAAGAGAATTTTGGGTTCGGGAGTCTGGTTACGTGTTTGGGAAGAACTAGAGAGTTCACCCAACACGCCTCTTTCGAGACTTTCAATCAACATTGGACAATTATATACATTCAAAGTGTGTGTGCAATATGTGTCGATGAGCAAGGCATGCAAATTTGGCATTTCATTGATGACGTAAAGACTGGATACAACTTGTGAGCCATGACAGCGGGCCACACCCTTTACATATAATGATTTTCATAACAAGGCAGAAGATCAAGATAATCTGCTCAGGGAGCTCTGATGTCGTCCGACACAGGACTTCCCAGGAAGGGGATGTCGGACGACACGATGCCTCATGGTCAGATTATCTTTTACAATGACCAAGCTATTCTGGAACTGGAATAACATTTATTTCACCCATTGAAGATACTATTTGGAGGTATAAGTTAAGTTTGGGGGTTGATAGGAGTGAGCAAAGTCATGATTGACTTTTAATGATACGGATGTCATATGACATAGAACATCCGAAGTCGTCTATGTCATATGGCAAACCGCCTCCATCAACTAGATCGCACCCAAACAGACCTTAAGCACCCCAAATAGTGGCTTATGAGCCAAAAAATACTTAGGTAAGCTTTGAGTTATGAAAGGGGTTAAATCTGACAGATCTGAAGTCCAAAAATGGCTTTATAGCCTTGTGGGAGCTCTATGTCGTATGACACAGGATCTCCATAGAGTCCTGTGTCGTTCGACAAGAGTGGCCTATTTCAGTGCCCTTCAGTCTGTTTGATTCCCCCTTTGTTCTCAAAGCAAATCAAGTATTTTTATTAACTGTAAGTAGTAATATAACAGTATTATGTGAGTATTATGAGAGGATCACATGGCTTTAGTGGCCAAATGTGATAAATCACATGTTTATGGCCACTTTTATGTAGCCATCACCTCCTAACTCAAAGTAAATGAGTAAAGATTCAAACTTTAATGGTGTTTATGCCACCAAATGTTCAGATCTGAGGTGGGGAGAAGTGAATATTGGAGATTCACTTCTCCACCACCTTTATCATGCAAAAATCCCAATTTTTTTACATAATATTAAAGCAAGTAAGCATGCAAGGTAATATGAGTGCATGGAAGAGTAATTTAAAGAGAGAAAAGGGTTTAGTGGCTACCTATTGTAGTCCACAAGGTAAGATCACCAATAGTATGGTGTCTACCCCTTCAACACACCAACAAGGAGGGTTTCTTTGGATCTTGGCCTTGATGTATGTGTGTGTGTGAGGAGGGAGGTGAGTGTGTGTGGTATGAGAAAGGGAGAGAGACTCTATTTGTGCAGAGTTTCCCCTATTATACTGATATCCTCCCAATCCTCTCTAAAAGTCCCCTTAAAATGATCAGCCATGCCTTGTATTTATAGGCAGGCTGATGGGAAGATCTCTGTCGTCCGACAGAGGCAGTTAAACCGCCTTAGTGTCGTCCTGTGTCAGACGACAGCGTACATCATTTTGGCACAATTGGGCCGAATGGATGGCAGGCCCAATGGGTTGAATGGGCTGTTGGGTGATTGGACTTAATTTGCTTGTTTAGCAATTATATGAGCCCAAAATCAATTAAAGTGGACCCAAAACATGAGTTCGGGTCGGGGTACTCACACATATGCCCTATACCCTATAGGATATAGGTTATAGGGTATAGTGTATAGGGCATAGGGTATAAGGTATATGATATGGGGTATATGATATAGTGTATAGGGTATAGGGTATAGGGTATAGTGTATAGGGTATAGGGTATAGGGTATAGGATATAGGATATAGGGTATATGGTATATGGTATAGGGTATAGGGTATAGGGTATAGGGTATAGGGTATAGTGTATAGGGTATAGGGTATAGTGTATAGGGTATAGGGTATAAGGTATAGGGTATAGGGTATAGGATATAGGTTATAGGGTATAGTGTATAGGGCATAGGGTATAGGGTATAGGGTATAGTGTATAGGGTATAGTGTATAGTGTATAGGGTATAGGGTATAGGGTATAGGATATAGTATATATGGTATACGGTATAGGGTATAGTGTATAGGGTATAGGGTATAAGGTATAGGGTATAGGGTATAAGGTATAGGATATATGATATAGGTTTAGGGTTTAGGGTTTAGGGTTTAGGATTTTGGCGTTGCATTAGTAATTTAGGTGTTACATTAGGATTTTGGCGTTGCATTAGACTCGTTACATTAGCTCTGGCGTTGCATTAGATGCGTTACATTAGCTCTGGCGTTGCGTTAGATGCGTTACATTAGCTCTGGCGTTGCATTAGCCGTTACATTAGCTATGGCGTTGCATTAGATGTGTTACATTAGCTCTGGCATTGCATTAGATGCGTTACATTAGCTCGTGGCGTTACATTAGATGCGTTAGATGCGTTACATTAGGTCAGAAATGTAGTAGTGTACTTATTTTGAACAATTGTTATTACGTTTCGGATTTGAGTAGGAATATTATTTCAGTTTCTTTTTTGGATAATGAAGGATATAGTTTTCTAAATGAGAATAAGAAGTTTTCTGTTTGTTTAAATGATATGCTTTATTGTATTGCAAATTCATTTAATGGTCTTTATATCCTTGATGGTTAGAAACAAAATAATGTTGAACATATCTATAATGTAAATAAGAAATCTAAACCGAATGATGTGAACAGCACATACATGTGGCATTACCGGCTTGGTCATATCATTGAGAAACGTATATCTAAACTCTATAAAGATGGACTTTTAGACTCACATGATTATGAATCATATGAGACATGCAAATCTTGTTTATTGGGTAAAATGACCAAGCCACCCTTCACTAAGAGTAGTGAAAGGGCTAGTGACTTATTGGCCCTTGTACATACAGATATGTGGACCATTAAGTAGCATTGCTAGGGGAGGATTTTGGTATTTCATTACATTCACTGATGACTTATCTAGATATGGCTATGTCTATCTAATGAAACACAAAAGTGAATCGTTTGAGATATTTAGAATATTTCAAAATGAAGTACAAAATCAACTTGGCCAAACTATTAAAGTGCTTCGATCCGATCGAGGTGGTGAATATTTAAGCCAAGAGTTTGACAATCATCTCAAAAAACTGTGGAATCGTTTCAGAGTTGACTCCACCCGAAACACCACAATGGAATGGTGTATCTCAGAGGAGGAATAGAACCTTGTTGGACATGGTTCGTTCGATGATGAGTCAAGTTGATCTTCCTAATTCCTTTTGGGGACATGCATTAGAAACTGATGCGTTCACACTAAATAGAGTCCCTACTAAATCGGCTCCTAAGACCCCACATGAGATGTAGCATGGAAGAAAACCAAATTTGTCTTTCATGAAGATTTGGGGTTGCGAAGCTTATGTGAAGAGACTTGTCTCCGATAAGTTAGCACCAAAATCTGACAAAGTTATTTTCGGTTATCCTTAGGAAGCTAAAGGATATTATTTTTACAACCGCAATGAGAAGAAAGTGTTTGTTGCTCAATATGGTACTTTTCTTGAAAAACAGTTTCTCAATAAAGGATCTAATGGGAGTAAAATTGATCTTGAAGAAGTTTAAGAACCCGAAGATAACATGAAACTAAGAGTAGAAACAAAACCAATTTCCCAAGGAGTTGTGGAACCGGTTCAAGATACACATGTCCTTCGTAGATAGGATAGATTACGATCTGAACCCAAGAGATATGGATTTCTCTTATAGGAAAGTAATAAAGTGGAAGTCATTGAGAATGACGAGCCTACTTCCTATCAAGAAGCGATGTCCACTCCTGATTTGGAAAAATGGCTTGGAGCTATGGAATCCGAAATACAATCCATGCATGATAATCAAGTTTAGAACTTTATTGATCCACCTGAAGGTATAAAAACCATAAGGTACAAGTGGGTCTTCAAGAAGAAGACCGACATGAAAGGGAAGGCACATACTTACAAGGCTAGGCTTGTAGGAAAGGGATATAGGCAAATTCATGGTATAGACTATGATAAAACCTTTTCGCCAGTTGCAATGTTTAAGTCTATTAGAATTTTAATTGCCATAGCCGCATATTACGACTATGAGATATGGAAAATGGATGTCAAAATAGCTTTCCTAAATGGGAAGCTACTTGAGGATGTGTACATGACACAACCTGAAGGATTTGTCGATCCAAGAAATTTTAATAAAGTATGCAAGTTACGAAGATCCATATAGGAGTTGGAATCTTCATTTTGATGAATCAATCAAAGAATTTGGCTTCATCTAGAACGAAGATGAACCATGTGTATACATGAAAATCAGTGGGAGCGTAGTACTATTTGTGATATTATATGTCGATGATATCTTACTTATTGGAAACGACATTCCTGCACTTCAGACTGTCAAGTCTTGGTTAGGGAAGTGTTTCTCAATGAAGGATATGGGTGAAGCCGCCTACATCCTTGGCATCAAGATCAATAGAGATAGATCTAAAAGGATGATTGGTTTGAGTCAAAGTACTTACATTGAAAAAGTTCTTAGAAGATTTAAGATGGAAAATCTAAGAGAAGAAACTTGTCAATGAGTCATGGTGTTACTCTTAGCAAGACTCAGTGTCCTAAGATAACTGGTGAGCGAAAGAGAATGAATGAGATTCCATATGCTTCGGCAATTGGATCTATCATGTATACCATGATTTGTACTACACCTGATGTCTCGTATGCTCTAAGCATGACGAGTAGAAACCAATCTGATCCTGGTGAAAACCATGGATGGCAGTTAAGATGATCCTTAAGTACTTAAGAAGGACTAAGGATGCGTTCTTGATTTTGGAGGGATGGAAGATGATCTTGTTGTAAATGGTTACACAGATGCAAGCTTCCAAACTGACAAAGAAAATTTTTGATCGCAATCAGATTCCAACTAAGAAAATATTGAAAAAGGCAGTGGAAGAGGTCTCTCCCATGGAACATGAAAGGATGTTCAAAGAAGCTGAAATGATTATCCTTAAATTCCAAAATGTTAAGAAAGCTTTGTCTTTAGCAAATGATGAACTTACACAACTTAAGACGGAGAAAACAGTGCTTAGGTCTGAAATTTCAAATCTTAAAAGACCAAGTAAAAAGTATGTGTGGGCTCCTCCTAACTCCCGGAACCTATAAAATCGTGTCCCAGGATGGAGAGTCCCAAAATACCATTTCCAAAAAAACTTTTCTTTACTTTAACTTGAAAAGTAAACAACCCGTTTTCAAAACAATTTCAAAATAGCCTCTTTACATGGAGGCGATATATAAACCTGCTTTAACAAACACCACCTGTTTTTACAAACCATACAACTGGAAAGGCTTACAAAAGCCAACCATAAAACAAACCAATCCCAAGCTTAATTAAAACACAACTGAAACATATTTATGAGAGTTTTATATACAAAACATTTCTCAAAAGAATAACAACCATGACATTCCCAACTCCCCAGATCAACACATACCCTGACCACCCAAAAGATGTCCAAACTCCTCTCTGGCCTCACTGGTCCGGTCCTTCTGTCTCAGCGGAATCTAAAACAATAAAGGGAGAAGGGGTGAGATAAAATCTCAGCAAGCTATTATGTATGCTACAATATGTCATACAATATGTAACACATAAACAGGTTGCTCAATAACAAATATGCAACACCAAACAGGTTGCTCATAATCACATTGGGAAAAACAGTAAACACTTTACGTTTCCTTTCCCTTTACCTCTTCCATCTGAATCATATGTAGTACTACGGTGGGAGTTTTACTCCTCTCATTTTGTGAACTGCTAGTGCATATCCACTTCTTATACGACCCCTTACAGAGATCCATATAAGCTACCTCGCTATCGTGTGAACGGTTCATACCTATCCACAGAAGCTGTACCCCCTCTCCGTGGCCACGGAAGGGAGTGAACGGTCACAAGTATAAGGAAATCCAAGCACCTTATGAAATATCTTTTCATAAGTGATCGTATTCCCTATACTCTCGAATCTCAGCTGATACAACCATATTCAAGCACATAAAAGATACTTGAAATTAAGTCCACCCCATGGGACATCAACACACATATATATAACATGGTACTGCAACTCATGTTAAACCAGTCACAATAGTGCACATATATTTCAATACTATTGATTAACAACAATCTAGTGACATGGTATTAATACTCATGCTCAACAAATATAACAGTGCAACACGTATTTAACACTATATGCACAACCAGCTATGAACATGTAAACACTTATGGCAAAAGGTATCACATAAGTCCTACATAGTCATTACACCATATATAATCCAGTAACAGGGTATTACCACTCCTGTCCAAACCAATGAAGTAGTGCACTATACATTTTATGCACTATAAGAACAAATAACCCTATACAGGTCACCACATAAGGATACAATATCATATAAGTAACCCTACGCGTTCATCATACAACATTAAACACCTTCTCTAAAGGTTCCAAGTTCAAATACCAAGTTTTACTAATTTTGGTTCAAGTTTCATAATTGCCTCTCAACCCTTTTCAAGACATTATTTAAAGCATTTCCCATTATCCATTTGGACCAATTCAAGTTCCATATTGTAGTACTAAAGTTGAACTAGAAGTATAGTTAAAGAGGGACTAAATCTATACCCTTTTGATTAGGTCCAAAAGCTTGCAAAGTCAGCTCCAGAACACAGTCCTAGGCACGTGTCGTGATGCTGGGAATGAGTCGTTCCCAGACTGATTAAATTTCTACGAATTGTGACCATAAAGTTACCTTCTGTCATACGACTTACTCAATCAATGTCACGACTCGTGCTTCAGGGCACGAGTCGTGCCCAAGCCCAGAAACTGCATTTTGCAGCTGCAACATCAGCAACAACAACACAACAATTCCAATTTTCATTCCAGCAACTACAAGGCATCCAACAACAGTGCCTACACAGATTTTAGACCATAATATACTCTCTTCCTATTATATAACACATCCTTAACAACTCTAACACCTTCAAATTCTCAAACCAAATGCCAACAAGCAAAGGATGAGATGCAATGCAAACCCAACCCCATGTGCTTCACATGTGACCAAAATGTGCCTAGGCTTAGGGTCGTGACACTCACTCCCCCTTAAATAAAATTCATCCCGAATTTGGACTTCACTTACCTAAATGATCAAACAAATCAGGATACTTCTGTCTCATCTTAGATTCCAATTCCCAAGTAGCTTCCTCAATGGTGTGATTCTTCCAAAGAACTTGCACCACGGGAATACTCTTGGTACGCAATTCCCGGACCTGCCACTCTAGAATCCGCAATGGTACCTCCACATAGGTCATATCCGCCTGGACATCCTCTGGAGGAGAACTCAGAACATGAGAGGAATCATAACAGTACTTCCTCAACATGGACACATGGAGCACATCATGGAGAGAAGAAAGAGATGGAGGTAGATCCAATCGATAGGCTAACTCACCTACCTTCTCTAAAATCTCAAAAGGACCAACAAATCTAGGAGCCAATTTCCCTTTGTTGCCAAACCTTTTGATCCCCGTTCTTGGTGAGATCTTCAAGAATACCAAATCCCCAACCTGAAAGGATAACTCCCATCTTCTAGTGTTGGCATAGCTCTTCTGACGACTCTGGGCTGTTCTCAATCTGTCACGGATCACTTTGATCTTCTCAGTTGAGTCTCTAACCAAATCTGGACCCCAAAGTCTAGCCTCACCAACCTTGTCCTAACACATTGGGACCTACATTTCCTCCCATAAAGTGCCTCATATGGTGCCATCTCAATGCTGGATTGGTAGCTATTGTTATAGGCAAATTCCACTAAAGGCAAATGGTCTTCCCAAGATAACTGGAAGTCCATCACACAAGCCCGAAGCATGTCCTCGAGAATCTGAATGGTCCTCTCTGTCTGCCCATCAGTCTGAGGATGAAAAGCTGTACTAAAACTCAACTTAGATCCCAAGGCTTCATGCAAAGCCCTCCAAAACTGCGAGGTGAATCTCGGATCCCTATCAGAAACAATGTTGACAGGTACCCCATGCAATCTCACAATCTCACGGATATACAACTGGGCCAATCTCTCCAATGAATACTTGGTTGAAACTGGTAGAAATGAGCTGATTTGGTCAATCTATCCACAATCACCCATATAGGATCCATCTTCCTCGGAGTAGGAGGCAATCCAGTCACAAAATCCATAGAAATGCCCTCCCACTTCCATTTCGAAATATCCAGGGTTGAAGCAATCCTGTTGGTCTCTGATGTTCAGCTTTGATCTGTTGGCAAGTCAAACACTTTGATACAAATTCTGCAATCTCCTTTTTCATACCATTCCACCAGTAGCCCCTCTTCAAATCCTGATACATTTTGGTGCTTCTTTGATGAATAGCAAATCGGGACTTATGGCCATCCTCTAATACCTGCCTTTTGATCTCTGGGTAAGAAGGTACACAAATCCTACCTTTGAAGGTTAGAATTCCATCCTTGTTCAATGAAAAGTCCCCAGACTTTCCATCTTTCAATTTCTCCCTAATTTTCTACAGTTCATTGTCATTCAACTGAGCTTCCATAAGATCCCCATATAAAGTAGGAACAGCTCTAACATTAGCAAACAACATATCACCTTTCACTTCCCGAGACACCAAGGACGATAAATGAGCCTTACGGCTAATAGCATCAGCCACCACGTTAGCTTTCCCGGGATGATAGGAAATGACACAATCATAATCCTTCAGAAGCTCCAACTAACGCCTCTGTCTGTTGTTCAATTCCTTCTGGGTAAACAAATATTTCAGGCTCTTATGATCTGTAAATATCTCAAATTTGGCATCATACAAGTAATGTTTCCACTTATGCAATGCAAAAACAATAGCAGCTAACTCCATATCGTGGGTAGGATAATTTTGCTCCGCTGGTGATAACTTCCTTGAAGCATACGCAATTACCTTCCCATTTCGCATAAGTACACAACCCAATCCCTCTTTAGAAGCATCACTGAAAATAACAAATTTTCTCACAACCCTCTAGAAGTGTAAAGATAGAAGCTGAAGTCAATCTCTTCTTCAGTTCAGTAAATTAGCATACCATATAAATGGTACATCCTTCCGAGTCAATTTGGTCAACGGAGTTGCAATCCTCAAAAATCCCTCAATAAATCTTCGATAATACCCTGCTAAACCAAGGAAACTGCGAACCTCTGTCACTGTAGAAGGTTGTTTCCAGTTGACTACGGCCTTAATCTTGGTAGGATCCACTACAATACCAGTACTGGATACCACGTGACCCAAGAAAGAAATCTGTTCCAGCCAAAACTCACATTTGCTGAACTTGGCAAATAACTGTTTCTCACGAAGCACGGATAAAACAATTCTCAAGTGCCTCTCGTGATCTTCCCTGGACTTTGAGTATACCAGGATATCATCAATAAAAACCACAACAAAACTGTCAAGATACGGCTTGAAGATCCTGTTCATCATATCCATAAAGACTGCCGGTGCATTGGTCAATCCAAATAGCATAACAAGAAATTCATAATGCCCATACCTTGTTCTGAAAGCTGTTTTAGAAACATAATCTGGCTTGATTTTCAACTGATGGTATCTGCTACGCAAGTCCAACTTGGAATATGTAACGGAACCTTGGAGTTGATCAAATAAATCATCAATGTGAGGAAGAGGATATTTATTCTTAATAGTAGCTTGATTCAGTAATCTGTAATCAATACACAACCGCAATTTACCATCCTTCTTCCTAACAAACAAAACTGGTGCTCCCCAGGGTGAAACACTGGGACGAATAAAACCCCTGTCTAACAACTCCTACAACTGAATTTTCAACTCTCTTAACTCAGCTGGCGCCATTCTGTAAGGTGCTTTAGAAATTGGTGCAGTACCTGGCAATAAGTCAATACAGAACTCCACCTCTCTATCTGGAGGCATAGAATACTCAGTTGAGAATACGTCACTAAACTCATTCACAACTGGAACACAAGATAGTTCAGGAGACTTCTTACTAGAGTCTAACACATATGCCAAGTAACCCTCACACCCTTTTGATAACAACTTTCTAGCCTTTATTGCAGATATAACATGAATGCCAAATAAAGACTTATCAACATCAAATATAAATACAGGCACATCAGGCATAGAAAAGGTGACTCTCTTTCTGCGACAGTCCACCAAGGCATGACAAGAACTCAACCAGTCCATGCCTAATATAACATTAAAATCTTGGATTGGTAACTCTACCAAATCCACTGGCAATACATGCCCACATATAATCACCTCACAATCATGATAGATCAAAGAGGATTCGAGGTGCTCTCCTACATGAGTAGAAACCTCTAACACATAAGGTAACAACTTAGGCAACTTATGCAATGTAAATGCAAAATGAGATGCCACATAAAAATGAGATGATCCAGGGTCAATAAGAATACGAGCCCTGACCCCTGAGACAGGGATAATAACTCTAATAACCGCGGTGGGATCTACCACGCCTCGATCCAAGGCAAACACTCTACCTTGGACTCTCTCTTTAGGTTTCCCCTCAACATCTCTTTTCACTCCACCCCTGGGCTGGTCACCTTGTGGTCTACCACCCGCAGCTTGACCCTTTTTAACTTCAGGACAATCCTTTCTGAAGTGCCCCATCTCTCCACAACTTATACATCTCCCCTGCTTGCTCCAACAACTGTCTTCTGAGTGTCCCACCTTCTTACACCAATTACAAACAGTACCAAATTTGCTTGATACAGGACGAGTAGAAACTGTAACAGTTCCTCCCTTAGCCACTCCAGAAGTTGAGGATTTAGGCTGACTCTTGCTCTGACCTGAACTCTGGCCTGAAAACTTAGCCTTGCTTCCACTACCTTCAGATTTACCTCGATGTTCCTCAATGTCATTCTCAATTCTGTAGGCCATGTTAACTGTCGCCTGATAATTGGGAAAATCGTGAGTCAACAACTGTTTCCTGAACTCCAACCTGAGTCCCTTGACAAACCTGTAAACCCTCCTGCCTTCATCTGGTACAAGATGTGGACAATACCTGGCTAACTCTGTAAATTTTGCAGAATATTGGGCCACTGACATTACCCCCTGCTCAAACTTCAGGAACTCTAACTCTTTCTTGTCTTTAGTAATCACAAGAATGAAATGCTCTTTGAATTTCCCAATGAAATTGTCCCAAGTTTGGGGCGTATGGTCCCGCTTCCAACTTTCCTTAAGAATTTCCCACCAGTGCTCTGCCGGACTCTCCAGTTTGAACACTGCACATCTGACTTTTTCTTCATCTGTACTCTCCATTGCCACAAAGATTTTATTCATAGCTTCTAGCCACCTCTCTGCTATCAATGGATCTGGATCCCCGTTGAAACTTGGTGGAGATAACTTGATATACTTTTCTAACCGCTGCGTTGGCCTTGCCTCAGGTTGCTGCTGTGCTCGACCCTGAGCTGCCATATTCTGAAGGAATACTCGAAACATAGCCATCATCTCAGCGTTCTGGTTTCCCCCAGCACCCAAATCACCAATGTTTCCCTGATCTCTCTGCTGGTCATCACCAGTCCCAGCCATTACAATGATCCCTGCATTAAACACTCGTCGTCAGATATCACACACTCCCCCTTAGACTAGACATCTACCCTTGACTTCTAGCCAAAGCTCTGATACCAACTGTGGGCTCCTTCCAACTCCCGAAACCTATAAAATCGTGTCCCAGGATGGAGAGTCCCAAAATACCATTTCCAAAAAAACTTTTCTTTACTTTAACTTGAAAAGTAAACAACCCGTTTTCAAAACAATTTCAAAATAACCTCTTTACACGGAGGCGATATATAAACCTGCTTTAACAAACACCACCTGTTTTTACAAACCATACAACTGGAAAGGCTTACAAAAGCCAACCATAAAACAAACCAATCCCAACCTTAATTAAAAGACTACTGAAACATGTTTATAAAAGTTTTATATACAAAACATTTCCCAAAAGAATAACAACCATGACATTCCCAACTCCCCAGATCAACACATACCCTGACAACCCAAAAGATGTCCAAACTCCTCTCCGGCCTCATCGGTCCGGTGTTCCTGTCTCAGCGGAATCTAAAACAGTAAAGGGAGAAGGGGTGAGATAAAATCTCAGCAAGCTATTATGTATGCAACAATATGCCATACAATATGCAACACATAAACAGGTTGCTCAATAACAAATATGCAACACCAAACAGGTTGCTCATAATCACATTGGGAAAAACAGTAAACACTTTACTCTACCTTTCCCTTTACCTTTTCCATCTGAATCATATGTAGTACTACGGTGGGAGTTATACTCCTCTCATTTTGTGAACTGCTAGTACATATCTGTAAGTACCCCAATCTGGATCGCTCTCCATCCCAGCATACGACAAAACCAGAGGCAAACTTCCGGAGGTCATAACTCCTTCATACGAACTCCGATTGAGACGTGCCATATATGGTTGGAAAGCTCTCGACGAGAGCTAGCTTGCCATCACATTCACAAGAGCATGGAAAGTCCGTACGGACCTCTTTGCATGCCAAAAGGTCCGTACGGACCTCTTTTTGCACTGCATAATCATTACGAAAATCCCCTTAAAGTCCACGAGATTCCCTCAAATCCCGGAAATCCATCATTACCTAAGAGGTCCGTACGGACCTCTTTGCAGTTTTCCACTACTATAAATAGAAGGCTTCCCCTCCTCATTTTTTCACACCTCCCACTTCTCTCTTCCTCCCTAAGCCTTCTGGCTCCCCTTCTAAGACCTTTCGAGGCATTCCCGGCCCCTTCGGATCCTTCCGAGGCCTTCCGAGCCCCCTCGAGGTGCTCCGAAGCCTCTCCGAGCGCTCCCGAGACGCTCCCGCGCCCCCGAGGCACTCTCGAGGTACTCCGAGGCCCCTCGTGGTACTCCGAGGCCTTGCCGGTCTTTCCCACGGTGTCCCGCTCTTTCCGAGTCAAACCGGCGATCCCAAACCTTGCCGAACCTCTCGCCCGAATCCAACCAACGATTCCAACGCACGCCGAACCTCTCGCCCGACCGATCCCGACGATCCCCACGCACGCCGAACCTCTCGCCCAAACGCAGCCTCTACGCTTTCAACTCACGCCGAAACTCGTCCGCGACCACCGCATCCCCGAAGCAATCCGAACGCTACTCCGACCTCAAACACTATTCCCCGCGGAAGACAGACACGAACCAACATTGGTAAGGCTTCCTTCCTATTCTATTTCAATACATTTCAATACAATGTAGACATCCGATACAAAGATGCATTTTTAAAAGCACACACACATCACACAACTTTTTAAAGGATATTAGGGGTATCCGAAAGACTCGTTTTTACGAGGCGACTCGGGTGAGCTCTAATATTCTAATATTCTCTTCCCGAGGAGTCATCTGACCTCCGAACTCAAAATCTCATCACACAAAAACAGCTTTAAAATTTATCTTTAAACCGATGCCCTTTTTCAATGTTTTGGGGCTTAATAAAAACGGCGTGGCGACTCTACAAAATGCGAAAGCAAAACGGCGAGACACCTCCAACACGCAACGCTAAAACGGAATAAGCCGATGCCGGGCGCGATTGTGCCGCCTCTCGGATCCGGGCGACTTCCCGAACAATGACGAATGCGAGATGCCGGGGCTCGCGCGCGAGCCGATCAGGGTAATTTGGTTGGCGACTCATTGGGGACATTTTGTTTTAAAAACTTTTAAACAAAACAAAAGATTTTTAAAACGATGATGAGGGTCAAACTTTCATTTTACCCCTTCCTTTAACGTTGTGTGTGTGTGCGCGTGCTTCGTTTTTTATTTTACAAAAAAAAAAAAAAAATACAAAAAAAATGCATCAATATACATCTCGCGCATACATTTAAAATTCTTCAAAAACTTCTATTTTACTCGTAAAAGAATTTTAGAAACCGCACACTACGCGCACCGCCGCCTCGGTTACACCGCACTCTACTCACACCGCCGCCGGTTACACCGCACACTATGCGCACCGATGCCTTGATACACCGCACACTACAACCCTTAACCCGGAGTGGTCTCGCTGCCAGCCCGTTTGGTCTTCCTAGGCCTCTTGGGCGCGCACGGATCATTCCAAACATCCCATCCTAGCCAAGCGTCAACCCCGCACGCTTTGAGTCTTGAGTCACACTCTGTCCAGACTCGGTTGGTTTTTACCAGCCCGTGTCATACAAACTGGATACATATACCATGCCGGCCATTTTCTCGAGTCAAGGCTCGGAACTCAAGATCCTCGCGCAAGCAAAGCGATGAAAGGTCATGCTAAAATCTTGACCCGATCTTGATTTCCGAAGCTACACCTGCACGATGTTCCGTCCCGATATACATCCATGCTCGCATGACACCATGTCATCACGCCTTGATACGTCGCCCATGACGATATGACCCACCTAACGCCTAACGTCACGGATCCCTTGCGCAAGCAAGGTAAAGAGAGGTCATGCCGAACTCTTGACCTCGATCTTGACTCAAATGGGCCGGCTCGGTTCACTATTCACATGGCTAACGCATCAAAACGAACATGACAAAGGCCTCGGTCCTTAGGTTCGATTTTTCTTTAGGCCGGTGGAAACCGCTTGCACTATAGGACCTCGCTCGGGCCGCCCACCCCGGGATGTCGAAATACAGTGTGCAAAACGAGGGGCTTATAGCCGCACGTATGGTCTCCATCGACCCAGGATCTAGCATAGTTGCGAAAAGAAGAGCAATCTTTTCCAACCTACCTAGGATTCTCGAGAAAATACCGTTTTAAGTAAATTAAAACAACAAAAAAAAAATCGAAAAATAAAAGAAACGGAAACCGCATGCCACGTGAGCTTTCCCCTTCTATCCCGTTAGGCCATTCCCGTGTCTAAACCTTGCCCGTCACCCCTCCAAATAACCGAGAGTGGTTGAGAATCCCCGGAAGCCGCCTTTTCGCATTGAGGTCACAAGGTCCGATAGCCCTTCCAGCTTCAACGGTCCGCACCGTCCCAATACTCCCCATGACGGGATCAACAGAGATAAAGTGAGGGAAACGGAACCCCGCCACTAAGGAATCTCCAGACAATGGAGGAGGTGCTGCGAGCCTTCGAAGCCATCAAGAAGCGCTAAGAAGAACAAGAAGCTCGGATCGTCGACACCTTGCGCCTTCGAGGAACAAGCTGCAGCTTCCCAACCCGATGGAACCTTTGTTCTCATAGAAGACGAAGACATACCGGCTCCCGGTTTCTCAAAGCTATCAAGAGTCCCGCCTCCGCCAAGCTACGAGATCCCGCAACGCAGCGCCTCTCGCCAAAGCTCCTCCGGCATCGGGCAAGGGCCCGACATGCTCGCCTCGGACAGTCGGCTTCCGGCTCGCACATCAAGCTCATTACCAACAAAGACACATACGTGCTCTGCTCCGCCGTAATCCCAGCATCTTGCAGATCCCCTGTGATTCAATCCTTTGCCTCTATACGAGCCTCGCAATCACAATCGAAGTCCCCATTCTTACTGTGGACAGCATCCCGAGCGGATATCCCGACATCTCAAGTTTGCCACTGCTAGCTCGCCACTGGGGCTAACGAATCGTTTCCCCAGCTCCCAAACACAGCCCTTAGCGGACCTCGGCAATCACGCCTCAACTTCAACACCCTGGGGTATGGGTTGGTATACACTCAACTACCTCCCCAAGACTCCCGAATGGCGATCCCATCGCCCAATCCACCTCCATCTTCGATTTCCGTCCCCGAAAACGGTAACCCACCTCGCATACCGACCCTCACATGGCTTGGTTGATCGAATGTATGAAAGACATGCAAGGCAAGCTAGCTAGTTCTCGGAAGGACTCCCTCCCGCCTACCGATCCGAACAAAGTGGTCCCTCTCCCTCCAAAGTTCAGGATGCCGGAAATGGAAAAGTTTGACGGAATGTAATGCCCAAAACCCACATCGACACCTACGTCCCGGGTATGAGAGCCAAAGGGGCAACCCCTCAACGTATGGCGGACCACTTCCAAAGCATTCTCTCAAATCCACAGCGCTAAGATGGTTCCTCAATGTAAAGGCGTAAAACCGCTCCACGTGGGACCAAATCGCCGAGATCTTCCTAGAGAAGTACCGCGCCAACCTTGAGTGGGAGACAAACCGCCACGATCCGCAAGCCACCGAGCAAAAGGATGATGAACCCGTTGGCGAGTTCTACAAAAGATGGAATTGGAAGCTTAGCGAGATAATGGATCCGCTTTCCAAAGAAGAGCAAATGGATATCTTCCATTCCCGCCTCAAACCATCTCTCGAGGGCCTTGATTAGCCACCACTTCTATCCCGACCTTCGTGCTACGGTCAATGCCGGACCAAGTTCGAAAAGACGCCGAGCCTACAAAAGACACCACCACTCTTGCTCCTTCCCACCGCTACTGTGCAGGCCTCGTCAAATTCGACGCCTGCTTCCAAACATAGGAAAGGAGGCCGCCGGAGCAGCCCACTACATCCGTAACGGAGTCCAAGGAAGCCGCGATCAAGCGCCCCGAGAAATAACAATCCTCCCTGACGCAGCTGCTTCTCAAGACTTCGACAACCTTGGAATGCCTCTAAGCCAAGTGTTTGAGGCGTTGATGAAGCGTAACATGCTCAAGCCCTCGAGAATTATCACCGAGGAATCCTAACCTAAGCGTGGATATGAGCAAGCATTGCGCTTTTCACAACTACCCGGCCACACCACCGACAATTGCGTCATACTAAAACAAGCGATCCAAAGGCCGATTGAAGAAGGAAAGTTGGAATGCCCACGCGGTCCCAAAGACAAGCCGGAAATCAATTCCCCAACAACAATTGGGGAAAGCATCATGAGAAGCCTTTCGACCTTCTCAAGCGCGTCAAAATGCCATTGAGGAACCGGGTTACCTTCTCATGACCCACAACCAAAGAAAGAAGAAATCGTCCGGAAGCTTGATCTAACCCCGCCTCCTAGAGTCTAGCTTCTAAAATAAAAGACCCCGAGTCTGTCGTGTTTAAAGTTTAAGTCTCTCGAGTCGTCTCGACGGCCTTATGCCCGAAGATTATGTGTTTGTAACAAAAATTGCGCTTTCTTATGCTTCGAATAAAAGTTCGACCTTTCGAGTATCCTCATTGCCACTTTAACAAATGATAAATTAACTAACCAAAACAAGTTAATAATGATTCACTTGATAAAGACGCAGACACATTAATGAACAATGCATTAAACAACTCTTTAAGCATGTTGTCAAACGAGAGAAAAATCGGGCCCAAGCCGCGAGAATGTTCTAACCAAAATGAATTTGGGAACCGCCAAGAGTCCAAAGAGACGCAAATCAAAGAATCATACACCCACCTCGTAGGTTCTAGTACTGTTCTCATTCAATCAGTCCTCCTCGGACATTGTAATTAAGTCTTCAATTTTCCATACGAAAGTTTTCTTTCTTTTCTTGCTAGACTTGAGACATTATTTTGCACCCCACATTACATTTAATGAAATGGTTTTGTTCTATGTGATCACTTGCATTGCTCAACAAGTAATTCCACAAATGATTAATGCTTTGATTAATTGGTGTGAGAAAGTCAATCAAGCAGCTCCCCATACACCTTACCATACCCCACACAAAGGCCTCCATCAAGCCATACACTTTCCAAAACATGTCCCCACCATAACCTTGACCAAGTCAACGACGGCAGGAACATCAAAGGACAACAAAAGGTCACTCAGCATCAAAAGATTGACCCCATGTCGACAACAATTTAGGGGCTTGCCTTTCGCCTCGTGCGCATCAAGAAAGTTCAAGCAGGGGCTTGCCTTCGCCCTCGTAAGCCGCACAAAAAAAAAAAAAAAAAAAAAAAAAAAAAAGAAGCTCAAGCGAAGCTACACAAAAAAAAAAAGCTCAAGCGAAGCTTCACAAAAATAAATGAGGTCAAGGACCCGTGAGCCAACGATCAAGAAGCAATGGATTCATTAAAACCGCCGTCAAATACGACTTGTCAAGGAATCACCTCAAGGCCTCGTGCCTCATCATTCAACCTTCCGAGCCTTTTCGCCAAAGGCCGCGCAAATATTCATGCCCCGGCCCCAAAGCCAAACACGGTTCAAACCCGAACTACGTCGACCCGAGCTCCTTGTCTTAAGGGGAACGTAGGCATCCGTAAATGGTCCGATCATAAACACATACAAATCCACAAACCCGATCTCATCAATGACCTCTCCTATACACAAACCTTCTTTCACACTGCATCAACTCGATCCTTGATACCGGTTGACTTTCTCCTCGTGATTAATCAAAGCATATCAGTTTAATTGTCGAATAACCCGAACATCAACAAAGGGTTTTAAGCAAACAAGTGATCATTGTGAACAAATCAAGTTTTCGATGTCTCGACAAGTCTTCTTTTCTACAAAATAGGACAATAGAGCTAAACACTGATTTTCTGTCAGCAAGGGCTTCCATACACTTTTACAAGCTTTTCAGTACTCATACTCTCTCAAAAGAGTCAAACCCAAAAGCATTTCTTTTGTGCCTACATCAAATAAGGCATTCACACAAAAGGGGACCCGTTCCCACCTTTTCAAAAATAAATACGCCCTTGCAAGTGTACATTACGAGTCATTTCTTCCACAAAAGAGGGTCGAACTACGCAGACCTGAGCCACTCAGTCCCGAGGGGAACGTAGGCAGCCTTCATTGGTTCGGTCTAAGGAATACACAAAATTCCAAAAATTGATGCCACCAAGGCTCAGGAAAGAAGCAAGCAAGAGATTTTGCGTCTCGACAAAGCTTTAAAAGTAAATCACAAATCATCACAGTTAAAACACTTCTTGATGAGTTCAAGCACGCCTACTCTCAAACTCACAACATGCTAAAAGACGACTTAAAACATTTAACAATCAATGTGTACGCGATGCCGATGAATGGATACTCGGTGTTTGAAGGTCATTCCATGCTACTCGCGTTTGGCCCTTCATCACTCTTTCCTTTCCTCCCTCGTCCCCAACGAGTCTTTTTTCATTCCCATGAGCGAAGTTCTCGTCTCCCTCATTCCGAGATCAGAGTCCTCCTTGTCGTGTCAAACGAATCCGCCGCTCTCGTGAGCATCGTTCACCGTGCCTCGGCTCGGATCTCCTCCCTACGAGCCCGCAAAAGGGGACCTCTCCCCGCCACCGTCAACTCGAGTCCTGTAGTCAAACAAAGCGTCTCCCATGACATCCCGAGGGTTAGACCAAGCTTCGCACTCCTAAGGCTATAGCGGAGACGACAATCTTGCCCTGTAATTGCTTCACGCCCGCTCCCAAAACCACTTGGAGTCTCCGCCCGATATGCTACTCATACCAATCCAGGTACTCGATGGTCAAGACAACATTCTCCGGCATCTAAGGAGCACCACAGGAGGGAAAGCGGAATACTTCCATACCCTCGTAAAATACATAAAAGCATCGGGATCTGCCATGCAGGAAAGAAGCTACCTCCACGTTGGCAATGTCATCCTGCCTCAAAGAAAGGCTCCTCGCCTCATCCCGAACCGACGGAAACAAGCAACGGAACACGGAAAGAGGACCAAGGCAAACACGGAACTCGACAACATAGGAACCTTCCCGACAGGCCCTCCTAGTTTCAATCCCCCAAAGGGAAACCCACCAACGAATCCGATGCGTACCAAGATGTGCCATCCATCTCTCCTGCTGCATCGATCCATGTCCAAGACAAAAGGTCACCGAGCAAACGTCCACGGACTAAGAGACGCCGAGACTCGGGCATGGTTTGAAGCCTCTCTCGCAACCATAATGCAAGCAAAGCGGGGGCTTCCCCGCATGAATCGGTCCTCATCACCAGATGATCTACACCGTGGAAGGTTTCTGGAACCAAAGGAACGATATCCTCGCCCGCCCGACAATGGCTCGCCATATCAAACAGAGCACCGTCACATATCCCGAGGTAGCCAACCCCGAAAAGAGTGGCTATCAAGCACAAAGCGAACGCGTCCAGGAGACATCACCCCGCCACCGCTCATGAAGCTGTCAAAGCCGCTTCAGCCCCCTAACCGCTCGAAAACTTGCCAAAGCCGCCTCGGCCTCCATTAACCACAAATGCATTCCCGGCTCATGCGACATGCACAAAAATAATAATAAGCTAGCAACAATTCCTAGGTCAATCCAGGAATCACAAATACGTCATTACATCTTAAATAAAATACTTTGTCGTGCAAATACAAGTGTTTTATTACAGTACAAAATGTCTGTTGCTCTACAAAAAAAAAAACAATGGAAAGAGGAAAAGCAAAAGAGCCCTAATCCGATTCATCATCATCCTCCACAAACGAGAAATTCGGCATCTCGGCGCCTCCGCGGCCACATCATCGTCCTCCGGTGAACCCAACACCTTCCTCAACCGGATAATCCAAGAAGTCCACAGGAATAAGAACGAAGAAGGAAAAAGAAGATGAGCCATCCCTCCTCTCCTTGTCCGACTCCGAGGCGTCCCACGTCCTCGCCAAGTTCGCACAGAGGTGCTACTCGCCTCGCTTCAGAGCAGGCTCCATCTCGCCCTCACCGCAAGTTCGCAGGCCAGAGCGCTCGCCGCAGCGCCCAGCCCTCGCCAAGTCCAGAGGCTCCGTCTCGCCCCGCAAGTTCGTCGTGGCGGCCGCCATCTCGCCCTCACAAGTTCGAGCAAAGGAGCGCAGCCCTCGCTACCGCAAGTTCACAGAGGCGCCACTCACCTCGAAGTTCGACAGAGGTTCCACCTCGCCCTCACCGCAAGTTCAGACAGAGGCGCTACCTCGCCCTCGCCAAGTTCAGACAAAGGCTCCATCTCGCCCTCACCGCAAGTTCAGACAGAGGCGCCATCTCGCCCTCACCGCAAGTTCAGACAGAGGCGCCATCTCGCCCTCACCGCAAGTTCGCATGCAGGCGCTACCTCATCCTCACCAAGTTCGGACAGAGGTTCCACCTCGCCCTCACCGCAAGTTCAGACAGAGGCGCTACCTCGCCCTCACCAAGTTCAGACAGAGGCTCCATCTCGCCCTCACCGCAAGTTCAGACAGAGGCGCTACCTCGCCCTCACCAAGTTCAGATAGAGGCTCCATCTCGCCTCACCGCAGCTGGGACAGAGGCCATCTCGCCTCGACAGCAGAGGCGCCCGGCTCGCAGAGCACCACGCCTCCTCAAGTTCACGAGGCTAGTCTCGCCGTCTCGCCCTCACCGCAAGTTCCGACAGAGGCGCTACCTCGCCCTCACCAGCTATCTCTGCACTCTCCACTCGCATCAGAGGCTCCATCTCGCCTCCCGCAAGTTCGTACAGAGGCGCTACCTCGCCCTCACCAAGTTCGAGACAGAGGCTCCATCTCGCCCTCGCCGCAGAAGTTCGGACGGAGAGCGGCCACCTCGCCTCACCAAGTTCGGGCGGCAGGTTCCACCTCGCCCTCACCGCAAGTTCGAACAAAGGCTCCGTCGCGTCCTCATCCTTTCACCGACTTCACCAAAAACGCCGCGCATCCGCAGCATTTCAAAGAACTTCGGTCGTGGGCGCCACACGTCCTCAACATTTCAACAACTCGATCGAGGCGCCCCATGCCCTCTAACACTTCAAAGCAATTCAGCCAAAGACGCCACCATGTCCTCTTCATCTCGGTCGAGGTGCCCCACATCCTCAACAATTCAACTTCCTCCTCACAAAGGTGCCTCCTCCTGCAGGTAAACACAAAGAAAGGTATGTCAATAAACTTCAAACGCAAGACATAGCCGTAATAAATGCTACATAAAAGAAGAATCCCAAAGACGGCATGATGCCTTTCCAAAATTCCCACAAACAAAGTTCCATATAGGATCCACAAAATGCCCATCAAACTCAACTTAGGTCCGTACGCCTTAGAATAGTCTCAACTTAGGTCATATTCTGAACTAGGTCCCAACTTAGGGTCATATTCTGAACTAGGTCCCAACTTAGGTCATATTCTGAACTAGGTCCCAACTTAGGTCATACTCCTGAACTAGGTCCCAACTTAGGTCATACTCCTGAACTAGGTCCCAACTTAGGTCATATTCCTGAACTAGGTCCCAACTTAGGGTCATATTCCTGAACTAGGTCCCAACTTAGGTCATATTCCTGAACTAGGTCCCAACTTAGGGTCATACTCCCGAACTAGGTCCCAACTTAGGTCATACTCCTGAACTAGGTCCCAACTTAGGTCATATTCCTGAACTAGGTCCCAACTTAGGGTCATATTCCTGAACTAGGTCCCAACTTAGGGTCATATTCCTGAACTAGGTCACAACTTAGGTTCATACTCCCGAACTAAGCTTCAACTCAGGACATCACCACGTCCACTCACCACAAACCTCACTACTTCACCACAGGCAGCCCGGAAGGCTTTAAACCACTCGGTCCGGAAGACCGTATAAACCTCCCCCATCACTATCCCCAGCCCGGAAGGCTTTAAACCACTCAGTCCGGGAGACTGTATAAATCAGCCAAACTACTATCCCCAGCCCGGAAGGCTTTAAACCACTCAGTCCGGGAGACTGTATAAATCAGCCAAACTACTATCCCCAGCCCGGAAGGCTCTAAACCACTCGGTCCGGAAGACCGTATAAATCTCCCAAATCACTATCGCCGGCCCGGAAGGCCTTAAACCACCCGATTAGGAAAATCGTAAAATTTCCATCCCAGGATACCACCACGTCCTCACAATTGACCTCGGCGGTCACCACATATCAGGACATCACCCCGTCCTTATCACTGACCTCGGCGGTCACACAACACTTTAGGGCACCACCACGCTCACATACACTCACAATTTCACGACCTCTCGAACTACGACTGTGCTTGATTCCCGCCAGGGATACGTAGGAATCCTATCACAGGGTCCAGCCATCGACCTATACGGTCACTCAGGACACCACCACGTCCTTATCACTGACCTCGGCGGTCACACAACACTTCAGGGCACCACCACGCCCGCACTCACAAACACTCACCCCACACACGAACTACGATCAGGCTTGATTCCCGCTAGGGATACGTAGGAATCCTATCACAGGGTCCGAGCCCAACCGACCTAAACGGTCACATAACAGGACACCGCCATTGTCCTCACGCACCGACCTACACGGTCACTTCCTCTCCCAAAGCACGCGATCCAGATCAGGACCCTTATCTTATCGACGACCCCACTTCTTTCATAAGTGGCGTCGCCCAGGGGCTTCTCGTAAGTACCCCCGTCTGCGGATCGCTCTCCATCCCAAAGCATACGACAAAACCAGAGGCAAACTTCGGAGGTCATAACTCCTTCATACGAACTCCGATTGAGACGTGCCATATATGGTTGGAAAGCTCGACGAGAGCTAGCTTGCCATCACATTCACAAGAGCATGGAAAGTCCGTACGGACCTCTTTGCATGCCAAAAGGTCCGTACGGACCTCTTTGCACCAGACATAATCATTACGAAAATCCCCTTAAAGTCCACGAGATTCCCTCAAATCCCGGAAATCCATCATTACCTAAGAGGTCCGTACGGACCTCTTTGCAGTTTTCCACTACTATAAATAGAGGGCTTCCCCTCCTCATTTTTTCACACCTCCCACTTCTCTCTTCCTCCCTAAGCCTTCTGGCTCCCCTTCTAAGACCTTTCGAGGCATTCCCGGCCCCTTCGGATCCTTCCGAGGCCTTCCGAGCCCCCTCGAGGTGCTCCGAAGCCTCTCCGAGCGCTCCCGAGACGGCACTCTCGAGGTACTCTGAGGCCCCTCGTGGTACTCCGAGGCCTTGCTCGGTCTTTCCCACGGTGTCCGGCTCTTTCCGAGTCAAACCGGCGATCCCAAACCTTGCCGAACCTCCGCCCGAATCCAACCAACGATTCCAACGCACGCCGAACCTGCCCGACTGATCCCGACGATCCCCACGCACGCCGAACCTCTCGCCCAAACGCAGCCTACGGTTTCAACTCACGCCGAAACTACGTCCGCGGACCACCGGCATCCCCGAAGCAATCCGAACGCTACTCCGACCTCAAACACTATTCCCCTGCGGAAGACAGACACGAACCAACATTGGTAAGGCTTCCTTCCTATTCTATTTCAATACATTTCAATACAATGTAGACATCCGATACAGCATGCATTTTTAAAAGCACACACACATACACACAACATTTAAAGGATATTAGGGGTATCCGAAAGACTCGTTTTACGAGGCGACTCGGGTGAGCTCTAATATTCTAATATTCTCTTCCCGAGGAGTCATCTGACCTCCGAACTCAAAATCTCATCACACAAAAACAGTTTAAAATTTATCTTTAAACTGATGCCCTTTTTCAATGTTTTGGGCTTAATAAAAACGGCGTGGCGACTCTACAAAATGCGAAAGCAAAACGGCGAGACACCTCCAACACGCAACGCTAAAACGGAATAAGCCAGATGCCGGGGCGCGATTGTGCTGCCTCTCGGATCCGGGCGACTTCCCGAACAGCGACGAATGCGAGATGCCGGGGCTCCGCGCGCGAGCCGGATCCGGGTAATTTCAATATCCACATCTTATACGACCCCTTACAGAGATCCATATTAGCTACCTCGCTATCGTGTAAACGGTTCATACCTATCCACAGAAGCTGTACCCCCTCTCCGTGGCCACAGAAGGGAGTGAACGATCACAAGTATAAGGAAATCCAAGCACATTATGAAATATCTTCTCATAAGTGATCGTATTCCCTATACTCCCGAATCTCAGCTGATACAACCATATTCAAGCACATAATAGATACTTGAAAATTAAGTCCACCCCATGGGACATCAACACATATATAGATAACATGGTACTGCAACTCATGTTAAACCAGTCACAATAATGCACATATATTTCAACACTATTGATTAACAACAATCTAATGACATGGTATTAATACTCATGCTCAACAAATACAATAGTGCAACACGTATTTAACACTATATGCACAACCAACTATGAACATGTAACACTTATGGCACAAGGTATCACATAAGTCCTACATAGTCATTACACCATATATAATCCAGTAACAAGGTATTATACCACTCCTGTCCAAACCAATGAAGTAGTGCACTATACATTTTATGCACTATAAGAACAAATAACCCTATACAGGTCATCATGTAAGGATACAATATCATATAAGTAACCCTACACGTTCATCATACAATTTTAAACACCTTCTCTAAAGGTTCCAAGTTCAAATACCAAGTTTTACTAACTTTGGTTCAAGTTTCACAATTTCCTTTCAACCCTTTTCAAAACATTATTTAAAGCATTTCCCATTAACCATTTGGACCAATTCAAGTTCCACATTGTAGTACTAAAGTTGTACTAGAAGTATAGTTAAAGAGGGACTAAATCTATACCCTTTTGATTAGGTCCAAAAGCTTGCAAAGTCAGCTTCAGAACACAGTCCTAGGCACGAGTCGTGATGCTGGGAACGAGTCGTTCCCAACCCCGGCACGACTGATTAAATTTCTACGAATCGTGACCATAGAGTCACCTTCTGTCGCACGACTTACTCAAGCAATGTCACGACTCGTGCTTCAGGGCACGAGTTGTGCCCAAGCCCAGAAACTGCATTTTGCAGCTGCAACATCAACAGCAACAACACAACAATTCCAGTTTTCATTCCAGCAACTACAAGGCATCCAACAACAGTGCCTACACAGATTTTAGACCATAATATACTTTATTCCTTCTATATAACACATCCTTAACAAATCTAACACCTTCAAATTCTCAACCCCATGGCAAGAACTCAAAGTATTCAACCAACTCTTTTCTTTCCATTTCAAACACCCAAGAACTGATTTCAACCTTATACAAAACCTTCATAACCTCATAATAACATCATTTCACAAGGCATGAACAGTTATAGAAGGGAAACATAACAACTTACCAAATTTTACAAAAATAAAAGGAAGATCTACTCGGCTATTCTTGCTCTAAACACCTTCCTTAGCAATAGTTTAAAGTAGGAATCAACAACAACTCCACGGTTGAATTTCTGGGATTTTTTTGAAAGATAACTAGGGTTTATGGATTTTTCTAGAACTTAAGAACATGGAGGATACTGAGGAAAATTGGTTTGGCTTCTTAAAGAAGCTTAAAGAGATTTATATAAACAAAATTACAACCAAGCTCCTCCAAGTTTGAAATCAACCAAACAACTACCTCAAGGATATATTTACACCTAAGCACCTTAACAATTTTCATAATACTTTCAATTCAAAATTCAAGTATTATAGATTTTACTACACAAATCTCCCATTTCCTTTTATTTAGACATTATATGATTCAATCAAGGTAATAACATCTAACTTCACATAGTTCATCCAAAATGTCAAAATGAACACATAATCAAACCAAATGCCAACAAGCAAAGGATGAGATGCAATGTAAACCCAACCCCACGTGCTTCACGTGTGACCAAAATGTGCCTAGGCTTAGGGTCGTGACAGTATGTCTCCTCTTACTTATAAAAACCTCGTTCTAGAAACTAAGGTATATGCACTTCAACATAGGAACGATGACTTGGTTGCTCAAAACAACGACCTCCAGAAGGTAATTGATGAGTGGACCAAATCACGTGTCACCATGGATCAGATTTTAGAATCCCAAAAGGCCAGTGGTGATAAAGAAGACCTGGGATTTCGAATTGGTGAAAAGTTGAAGTATGCATCCTGCTGTAAAAAGGATGATGAATTTTCCAAACAAACTAATGAAATTCCTAAAGAAACGCATTCCATTTCTAAAGGTAAAGGACAGGAACCAAAGGCTAAACTTAATTTCCATTATGTCTACCCTAAGAAACAATTTGGGAAAAATTCTCAAATGAAAAGAAAAGAATCTGAGGTTGAAACCGCTGAGAAGGTTTCATTTGAGGCAGACCGCACTTCTACTTCAACTGCACATCATGAAGTTCCAGTTGCGGCTGACCGCCCTTATTCTTCGACCGCGTCTCCTGCCTTCAAAAGCAAGGGGAGAGTTCCTAGAAAAACCGCGGTCAAACAAAAAATGACCACCTTCGTCAAGGCCAAAATCTCAGTTCCCAAAATGAATGCAAATCCCAAGAAAAGTAAAGAGTTTGTAAAACCTCATATTGCTCAAAGCTTTCATCATTGCTCTTTGTGTGATGGTTTAGGTCACAAGGCTACAGAATGCCTTTTGAGGTTCACACCCAATGCCAGAAAGAATAATCCTCCTTATGTCAAACATATGTGGGTCATCAAAAGATGTTAACCTCAGGACCCAAAAGAATAAAGGGGACCTCGTTTTTAAATGTTTATCTTTCTGGTCCTCTGCTTAATGGCTGGTCACTCCAAGGAAAATGAATGGTATCTTGACAGTGGCTGTTCAAGACATATGACTAGAGATAGATCACTACTTGAAGATGTCATTGAAGCCAGCGGTCCATTTGTAACCTTTGGTGACAACAACAAAGGCAAGACCATTGGGTCTGATATGATAATGAGAGAAAACCTAACCATTGAGAAGGTTTCTCTTGTTGAAGGATTCAAGCACAACCACCTTTCAATTTCTCAATTCTGTGACAAAGGAATGCATTGCAACTTCACTTCTTCAAACTGCTTTATCAAAAATAGCATTTCCGGAGTCACACTACTCACGGGGATTCGTAAGAGTAATATTTACATTATTGATTTAAATTCTGCATGTAGTATTACTAATCTCTGTTTTGTAGCTAAAAATGTGAGCGAAAATAGTTGGCTATGGCACAAGCGGTTGAGCCACTTGAACTTCAAGCATCTTGCAAAGATTGGAAGGGAAAACATTGTTCATGGTTTACCCAAAGTGGCTGACCACCATCCAGAGAAATGCGGTGCATGTCAACTAGGTAAACAAACCGCGTCGTCTTTCACTAGCAAGACCGTGCCCTCAACTGCAAGATGTTTACAATTGCTCTACATTGATTTGTTTGGACCAGTCTCCACTGCCAGCATTAGAGGAAATAGATATACTTTGGTGGTGGTGGATGATTACTCAAGATATACGTGGGTTGAGATAATGATCACAAATGATGATTGCTATGAAATTCTAACCTCACTCTTTAGATGGCTCCAAACCTAAAAAGAAGACGACATCATTAGTGTAAGGTCCGATAATGGAACAGAATTCAAAAACAACTGTGCTGCTCAGTATTGTGATGATCATGGAATAGATCACAATTTTTCTAAGAACATACCCAATAAACCCAGAAAAATCTTTTGCCCAAGTTCTTCTTCATTGGGGCAATCACAATCTCAATGGCAATCATCAAAGACATAGCTTAAGAAGCCAAAAGAGTTATGGGTTTACAATACAACGAGCAAATAAAGAGAATTGTTCAAACCCAAACTAAAGGGTAAAGTTGGAATGTATGTTTGTGGTGCTATTGCCGATCTTAGCCAGATCTGAGACGATTTTACTGTTTCAAGTACAGAGAGAGAGAAAGCAGGAGAAAGGAGGAGAAGGCGGCCGGAGTTGGAGAAAATCCGAATGGTCTAGGTTGAGAGCTTGATAGCGTGCAGGACGAGTCCGGAGAAGAGAGAGAGAGAGAGACTAGTGGCGTGGTTAAAATGGAGAAGTTGGCCCGAGAAGTTCGTCGGAGTCGGAGAAGAAGGGGGGCAGGGGACCGGTAGAAGGGGGAGAGAAAGAGTGCGTGGTTGGGGGGTGTGTTTTTAGAGAGAGCGAAGATAAAAAATGAGAGAGTGGGAGGTTGGGTTTTATCTAGGAAGGGAGTGTAGGACGTGTACGGGGAAATATAATTTGTACTGAACTTTTTATTTAAAATTTACAAAAATTCCTACTTAAAATATAATAAAATATGAATATGAGTGGATCCTTAGGAAAATTTTCCTTAATTTTATAGCATAATCTTAGTAAAGTATATTCATATAAAGCAAAATAACAATATCAAATTTTCAAATGGGACATTTTTTTGACCGAGTCAAATGTCGGTACTAAACAGAATGGGTGCACTACAAAAAGCTGTGATTTTGTATGTATTTGCGCGTGGACTCTTATTTCCACCTTTACAAACTATCTTTTTTTATTTACACCATGGAAAATAAACGCGTTTTTTTTTCTTTCCTTTTTCATTCTTTTAAGTTCTCGTTGAACAATTTTTTTTCTGTTACCTACCACAGAATAGCAACAGCAATAGCAATAGTACATGTTACTATCTAATAAAATTCTAGAATTGCTTCTGGTTTAAACTTCTTATTTTTCTTTTTAGTTTATCTATTTCGGTCTAAAATTTTTAATTTATTTTATTACTAAAATAATAGATAATAAAACTCACTTGCTACAATTATAATAACAACTAACTTACTATTCCCTACCAACTTTTTCACTTATATTTTTTTTTTCATATTCACAAGATTTATTTTTTTATTTATAATCATGTAAAGTCAAACTAAGAAATTTAATTAGGTACGGATAGTAATATTTTTACAATTTATGATGAAAGTTATTTTTTCATAATTTGATCAAAGTTCAATTAGTCTAACTTAAAATTAAAGTAAGATTTTATTTTATTTATTTATTTATTTTTTGTGGATGGGGAGTTAAGGATTAATTTGATTAAAGTTCAATTAATCTAGTTTATTGTAAAATAATTAAGTTTAGGATTAATTATCCAAAAGTTCCTGAATCAAATCGAAATTCTTAAAAAGGACTCTGTATTTTTTATTTATGTCGGGTCCTTCAAATAATATTTTACTTCTGAAAAGTCCACAAATTTTATGTATCATAGTTTTTTTTAGGTTTGATAGTCATGTATCAGAGTTTTTTTTTACTTTCATACATGACATTTTTACTCTGATAGATGTGTATCAGAGTTTTGGTGGATCTGACGAAAATAAAATAAAAATTATAGAGTCCTTATAAAGAATAAGAATCTGAACAAAGGATTTTTAAGCAAATCACCCTTAATTTTAATTATAGTGCAATAGTTTGAATTAAGAATAACATTTGTAACGCAATAAAAGTAAAATTAGTCCCTTAGTTACATGAGACATACTATCAGGTACGCTAACCAATGAGGAAATAAGCATGACAATTGTTCTTTCTAGTTAATAGAATTACTTATAATTTCTCCATTCCATCCATCCCAAATGATAGCCCCATTTTTCATTTATTGTGTAAAAAATAGTTGTTTTTTTTTTTTAAATTGAGGTGTTAAAATTATTGAAAATCAAAATTAACCTTTGTGATGAATCTATTGTTTGGCCACAAGAAATATTCATTCATCACTTAAGGAGAGTATATTCCCCCCCGTCCCGGTAATTGCTTCACCCTTTTGGGATGAGCACGCAAATTAAGGAAATTGATGAGTGGAGAAAATGTTGTGAGGGGATTGGTCTGCGCAGGAGGCTTTTCCTTTAGCACCAAGTCGCCTTCTCTGATGTCTCGGATCTTGACTTTCTTGTCGAATGCTCGTGCCATTCTGCTCTGGTAGGCTCGAGTGTGTTCCATGGCTTTCAATCTGCGCTCGTCGAGTAGAGCAAGTTCGTCGTGACGGCTCTGTAGCCATTCGACTTCATTGATCCCGTTTTCCAAGAGGACTCGGAGGGATGGAATTTCCAATTCCACGGGTAACATCGCTTCCATTCCGTAGGTAAGTGCGAACGGAGTCTCCCCTGTGGCGGTTCTGACTGATGTTCGGTATCCCCAGAGGGCTAGATGTAGCTTTTTGGGTCAGTCCCGACCTCTGGTGGTCATCTTTCTGATTATCATGGCGAGAGTCTTGTTGGCTGCCTCTACTGCACCATTGGTTTTTGGTCTGTAAGGAGAAGACATGTGACTGAATGTGCGCTCGCCCGAAAAAATAATATGAAAAAGGAGTCGCCACGCCGTTTTAAGAGGAAACATTGAAAACCTTTGTTTTAGAGAGAAAACATGAGTTCGGGGGTCAGGTTACGTGTTGGGAAGAACCGAGAGTTCACCCAACACGCCTCGTCCATAGACGAGTCTTTCAATCAAACACATCCAAGTAAATCCAAAGTGTGTGCAAATATTGATAATAAACGAAATGTGATAAAATGCATCTTATTAATTATGAAACGAGAAATTACATAATGTGAGCCCATTATTTAGGGAGGCCACATCCCTGATACAAACAAACTAGATTACAAAGGAAAAGGGTCCTCAGATGTGGTCACGTGTGTCGCATGACACATCGTACACCGATGACCGCATGCCGCGTGACACAGATCACTTGAGGGCGAAGGTGTCGCGTGACACATATGAGCCTTCTGCAGAAACCTTACAATATGACTTCAGAAATTAACAGAAGCTATACGATCTAATTAACAAGCCGAATTATGAACGAAAACATAAACAACATCGAATCGACCCAGGAGTGTGGATATGGATAGATCCACACCCTCGGGGGCTCAAACACCAAATTCAACCAAATCAATCAATATGAGCTCAATTACACAATATATGCAAGTTAAACAGAGATTGCGATTGGGATTCAGTAATTCAGATAGCTAGGATCTGATTACTGAATCCAAACAAAATAGAATTATAAAATTTGCAAGGAATTAAATGAGAGAGAGAGAGAGAGAGAGGGTTAGGGAATTGTTACCCTTGTTGATTCCACGAATTCTATATCTAGTCAGATATAGAATCCTTCAATTCTTCGTTGTAGATCTCACAGCTCTGATCCAAGGGTTCCAATAGGTGTGGATAGAGAATTGGGTTTGGAAGAGAGGGATTAGGGGGTTGGAAAGGTAGGAGAGAGAGAGGTTTGGTGTTTGAGATGTTCGTCACAATGCTATTTTGGCAGAGTAACAGTAGGCTGGAATTGGGATCCATTTCAATGAGGGGGAGGGTCTTATTTATAGGGTGCATGTAACGACCCCAACCCTAGGCACAAATTTTAAATATTATATTATATGCTTCAAATATTTATGTTAACTTATGTGTTCAATTATGTCTTTAAATTCTTAAATTAAGATAAATTGGGTGAGAAGTAAATTTAGAATCTTTTATGAAACTATTAGACATTAAATAAAGAAACTTGGAGAGATAATAAAAATGGGAATAAGATAAATAGTGCAAGGAGGTTAATTGAGTAGGATGAATTATTTGGGTAAAGGTTAATTTTAAAAATAAAGTGAAAGCCTTGGATTATTTGATGGGGGGCCAAAATCCTTCCCTCTTCCCTCCTCTTGCCAAGTGGCCTTCCCCCATCACCTCTCTTACACCCTCCATCCGGTCCCCCTCCCCCTCAATCATCCTCAACACATTTTCCCCTACTCCCTCTTACCTCCTCCCTCACTCTTCTTCATCTTCTTTCTTGTCATTCTCCATGGGAGAACCTTAGTGAAAGACTATCTCCATGGAAACTCCAAGCACAAGTGTTGAAGCCAAGCAATCCTCCATCAAATCCAAGTCCAAAGAACATCCTTGGAGTGGGATCATCTAGGAGAGTCCATCAAGATATAAAGATCAACCTTCCACATTTAAAACCCTAAAGTGAGTTGTTATGACCTCCTTTCATCTATGTGCTCATAATCTATCTATTGTTGTTCTTGGTGTTGTGATTGTTATTATATGCTTTGGAAATCTTCTTAGAGTTAGAAAATGGATTAATGACTTAAAAAGATAGTGGTTCATGGGAGTTGATTTAGATTTTTAAGGAATTGATGGAATTTGAATTTGTTGAAGTTAGGGTTCAATGAAGATGAGTTAAAAGGGTTGAAATTGATAGAAATAGTAGTGATAAATAATCTAGGGTTACTTGGTTTTGGAGTTTACATGTTTGTTTGGGATTTGGTGAAATGAAGGTGTTCTTGGGTGTTCTTGAATAATCAATGGTAGAGGGAAGGAAGAACTAGGGTTAAAGGGGTTAAAAACCTAAGTTTGGGCTGGCAGGAGGCTTGGGCGGTCGCCCAAGGGGGCTGAGCGGCCGCCCATGCTGGCAGAAACTCACATTTCCTTGAAAACCCTCTTGGGCGGTCGCCCAAGAGGTTTGGGCGGTCGCCCAAGACCCCAGAAATCCTAACTTCAATTCTGAACCAGGATTCGTTTAGCAATCTTGTGATGGTCATAACTTAATCATATTAAATCGGAATTGGATGGTTCTTGGGTCTAAATTGGGTGTTTTTCTGAGTACTTTCTGAATGTGATGGTTTCATAGCTAAAGATGTTATCCTTATGTCCCAAAAATCTAATTTGGTTACAGCAGGTAGTATTGTACGTTAGAAGTTGAGTGGAAATTGAATAAATCATAGTTAATTCATACGGACTCGAAATTGGATGGTTCAAGAGTCCAAATTGAGTATTTTTAGGTGATCTCTCAAATGGAATTGGTTTTATAAACTAAATATGTAATGATCATTTCCAGATATTCTATTTTACCATGTGACTATATTGTTTATCCCCTTTGTGGATTATTTGGTAAGTGTTATGTGGCTCCCCAAGTGTGGAATATTTGACAAGTTGTTATGTTATCCCAATGTGTGGATATGTTTACTATGTAGTTGTATGGTTATTCCATTGTGGATTTATTTGTTATCATTCATATTTGTTGATGATACTATGCATAGTGTATTACTTAAATGTTGCATTATGATGTTGGTTGAACATGAGTATATTTTACCATGTTGCCATGGTGTTTATCCCCTTTGTGGATTATTTGGTATTGTTATATTATTATCCCGTTTTGTGGATTATCTCAAGTAACTATCATGTGCTTGAGCGTGTTATGTTCGGGTGGGTATGATGGATGCCAATCAATTATTGATTTGTTCAATAAGTGATTGAAGGTACATCATACCGGTGACCCTTCCCCACTCTGTGGCCACGGGGTGGGGCTGTGCTAACGACTGTATTGACCCAAAAAGCTTTACAGGCCTGTGGCGACCGTTGTAAGGAGGGACGATATTATTTTTGGGATACTCTAATATAGGGATCCTTTCTTATATGGATCTCTGGGGCATGAGACCTATAAGAGGTGAATGTGCTGGAGGCAATTCACCAAAGAGTGGAGTTTTACTCCCACGTTGTACGACTTATTGTTCAGACGGGAAAAAGGTAAAATGAGGTAACGTAAGGTGTTTACCGCTTTTATAATGTGTTATGTGCTACCATGCTATGTGTTGCACTTTGTTTGGCATCTTGCTGCATATCATAATAGCTCATTGAGATTTATTCTCACCCCTCTCCCTTTACTGTTTTAGATTCCGAGACAGGTGGACCGACCAAGTAAGGGCGGAAAGGAGTTTAGAAGTGGTATTTGGGAATTGTCGGGTTATGTATAGGTTGGTATAGAAAGTGTACGTTGGTATAATTCTTTTGTGGAATTGTATTTATAAATCTTTACTTTATGTTATAACCGAGGCCCTTTTGTAATTAAAACCGTTTCTTACTTTCTAAGTTAGTCAATTATTTCCCCGTTGTGAAAAGGTGTAGACTTATTTTGAAAATGGGTATAATACTTATATTTATTTTGGAAGTTTAAATAAAGATTTTTAAAAAGTTTTTGATATTTGGGGTTAGTTTGAGGACGCTCCAGCTCGGGACACGTGTAGGTTCCGGGTCGGGGTCCTCACAGTTGGTATCAGAGCTCGGTTAGAGTTCTCGGGTAGAGTCTAGCTGAGTGAGAGTGTGTGATAACTGACGTCGAGGGTTAATGCAGGAAATTGTTATATAACAGAAAAGGATAATGACCAACCAAAGGAATCAAGGAAAGGTGAGTTATGGAAAGATAGATTCCTCCACCATCATTTGAGGTATTTTACCTGTCTCAGGAGTTAGGGTTCATACTTCTATAAATCCCTGTTCATTCGTTCTCACGTGGCATTACATTTCATCTTTTATTTGCATAATTGGCCTAAGAGTTGCCTTATGTGTTGGAGGTTCTACTCCGATGGGGTCGTACCTCGAATCATCCTTAATTATCTTGGTAATTGTGATTAAGTGGGCATGTATTGCCGGTGGATTTGGGCGAGTTACCTATCCGTGAATCATCGTTATGTTAACCAGAATTATTTGAGTAGTTGTTGTGTTTGAGGAGGACTGTCGCAAGAAGCGAGTCTCCTTATCTATGTTTGATTTGCCTCCGTGTGTGGTAGAGGCGGATGAGTCATTATTTGCTATTTTATCATATATGCATAAATGTCGAAAGTATGGCCTAAGGAATGTGAAGATTATTTGGGTTGTGTGTTATCTTTGATTTAAAGGAACCTTGAGTTATCTCATGTACGGTAGTAAATGAATTTGTGAACTCTTAGTTGAGGATAGGTATATGGTCTAATTAAGAGTGATTTATGGTTGTGTAACTTGCGTGAGTATTCTTACATTGGTGTCTCAAAGTGGGGAGACTAGATATATGAGACTAGTATTGAAAGTGATAGTCTAAGTGGGATTATATGAGTTATAAATATCGCGAGTACGAGATCTTATGGAATTAATATATCTTTGCCTTGTGTGCTATTAGTTGACTAAGTGGTGTTTTCGGTGTGAGTTTCAAATTAGGTTTTCATCAGATATCATACCAGGATGTTGAGATTTTGAGTTGCTATAAGGTACTATATTTAGAAAGGATGATACTTGGTGGTTAATCAAGGGGTTATAGAAATCTTAAATAGGTAACTGTGAAGAATAAGTATTCGTTAGCACTTGTTGACGATTTGTATGAATGATTTTAGAAACTAGTAGGATACTCAATGGTTATTAGTTGAATTTTCGGAGTGTTACAATTTCAGTGGAAAATTGCTTTAAGGATATACTTAAGACAACATTTATATCTAGTATGACCGTTTTGATTTATGGATTGTGTACTAGCTATGGAGAGGTAAATAGGGTAAATGTGAAGAAGTATAATAGACGTAGTTATTGGTGACTTATAGGGTCAACTTCAGAAATTGGTGAGATAGGTATAGGGTTCGTTTTGAGAATTGATTATCATTAGTTGAGAAAATGAGGATGAATCTTATTGGGAGACAGGATACTTTAGGATGGTTATATACTATAGTTCGACTTAGTTACGTGAATCATATGAGGGATTTGTGTGATGCTTGAAAGATATTAACGTTGTACGGATTTTGAGTTTGTTGATAGTTATTGAGAGTTAAGTTAGATTATACTGTAATGTTTAATTGAAATTCGGGAATGATTGATCTATGTGAGTTCCAATTATATTCTCTGATTTAGAAATTATGGTATTTGATTGGGAACTAGATGTTTTACAATATGTTGTTGTTAAAGTACAATACCAATATCAAAGGTGGTGAATAGATGACTCAAATTAAATAAAAGTGTTGAACTTTCAACTTGAGGAATTATTGAATTGAGGATGGTTTACCTAGTTATAATCTTAATGACTGTTTTAGTGTTATTTATCAGGGATAGTAATAGTATTGCGAGATTGTGTTTTCTTAGAGAGAAGTTAACTAAGTCTAAATAGTATGAGTGGTGGCTACACTATAAATAGAGGTCAATCAAGAATATTTTGTTAAAAACTGTTTTAAAGGTGTTTTAAAACTTTGGAGTATATATTGAACCTCTGTGTAAGCAATTGTGCCCTTCGGGGATAGTTGATTTAATAAGGTCAGTAAACCATTTTCGTGTAAATTAAAATCTGTGAGTAATTTAACTATCTACCACTGGTATGGGACGGTTGTAGATAATTAAATCACTCGAGTTATTTTGTTAGCTTATCAATCCTTTGAAATTTCTGAGTGGTTTAGTTAATTAAAACTGGTATGGGCCGGTTTTAAAGAAGTAAACCATTCGGGTCTCTTTGGATCTCTTCTTATATTATCATTTAGAATTCTGAAAGATGTTGTAAAATTTCGAAAGACATGTTATTTTAAAGTTATGGTTCGTACAGAAGCAAGTAAAAAGGCAATCTAGTTTCCCTATAATGATTAACTGTATTCAAGTGTTGGTCCAAGAAATGATTTGATAAATGTGGGGTTATTATTGTGTCGGTCACAATAGACTCGGTTTTGTTTTGGAGTTGGATCGGCTCCGTTGTGGGCGGCCAACCATTCAATTTGAATATTGAATTGTCACTAGTCCTGAACATAATTGGAACATTGAATGGTGATAATAGAATGTTGTCGTTAGAAGATTAATTAAAATATTTAGAGTTCTAGATTGAACTTGAGAGTATTATCACTATAAAATTTTTGATTAAGTTACCTTGGAAGTAAAAAGTAGTATGTTGTTTTGTTTATAGAAAGTTGATTGTATTTTCCACTCATTGTATATGTTTATAAGTGATACAATTCTTTGATCAAGTCCTCACATATGTTAGGGGATCGTTTAGTTGTATAAACCCCTAGTATTAAATGGATTGGATAGACCTCATTTGGGAAAGTCCTTTTGGAATGTAGGAATGTTATTGAGTTTAACCTTGTGAAAATTGAGGAATCATTACGTATTGTTGAGGATATGCTACGGGCATGTACAATGGACTTTGGTAGTCGATAGGTCGTATGATTACCAGTGGTTGGATGCGTATGATAGCAGTTATTATTCTAACTTTGAGATAAAACCGTATGAGGCGTTGTTAGGGGAGAAAATATCGATCTCTAATTTGTTGGGTTGAGATTAGAGAAGCAAGGCCTAAGGTAGATTGGCGCCAAAATTTGTTGATCCATTTGAAGTTTTAGAAAGGGTTGGTGATTTTGCTTATAGACTCGACTTGGAGCACTTATAGAGTAATTGAAGTTTTAAATGTAATATCGTAATGTAGTGGGTAACATAAGGTATAATACTTTTCATTTAATATACTTTCTTTGAGGTCGTGAAAATTCGGGTTAGCGATAATGGTATGGTATTCTCGGCGTATTGAGTTGTTATATCATTATTAATGAAATTTGAATCTTGGAAAGAATCATAGCATTGATGAGACTGATTGGAATTGAAGTCTTAGAGTATTTAAGTTGTGAAAATGTATAGTAGAATCATGCCTTTGAGAAGCCTAATTGAAAATGTTAAGTTAGAATGTGTGAAAGGTAACCTTTGCTATTTGAACCTTAGGGTAAGTGACAGTCAAATTCGGGACGAATTTTCTTTAAGGGGGAGTGAGTGTAACGACCCCAACCCTAGGCACAAATTTTAAATATTATATTATATGCTTCAAATATTTATGTTAACTTATGTGTTCAATTATGTCTTTAAATTCTTAAATTAAGATAAATTGGGTGAGAAGTAAATTTAGAATCTTTTATGAAACTATTAGACATTAAATAAAGAAACTTGGAGAGATAATAAAAATGGGAATAAGATAAATAGTGCAAGGAGGTTAATTGAGTAGGATGAATTATTTGGGTAAAGGTTAATTTTAAAAATAAAGTGAAAGCCTTGGATTATTTGATGGGGGGCCAAAATCCTTCCCTCTTCCCTCCTCTTGCCAAGTGGCCTTCCCCCATCACCTCTCTTACACCCTCCATCCGGTCCCCCTCCCCCTCAATCATCCTCAACACATTTTCCCCTACTCCCTCTTACCTCCTCCCTCACTCTTCTTCATCTTCTTTCTTGTCATTCTCCATGGGAGAACCTTAGTGAAAGACTATCTCCATGGAAACTCCAAGCACAAGTGTTGAAGCCAAGCAATCCTCCATCAAATCCAAGTCCAAAGAACATCCTTGGAGTGGGATCATCTAGGAGAGTCCATCAAGATATAAAGATCAACCTTCCACATTTAAAACCCTAAAGTGAGTTGTTATGACCTCCTTTCATCTATGTGCTCATAATCTATCTATTGTTGTTCTTGGTGTTGTGATTGTTATTATATGCTTTGGAAATCTTCTTAGAGTTAGAAAATGGATTAATGACTTAAAAAGATAGTGGTTCATGGGAGTTGATTTAGATTTTTAAGGAATTGATGGAATTTGAATTTGTTGAAGTTAGGGTTCAAATGAAGATGAGTTAAAAGGGTTGAAATGGGTAGAAATAGTAGTGATAAATAATCTAGGGTTACTTGGTTTTGGAGTTTACATGTTTGTTTGGGATTTGGTGAAATGAAGGTGTTCTTGGGTGTTCTTGAATAATCAATGGTAGAGGAAAGGAAGAACTAGGGTTAAAGGGGTTAAAAACCTAAGTTTGGGCTGGCAGGAGGCTTGGGCGGTCGCCCAAGGGGCCGAGCGGCCGCCCATGCCGGCGTAAACTCACATTTCCTTGAAAACCCTCTTGGGCGGTCGTCCAAGAGGTTTGGGCGGTCGCCCAAGACCCCAGAAATCCTAACTTCAATTCTGAACCAGGATTCGTTTAGCAATCTTGTGATGGTCATAACTTAATCATATTAAATCGGAATTGGATGGTTCTTGGGTCTAAATTGGGTGTTTTTCTGAGTACTTTCTGAATGTGATGGTTTCATAGCTAAAGAAGTTATCCTTATGTCCCAAAAATCTGATTTGGTTACAGCAGGTAGTATTGTACGTTAGAAGTTGAGTGAAAATTGAATAAATCATAGTTAATTCATACGGACTCGAAATTGGATGGTTCAAGAGTCCAAATTGAGTATTTTTAGGTGATCTCTCAAATGGAATTGGTTTTATAAACTAAATATGTAATGATCATTTCCAGATATTCTATTTTACCATGTGACTATATTGTTTATCCCCTTTGTGGATTATTTGGTAAGTGTTATGTGGCTCCCCAAGTGTGGAATATTTGACAAGTTGTTATGTTATCCCAATGTGTGGATATGTTTACTATGTAGTTGTATGGTTATTCCATTGTGGATTTATTTGTTATCATTCATATTTGTTGATGATACTATGCATAGTGTATTACTTAAATGTTGCATTATGATGTTGGTTGAACATGAGTATATTTTACCATGTTGCCATGGTGTTTATCCCCTTTGTGGATTATTTGGTATTGTTATATTATTATCCCGTTTTGTGGATTATCTCAAGTAACTATCATGTGCTTGAGCGTGTTATGTTCGGGTGGGTATGATGGATGCCAATCAATTATTGATTTGTTCAATAAGTGATTGAAGGTACATCATACCGGTGACCCTTCCCCACTCTGCGGCCACGGGGTGGGCCGTGCTAACGACCGTATTGACCCAAAAAGCTTTACAGCTGTGGCGACCGTTGTAAGGAGGGACGATATTATTTTTGGGATACTCTAATATAGGGATCCTTTCTTATATGGATCTCTGGGGCATGAGACCTATAAGAGGTGAATGTGCTGGAGGCAATTCACCAAAGAGTGGAGTTTTACTCCCACGTTGTACGACTTATTGTTCAGACGGGAAAAAGGTAAAATGAGGTAACGTAAGGTGTTTACCGCTTTTATAATGTGTTATGTGCTACCATGCTATGTGTTGCACTTTGTTTGGCATCTTGCTGCATATCATAATAGCTCATTGAGATTTATTCTCACCCCTCTCCCTTTACTGTTTTAGATTCCGAGACAGGTGGACCGACCAAGTAAGGGCGGAAAGGAGTTTAGAAGTGGTATTTGGGAATTGTCGGGTTATGTATAGGTTGGTATAGAAAGTGTACGTTGGTATAATTCTTTTGTGGAATTGTATTTATAAATCTTTACTTTATGTTATAACCGAGGCCCTTTTGTAATTAAAACCGTTTCTTACTTTCTAAGTTAGTCAATTATTTTCCCGTTGTGAAAAGGTGTAGACTTATTTTGAAAATGGGTATAATACTTATATTTATTTTGGAAGTTTAAATAAAGATTTTTAAAAAGTTTTTGATATTTGGGGTTAGTTTGAGGACGCTCCAGCTCGGGACACGTGTAGGTTCCGGGTCGGGGTCCTCACAGTGCAGTTGGCTGCCTTAGTATGTCGCACGACCTTACGCGTCCACTTTCCATGCCTCAAGCTGTCGCGTGACACAAGGTGGCTCAACCGCTTTTGGCGCCAAAACCGCTCGGAACATTCCGGGAAAATACCCAAAAGGTCCAACAGTTTTTATTCCCAAGGGGTCCTTTGGCATGAATGATGTACCAAAAGGTACTTCCTTCGCGGGAAACTCATGGAACGTTTCCTAAGTCTCGGGATAGGCCGGAATTTACCAAAACGCCCTTAATGCGCTTTTATTATGTTAAAATGCATCGAAAAGGTTGCGAATTGGATTGGCGTACTTACAGAGCCCCTCGGCAACGTCACTTTTGGAAAAAGTGGGGTTGTCGATAAAATAAGACCCAATCTCAATGAGCGGCTGGGGTTAAGGTGAAGGGCTAGAAGGGTGAGAAGGGGAAAATTATGGCTGGACCTTTCTGAGAAAGGATTCCTACGTATCCCTTTAAGAAGGGAATCAAGCCAAATCGTAGTTCGGAATTACTAATACTGACTACAAGCAAGAAAGGGGTAGAGATGTGTCTTCATACCTTTGCTGTGCTTACCTGTGACTTCTGTTGTGCTCCGCGTGAGAGGCTTTTCTTGGGTTTGGCTCTGCTTGAGAGGCTTTTCTTCTTGGTAGGCTCCGCTAGAGAGGCTTTTCTTCTTTGGTTTGGCTCTGCTTGAGAGGCTTTTCTCTTTGGTTTGGCTCTGCTTGAGAGGCTTTTCCCTTTGGTTTGGCTCTGCTTGAGAGGCTTTTCTTCTTTGTGTGCTCCGCTAGAGAGGCTCTTCTGGGTTTGGCTCTGCTTGAGAGGCTTTTCTGGGTTTGGCTCTGCTTGAGAGGCTCTTTTCTTTTTTTTTTTGGGTTTGGCTCTGCTTGAGAGGCTTTTCTGGGTTTGGCTCTGCTTGAGAGGCTTTTTTTGGGTTTGGCTCTGCTTGAGAGGCTTTTTGGGTTTGGCTCTGCTTGAGAGGCTCTTTTCTGGGGTTTGGCTCTGCTTGAGAGGCTTTTCTGGGTTTGGCTCTGCTTGAGAGGCTTTCTTGGGTTTTGGTATTGTCGAGCTCTTCTTGGGGCTGTCACGGATACGCCTGCTTTTTGTTTTGTTCTTTTCTTCTCCAGTTTGGTCGGAGGGCCAGTCGTCGAGACTCAATTGATTATTGTACCTGCGGGGGGTAAAACAACAACTCCAACACGCTACACTTGAATAAGCCTATCTTGTTAGCAAAGATTACTATATGTTAGCTTGGTTTGCGTGAATCTGTCTGTTCCGGGGAAGCGAACGCAATTATTGGGTTAAAGATCGGCTTTGTCGGGTTTATGTATGGTGTTTTGGGATTGTTTTAGGTAAGTGTGTATAGTAGGGGTCCTCTCCCGTATATTTTCAGGGGTATGTGTATGAGGGTAAGGGGTATATAGGCGACGGCGAGTCGGAAAATGCTCTGGGGTAATCACTGCAGGTTTTTCCACCCTGTCTGCTATCAACCAAAGTATGTCGCCCGACATGTTGTGTCTGTTTGGCTTCTTCTGTCGCACGACTTAGGGAGGCTCGTGACAGATTCTTTTCAAAGTCGGTCCAGGCTCCATTCTGCAGTCACTGTCTTCTTAGCAGAGAAAACCCAGCAGCCCTTATTTGGCGGATAATCGATTTCTTTGGTCAAGACTAACACTTTTTGCTGAAATGGAACATTATAACCAAGAGATTGCTTCCCGGGAGTGCCAATTTCATCGCGACTCCGTCGAAATTTGGGGATTTCATCTGAGGCAACATAGAAGTATCATCGACAAGCGGTACAGTATGCCTTGCATTTGGGCCTTGAAAGATTGGAGGGTTGACTGGGATTTGCTTCGGCCGCATCCCGCTTCGGGATTCCGAGTGTCATGCATTCTCTTTGTCATACAATTACCTCGACCCCAACTATGGAAGATTTCTGTGGCGTTGACAGTGCTTGGGTAAGGCGGCCACTGTAGCATTCCCACTGACGCCGGTTGGTTGAGGAGCACTGCCCGACTTTTTATCTCTCGCTGCGGATCAGGTATTGCCTATGATTCTGGGTGATGGGTCCATAGATTTGACTCGGATGGCTAGGTTGCGCCTGTCCCGTCCTGATCTGTTTGACCTTTCTACTGCTCTGGATATGTTCATGCTGTTCACCCTGTCAGCTTACTACTTTTGCGGGTATGTCGGGGTCTGCTCAAGCACTTTGTTGGAGATCATTAGGCAAATGAGAGGTGACCGGGATATAGATTCTCGTCAAATTCGCTCTGGCCAAGGAGAGATGGATGTTGTACCACCGTCGCCGGGCCGAGACTTATCACGGTATTGACAAAGCTAGCAGGGGATCGAGACTTTATGGGAGCAGCGGCCCCGGCTTGTTATCTACGTGGTTCTCTGAGAGGTTACACTTGATCGGGCCATTACCAGAGGGTCGGACGGCAATGCCATGGGTGACTCGGCCACGCAGGCTGATGAGGGACGAGGTTGTTGATAGTTGGCATGTGAGGTTGTCACGGTACATGACCACTGATCTGAGCTTTTGGATTCCTGCTTGGAATATACAGACCATGAGAGATATCCAGGATGGATCAAGCAGTAGTCCGGTTGCCCGGTTTGCATGTATCCTCTTTCGTGTCCCATCATTGGTGAGCAGACAAGTATAGGTATCCTCGCAGATCATACGAGCCTCGAGGGAGAGACTGGTGACCGACACGTTCCGATGTCCATGACCGAGCCCCGTGCTATACAGCTTTTTCACAGATCTTTTCTCTCGAGGGCTTTCTTCCCACTCGTGTGCTCCTTCTGCAGCCTAGAGGATTTACATTTCGACCACAGAGTATCTGGATTGGTATGAGGAGCATCGTGGTTACGTGCGCTAGCTATAGAGGCTCGCCGCCGGAATACTGGGAGCAGACTCTCTGTCCACCCGAAATCTCGTAGATACAGAGGCACGAGGAAACCTGCACAATGTCACCGGCAATGCCGCCGACGATTATGAGAGGCAAGAGATCCGGAGAGCTGCTTTAAGGAATGATCCAGAGATGAGAGCTCGCAGAGAGGCGTTGCGGCAAGCGAGGATTGCTAGGGCCGCCTTGAGAGAGACCGGTCTCGATTGAACCGCCGCCGCGAGTTATTCCTGAATTGGGACGGGCTCAAACCGACTTGTTTGACATTCCTAAGCCAAAGACCTCCCGGGGACCGAGAAAGAGGAAGGATAGAGGGGCAAATTCGGGAGCGGGGACGAGTATCTAGACACGCATTTGCTTTTACTTCGAGAGTTTTGAGACTCTTTTGCTTTATGTCTTGAGAGTAGGAATTATCTATATGAAAACTGAGTACCCTTTGATTACTTAATGCAGACAGAATAGATGTTATCAATGTTTTCTTTTATTCGCAACAGTCTTTTTGAGTCAAAAAGTAGGCCGTGCTTGAACTCATCAAAAAGAATATTAACTCGAAATGATCCTTTGAAAAGCCTTGGAACTGTAATCAAAACGAATTTTGGTAAAAAGAGAGATTTTTGCAGCAATTTTAGACCGAACCACAAGTGGTTGCCTACGTTCCCCTTTTGTAAGAGAACTAAGGGGCTCAGGTCTCCGTAGTTCGACTCAATTGACTTTAGTGTTTAAGAAAGGGGAAGATAGAAGGGGGAAATGGTGCAACCCTGTTTTTTACCTAGACCGCCCTCTTTTGGGTTTTCGGTCTAGTTGGGTATATTCTTTAGCATCGGGCGCGTCCCTTATTTTTGCATGGACTGCCTTTTGAGAGGTTTTCAGTCTCATCTGGGACAATTTTGTTGCGCCTTTATTTATTCATTTTTTTTTATTATTTTTTTTTTCTTTTTTTTGGAGGGGGAAAGACTCGATCATACAAAATACCTCCGCAACTTATCGCCGTTGACGGGTGCGTAAATGGGTTGCCATCCAAGTCGGCAAGCCGCATAGCTCCTCCGGAGAATACTTTCTTTACCAGAACGGCCCGAACCAAATGGGTGCCCACTTGCCCAACGCACTGCTTTGATTTGAGGGCTTCATTTTAAGAACCAGATCACCGACTTTGATATCCCTGGGTTTCACTTTCTTATCGAAGGCACGGGCCATTCTTCTCTGGTATGCCCTGTTATGCTCCATGGCTTTTAGTCTGCGTTCATCTAGCAAAGCCAACTCATTATATCGACTTTGGAGCCATTCGATCTCGTTCACCTCGTTTTCGAGTAAGACCCTGAGGGAAGGAATTTCTAACTCAATAGGCATGACGGCCTCCATTCCGTAAGTCAGAGCATATGGGGTTGCACCCGTGGCAGTTCGGATCGAAGTGCGATAGCCCCACAGTGCTAAGTGCAACTTTTCTGGCCAATCTCGTCCTCGCTCGGCCATCTTCCTTATGATCCTTTCCAAGTTCTTATTGGCAGCTTCAACAGCGCCGTTTGTCTGTGGCCTGTACGGTGAAGATTTGTGGCGCTTAACTCTGTATTCAGTGAGCAATCAGTCAGTTTCTCCCTCGAAATGAGTGCCATTGTCAGAAATAACCTCGTTCGGGACCCCATAGCGGCAGAAGATCTGTTCTTTTATGAATCGGGCAACCTTCTTGGCGGTGAGCACTTTATAAGATGCAGCCTCTACCCATTTTGTGAAGTAATCCACGGCCACTAGTACAAATGCATGCCCATTGCTCCCGGGCGGAGAAATCTTCCCAATGACATCAATACCCCATGTTGCGAAGGGCCACGGAGTTGTCATACAGTATAAGTCGTGAGGCGGGATGTGGTTCAGATTGGAAAATCTTTGGCACTTGTCACAGGTCCGCACGAAATGGATGCAATCTGTCTCCATAGTGATCCAGAAGTAACCCAGCCTGATGATGCTATGCATGAGGGATCGAGCGTTCATATGAGGTCCGCAGGCACCGTTGTGAACGTCTTCCATTACTCTCTGAGCCTTTTCTTTACTGATGCAGAGTAGGAGTGGACAACCTTCTCTTTTCTTCCATAATTCATTGCCGAGTATGACATATTGCGCTGACAGTCTCTTTAGGGCCTGCAAGCTTTTGGCATGTACTCTTTTTGAATCTCCTTCTTGATCCACAGGAAAGGATGCTTCCCCTTACTTGAGGTATTGAAAGATCTGATTGTACCACTGAAATTACCCGGATCCGGCTCGCGCGCGGAGCCCCGGCATCTCGCATTCGTCGCTGTTCGGGAGGTCGCCCGGATCCGAGAGGCAGCACAATCGCGCCCTAAGCATCTGGCTTATTCCGTTTTAGCGTTGCGTGTTGGAGGTGTCTCGCCGTTTTGCTTTCGCATTTTGTAGAGTCGCCACGCCGTTTTTATTAAGCCCAAAACATTGAAAAAGGGCATCAGTTTAAAGATAAATTTTAAACTGTTTTTGTGTGATGAGATTTTGAGTTCGGAGGTCGATGACTCCCCTAGAAGAGAATATTAGAATATTAGAGCTCACCCGAGTAGCCTCGTAAAACGAGTCTTTCGGATACCCCTAATATCCTTTAAATGTTGTGTGTGTGTGTGTGTGTGCTTTTAAAAATGCATGCTGTATCGGATGTCTACATTGTATTGAAATGTATTGAAATAGAATAGGAAGGAAGCCTTACCAATGTTGGTTCGTGTCTGTCTTCCGCAGGGGGAATAGTGTTTGAGGTCGGAGTAGCGTTCGGATTGCTTGGGGATGCCGGTTGTCCGCTGACAGAGTTTCGGCGTGAGTTGAAACCGTAGGCTGCGTTCGGGCGCAGGTTCGGCGTGCGTGGGGATCGTCGGGATCAGTCGGGCAGAGGTTCGGCGTGCGTTGGAATCGTTGGTTGGATTCGGGCAGAGGTTCGGCAAGGTTTGGGATCGCCGGTTTGACTCGGAAAGAGCCGGGACACCGTGGGAAAGACCAGGCAAGGCCTCGGAGTACCACGAGGGGCCTCAGAGTACCTCGAGAGTGCCTCGGGGCAGCGCGGGAGCGTCTCGGGAGCGCTCGGGGAGGCTTCGGAGCACCACAAGGGAGCTCGGAAGGCCTCGGAAGGATCCGAAAGGGGCCGGGAGTGCCTCGAGAGGACTTAGAGGGGAGCCAGAAGGCTAAGGGAGGAAGAGAGAAGAGGGAGGTGTGTGAAAATGAGGAGGGGGAGCCCTCTATTTATAGTAAAAATTTCGGAGCAAAGAGGTCCGTACGGACCTTCTTGGTTATCCAGAATTTTGGATTTCCTCGATTTGAGGGAATCTGCAATGATGGAGAATATTCTGAAATGATGATGTCCCCCATGCAAGAAGATCCGTCACGGACCATCTTGCATGCAAAGAGGTCCGCACGGACCAACTCTGCAGGAAGTCATCATTTCTTCCGGGATTTGAGGGAATATTGTGGACTTTAAGGGGATTTAGTAATCATTGAAACAAAGAGGTCCGTACGGACCTTAATTGCTTTTCGATTTCTGAAAATTCCCAAAAGGTCCTTTTTGTCCCTTTTTATCCCGAGAAAGGCTCCTCCCTTGGTTTGGTTGGGGGTTTGAGAGGGTTTTGAGAGGGTTTTGAGTGAGAGAGGTCTCTGAGACTGCGTGGATGAGTCTACGGTGTTTCCCGTGTGTTTGAAAGGGAGTGATCCAGATTGGGGTACTTACGAAGCCCTCGACGACGTCACTTATGAAAGAAGTGGGGTCGCCGATAAGATAAGGGTCCTAATCTGGATCGCGTGCCGGGAGAGGAAGTGACCGTGAGGGTCAAAGTGAGGACGTGGTGGTGTCCTTTTGGGTGACCGTTTAGGTCAATAGGCTGGACCCTGTGATAGGATTCCTACGTATCCCTGGCGGGAATCAAGCCTGGTCGTAGTTCGGATGTGGGGTGAGTGTTTTGTGAATGCGGGCGTGGTGGTGCCCTGTTGTGTGACCGCCGAGGTCAGTGGTGAGGACGTGGTGGTGTCCTGGGTGACCGTATAGGTCGAGGGGAAGGACGTGGTGGTGTCCTAGGTGACCGTATAGGTCGATGGCTGGACCCTGTGATAGGATTCCTACGTATCCGGCGGGAATCAAGCACCGGTCGTAGTTCAGAGGTCGTGAATTTGTGAGTGCAGGTGGGCGTGGTGGTGCCCTGAAGTGTTGTGTGACCGCCGAGGTCAGTGGTAAGGATGTGGTGACCGCCGAGGTCAGTTATGAGGACGTGGTGGCGTCCTGGGATGGAAATTTTACGATTTTCCTAATCGGGTGGTTTAAGGCCTTACGGGCCGGAGATAGCGATGTGGGAGGTTTATACGGTCTTCCGGACCGAGTGGTTTAAAGCCTTCCGGGCTGGAGGTAGAGTGAGGACTGATCGTCTTCTGATTGTTGTTGGTGCCACGCTGGAGGACTTTGAATCGTCTTAAGCGGTTGGTGCCACGCTGGAGGACTTTGAATCGTCTTAAGCGGCGGTGCTGGGTGCCACGGCCGGGAGGACTTTGAATCGTCCCTACGCGGCGGTTGATGTAATGCGCGAGACTTTGAATCGTCTTCTAGCCGCTGATGTGGTGCGCGAGGACTTTGAATCGTCTTCTAGCCGATGTTGATGTTACGCGAGGACTTTGAATCGTCTTCTAGCCGCGCTGGTAAGATGTAATGCGCGAGGACTTTGAATCGTCTTCTAGCCGCAGTTGTGGATGTAATGCGCGAGGACTTTGAATCGTCTTCTAGCCGCAGGTGTGGATGCGCGAGGACTTTGAATCGTCTTCTAGCCGCAGTTGTGGATGTAATGCGCGAGGACTTTGAATCGTCTTCTAGCCGCAGTTGTGGATGTAATGCGCGAGGACTTTGAATCGTCTTCTAGCCGCAGTTGTGGATGCGCGAGGACTTTGAATCGTCCTCTAGCCGCAGTTGATGTTATGCGAGAGGACTTTGAATCGTCTTCTAGCCGCAGGTGTGGAGGCGTGGCTGCCTTGTGCTTCGAGAGGCGTAGATGCCTTTGTGTTTTTGCATGTTGATGTAGAAGGTTGGACTTACGATGACTGCCGGTGCTTGAGCTGCCGTTGAAGTGGGCAAGGATGATGGCCGATGATTGCTTCACCATTTGGCGTTTTGGGAGGCGCTTCGTGCCTTGGGACTTGTACTCGGAGGTGTTGGCTCCTTCGTGTGCTTGTTTTGCCGTTGAGTGGGCAAGGATGATGGCCGGTGCTGGGGATATGCAGTCTTGTATGACTTCCCTTTGACTTGTTGGGGAGGAGCTCGGGCTTACTTTGATGGCCGGTGCTTGCGTTGCCGTTGAAGTGGGCGAAGTTCGGGCTTACATCTGACTGCCGGTGCTTGAATTGCTGGGGATGCATGACCCTGTAGGGGCCCTTTTCTGTTGGGAAGATGACTTCGGACCTCTTTTGAGGGCCAGCTGGTGGTTGTCGTTGAGCGTTTGGAGGCGTCTTGTGCCTTGATATTCGTGTCTTGGGAGGTGTTGGCTCCTTCTTGAATTGCCGTTGAGCGGGCGTTGGCTGAATTGCCGTCGGGCGTTTGGAGGCGTCTCGTGCCTTGGGATTCGTCTTTGGGAGGTGTTGGCTCCTTCTTGAATTGCCGTTGAGCCGGGCGGTGGTTGAATTGCCGTGAAGTGGGCGAGGTCCGGTCTTACGCTGACGGCCGGTGGTTGAATTGCCGTTGGAGTGGCGAGACCGGTCTTACGGCCGATGCTGAATTGCCGTTAGGTGGCGACCCGGCTTGCACTACGGCGGTGGTTGAATTGCCGTTGGAGTGGGCGAGGTCCGGTCTTACGTTGACGGCCGGTGGTTGAATTGCCGTTGGAGTGGGCGAGGTCCGGTCTTACGTTGACGGCCGGTGGTTGATTTGCCGTTGAAGTGGGCGAGGTCCGGTCTTACGTTTGACGGCCGGTGGTTGATTTGCCGTTGAAGTGGGCGAGGTCCGGTCTTACGCTTGACGGCCGAGGGTTGATTGCCGTTGAAGTGGCGAGGACCGGTCTTACGCTGACGCCGTATGCGGTGGTTGGTGCGTTGAAGTTGAAGTGGCGAGGTCCGGTCTTACGCTTGACGTGGGGATTGAGTTGCCGTTGGAGTGGGCGAGGACCGGTCTTACGCTGACGGCCGGTGGTTGAATTGAAGGGTTAGGGACCATTACTCGCACTTGGATTTGCTGGAAAAGGCCTTAGGACAGCCAGGGGCAAAGATTATAAGGGCAGAAAAGTAATTTGGCCACCCATTGCAAAGAGGTCCGTACGGACCAACCTGGTTGCAAAGAGGTCCGTACGGACCACTTTGGTTTTTTACAGTTCCCAGGTTTTGACCGGGTTAAATAACCGAGGCCCCCTTCATTTCTTCTTCTTCCAGTGCGTGAACCAGCGAGAGAGAAAGAGAGAAAACTCCATTTTTGTCCAAAATCTTCCATTTTTCTTAGCTTGAATTGCTTGCAATGGCGGAGGGATCTCGAAGGAGTCGTCGTCAACGCAGTCAGGAAGTGGTTGAGCAGCGAATGGAGCTTCAAAGAAATTGGATCTCGTTCGTTCCATCTTCGAAGAACCCGGATGTTTTGTATCCGAATCCGGAGGTGCACAATCGTCGCTCCATGAACGTCGGGGAGGTAAGAAATCTGTTCCGTTTTGATTCCCTGCTCGAATTTTTTGAATGCTAGAACTAGGTTTTAGTTTTTCGCATTTTTGAATTTTTTTGTTATTATTTTATGCCTTTTTGTGAAATTCTTGATGAATTGTTGAAAATGGACATGTAAAAATTGTGGGTATGTGTATTTTGTGCAGAAATGTGTAGATTAGCTCTTATTTGTGAAAATAAAGTGCCTATCTAGTGAATTGCATGCTTTGGTGTTTTGTACCGTATGCTATTTATGTATGTACATTGTGAGAAAAATTATCGTGTAGTGATAATTTTTGTGAAAAAAATGTGACACGTGCCGTGTTTTGTGACGGGTTATATGTGAAAGTGTGTGCCGTGTAGGGACGGATTTTTTTTTTTTGTGTTATGCATATGTGTCGTGCCGTGTTTTTGGGTGACGGACTCTGTGGGGAAAATATGTGCAATATGTGCTGTGTTGGGACGGATTTTCTTTTGAAAATGTGTCGTGTAGGGTTTAATCCCCCCCTTTTTTTCTTTTGAGAAAATGTGTACAGTGTGTGCCGTGTTTTTGTGACGGACTGCATGGGAAAAATTATATGCATGATATATGTGAAAATTATGTGCATTGTGTGCCGTGTTTTGTGACGGGTTACATGGAAAAATTATATGTATAATGTATGTGAAAATTATGTGCAATATGTGCCGTGTTTTGTGACGGGTTATATGTGCCTTTATATTAAGTACTGTGATTGACGTACCTTTGCTGTGTTTACCTGCAGGATGCGGGGCTTATGGCCGGGAAGGCCAAGAGGATGAAGACTCGGGATCGCTCGAGGCCGTTGTGGAGCTATGGCGGCAAATGATGCCCGATATTTCCGTGGACGGTAGGCCGAGTCCCTGAGGTCGGTTTATGCTTCTGGCCTAGGTGTGTTCGTTGAGAACCTGGCTGGAGTGTCTGACACGAGGAAGAACAAGAGTGTCTTCCTGGGTTTATCTGAGTATTGGTGGGATACCACCCACACCTTCCACCTGAGCTGGGGCGAGGTGACAGTGACGCCTACCGACTTTGCTGCGATCACCGGGCTCTCCTTCAAAGGGGAGCCTGTGAGGTGGAGAGACATGATAGCTGATGATGTGTTGACCGAGCTGCTGGGCTTTGAGCCTCGTCCTCGCAGGGGCCTGGGGATGCTGTACAGCGACGTGGAGATGAGGATCACGGCCAGTATTGGGGCCTACATCCGGGGTACCGGCCTGGTGACAGCGGAGCAGCTGGCGCGCTCCTTCTTGTGGTATGCACTGTCCGAGACTCTGTTCTCGAACCACGCGACCGCAGCTCCCTTTGCTTTGTTGGAGAGCTTGATTGACCTGGATAGGGTCTGCGACATTGCTTGGGGCGAGGCAGGCTTGGCCGAGCTCTACTTCTCCTTGGACCGGTTTAGCCGGGGGGTGGCCAGTTCGTTGGCCTGTTTTGACTTTGCTTTGGAGGTATGAGTTTATTGCTGTTTTTTTTTTGATTTAGCAACTTGTCTTTTCTCCGTTGTCTTTTGCACTGAGCCTTCTCTGTTTTTGTCACAGGTGTGGTTTTATGAGGTTTTCCAGTGCTTCCCGTGGGATAGAGATCCTGGGGCTGTTGCTGCGTACCCTGCTATGCTGGGATGGGCTCGTACGGCGAGGAAGAGGAGGACCAGCCGGGGGAAGCTCACCATCGCCTACGGGGATGTGCAGGAGCGTTTGGAGCGGGATAGCCGTGAGGGGTTCGTTCTGTTCCCGTGGGCTCGGTATGAGGGGGATGAGTTCGAGGGGGCTCCCGAGGTGACAGCGCGGCGGAAGATGCTGCGAGGCTTGACTTGTGACGCCATGTACCTGGGGGAGCGAGTCTTCTGGCAGCATGGCCCCGGTGTGCTTCCCGTGGCTCCGAGGGACCCTCCCTTTGGGATGCTTGACTCCCGGGATATGGATGTGCTTGACTTCGAGAGGTACCTTGGCGGTGTCGGTGCCGAGGAGTTCATTTTATACGGAGAGGAGTACGGGGCCTTCGTGAGGAGGAAGCTGAGGACGCCCCAGGTGCTGGCGCGGGAGAGAGAGGCTGGCCCGCAGGCTCCCCCAGAGGTTCCGATGCCGGGACCGGATTTCACGTACGTCCGCGGGGACGGATCGAGGAGGAGGGTGTCTGCATCTGCTCCGTTCGAGCAGTGCTCGTCTGGCATACCGAGTGGATCCCGACAGATCGGTGAGTGTGCTGACTCTTTTCCGTCTTGGCATCTTTTCTGTATTTTTCTTTTTTTTTTTTTTGTTGTTGAGTATAACTGCATTTGATGAGCGTTTCCTTGGCTTCTTGTTGGTGCAGGTCCCGGGGAGAGCCTACGATATGCTGACTCGCCGTTACGTGGCGATGCGCTCCTTCGCTAAGAAGATGGCGTCGAAGGTGTCCTGTCGGTCTTCGCGTCGTGTGCCGGCGTACGAGCCTATGCCTTCGAGGCATTCTGTGGACGTTCCTCCGCCTAGAGCCGAGCCGGAGCCGCAGCAGGAGGGGCCTTTGAGGGGGCGGCATAGCATGGATGCCGGGACGTCTTCGGGAGCTGCAGGGCCTTCGAGGGAGCAGCCCTTTTATCAGTTCATGCCTCCGCACGGCGCACAGGGTGAGGGTTCCTCAGAGCCTTCTTTCTTCGATCCTTTCGCCGGATTTGATCCTTCTGAGTACTTCTCGTGGGAGCCTCAGGCGGGTGCTCGGTATTCCGACGATGAGGATGTGACGGGCGAGTTCGCTGGGATGCCCGACTTTTCTTTGGAGGATCTTGGCGAGGATGATGATGATGAGGATTCTGAGTAGTATTCATTTGCTTTCCCTCTTTTCATATCCCTCTCTTTTTTTTTTTTTGTTTAGCAACAGACATTTTTGGGTACCTGTAATAAAACACATGTATTTGCATGGCAAACAGTATTTTATTTTAAGATGTAATGTCATTTTTGTGATTCCCGGGAATTGTCCTAGAAATTGTTGCTATTATTATTTTTTATTTTTTGTACATGCCACGTGAGCTGAGAGTGTGTTTGTGGGTAGTGTTTGTTTGCCGGGAATGGCTTTGGCCAGTGTTTGGGCTGTTTGGAGCAAGGTTTTGCTGAGGACAGTGGTTTTTGTACTGTTTTCTGGGGAAATGGGTTCTGTTTGCAAGGAGGTCCGTACGGACATACTTAGCATGCAAAGAGGTCCGTACGGACCAACCTTGCTTTTGGGAAGGACATAAATGCTTTCCAGTGCCTGGTTCTTCCTCATTTCCCCATTTGCAGCCATTTTCGAGCTTTCTTCCCCATTTTCTCTAGGAACCTCCATTTTTGCCATGGATTCTTCGTACGTCCCTAGAATTTTGCCGAGGCTTTCGCAGGAGAGGCAAGCACACTTCCTTGAGCAGTTGAAAACGTGGATGCGGCGCCGTATGAGGCATCAGAGACGGGCTTTCGAGGTAAGGTTTCGTCTTTGCTCGGTTTGGTCTGTTAAGGAGTTGGTTCCTGATTGGGATTTGTTGCGGGCTGCCGCGAAGTTCTGGGATGTTAGGAGGCACGTGTACTGTTTCTCCTACAATGAAATGGTGCCCACTTTTGAGGATTTTCGGGCTTTGATTGGAGGACCGGAGGTGGAGGCCATCTCGCTTTCTTTGGTTGGTGGTGCTGCCGTGAGCGTGAAGCTTGCAGACTTTCTTCGTGCTTCGTTGGAAGAAGTGCAGGGCATGATCCTTGATTCGGGTCATATCGACATTTCTGAGCTGCCGGAGCGGTTCATGGTTGATGATGAGAGTGACGTCTCTTGGGATGTATTTGCCTTGTGTACGATAGCGACGCTCTTCATGGTCAGCTCCCTTGGCATTTGTGATGGCGCTTTGCTAGATGTGGTAGGGCACTGCAGAGCTGGAGAGGATATTGTCCCGTTGGTGCTGGGGGAGACTCTTCATGGTATCGACCGTCTGGCGACTGGGGATCGTTTTATGAGAGGGGGAAGCCCCGCTTTGCTCACCTTGTGGCTGCGAGAGAGACTTCAGGCCATGTCCGAGGCTCCGACGTCGTTTAGCCCGTGGTCATTTGCTCAGCGACCTCTTGTGTTGGATATGGATCAGTCCGCCTGGGAGAGATGGATGGCACAGCTTGGTACGCATCAGATCCGCTGGTGGGTTCCGCACTGGAGGATTGAGACCAGGAGGATCTTGGAGGATGGGTCCTACGTTGTCGAGTTCCAGGTTTGTCTTGGTCCTCCTTTTATATTCCGTCGCTTGTTTCCGGCGGTTTGGGATGAAGCAGGAGCCTTTGTTGGGCTGGGATGACCTTGCTACTGCGCGGAGGTAGTTCCTCTTTGTATGGCGCTTCAGGTGCCTTCTCGTATTTTCCGAGGGTATGGAAGTATTCCGCTTTCCCTCTGTGGTACTCCTTAGGCGTCGGGAGCGTTGTATTGACGACTCAGATTTGGCCTGGTATGAGCAGCGTGGTGGGAAGTCCCGAGTGGTCTGGGAGAGCAGGCGTGTAGCGATTCTGGGACCCGGTTGCCGTAGTAGCTATTGCCTTAGGAGTTCCGAAGCCCGGGTCTCGACCCTTTGGATGTGACGGGAGACGCTTTGTTTGACTACGAGACTAGAGTTGACCGACCGACAGGGAGAGGTCCTCTTTTGCAGGGCTTCGCGGGGAGGAGATCCGAGCCGAAGCACGGGCGAATGAAGCCCCGAGAGCTACCGGATTATTTGACTCTACGGGGAGGACCCCATCTCTGACCGAGAGACGCAGAGTTGGTTCACGTGGAGCGAAAGAAGACTCGCCGAGGACGAGGGAAGAAAGGAAAGAATGGCGAGGGGACAAGCGCAGATGGCGCGGAATGACCTCCTAGGTATCCATTCATTGCATTGCAAACACATTATTAGTTAAATGTATTAAGCTGTCTTTTAGCATGTTGTGAACTTGAGAGTAGACCGTGCTTGAACTCATCAAGAAATGTTGTAACCGTTAGTGATTTGTGATTTACTTTTAAAGCTTTGTCGAGACGCAAGATCTTTTGTTTGCCTTTGCTTCTGTTGTGCACTTTGTCGGCGTCCATCTTTGGACTTTTCTGTTGCATCCGCGGACTGAAGCAGTCTGGGCCCTGACGGCAATCCCCTTTTGCTGAGGCTTTGTATTTGGCTGAGAGGTTGAATGCTCCCCTGACAAGTCGTTCTGACGGTCTTCTTCGCAGCTTCCTTGCCCTTTGTTGGCGTCGGGCTCTTGACCTCAATTTCGCAGCTTCTGCTTGAGCTTCTTTTATTTATTGTTTTTTTTGTGAGCCCTTGCTCGAGCTCTCTTTTTTTTATTTGTGAGCCCTTGCTCGAGCTCTTTTTTTTTTGAAGCGCGTGAGGGCGGAGACAAGCCCCTGGCTTGGAAGCAGACATGAGTCAGTCGTTTGATGCTGAGTGACCCTCGGATGTCCTTTGATGTTGCCGCCGTCGTTTGACTTGGTCAAGGTGGCTGCCGGGCGTGTTCTTGAAAAGTGCGTAGCTTGATGGAGGTCTTGGTTGACATTCAAACTTTTGACTTTTTTGTGTATTTTTAGACCGGACCAATTAAGGTTGCCTACGTTCCCCCGGACTAGAGGGCTCAGGTCTGCGTAGTTCGACACTACATGGAGTGCCAAGAGATGCACAGTTGTTCTTCTTCAGGCGAAGTATCTGCGAAGTTTGCTTCCGTTGACTGGATTCATGAAGGGATTGCCGTCTAGGTCTGTTAGCTTCATGGCGCCTCCGGAGAAGATCTTTTGAACCACGAAAGGGCCGATCCATGTGGGTTCCCATTTTCCCAGTGGGTTGGTTCGAGTGGGAGGCTTTTCTTTGAGTACGAGGTCACCTTCCCTGATGTCTCGGGATTTGACTTTCTTGTCGAAAGCTCTAGCCATCCTGCTTTGATAGGCTCGGACGTGTTCCATGGCTTTTAGTCGTCGCTCATCTAGCAGAGCCAATTCGTCATGTCTGCTTCGGAGCCATTCAACTTCGTTGATGTCATTTTCCAGCAAGACTCGGAGTGAGGGAATTTCTAGCTCGATGGGAAGGACCGCTTCCATCCCGTACGTCAGGGCAAATGGGGTTTCTCCCGTGGCCGTTCGGCGATGTGCGGTAGCCCCAAAGTGCAAGGTGCGGCTTCTCGGGCCAATCTCGTCCTCGGGTGGTCATTTTTCGGATGATCCGTTCGAGGGTTTTGTTTGCTGCTTCCACGGCGCCGTTTGTTTGTGGCCGGTAGGGAGAAGATTTGTGACGTGTGATCTTGAATTCAGCGTGATGCCGTCGAATTCCCTTCGAAGTGTGAGCCGTTGTCTGATATGACCTCATTTGGGATGCCGTATCGGCATATGATGTTTTCCTTGAGGAAATGTGCGACCTTCTTGGAGGTGAGTACCTTGTAGGACTTGGCTTCGACCCATTTGGTGAAGTAGTCGATGGCTACTAAGATGAACTCGTGACCGTTCTTTGCCTGGCGGAGCGATTTTCCCGATGACGTCAATTCCCCAAGTGGCAAAGGGCCAAGGTGTAGTCATGCAGTAGAGATCGTGGGGCGGCAGATGATTGAGGTTGGAGAACCGTTGGCACTTGTCGCAGCTTCGGACAAAGTGGATGCAATCTGCCTCCATGGAGATCCAGTAGTAGCCCATCCTGAGAATGATTTGCATCAGGGCTCTGGCATTCATGTGGGGACCGCAAGCCCCGTTGTGGACTTCGTTCATGAACTTGTCTGCTTCTTCTTGGCTGACGCAGCGTAGGAGTGGCCCATGGTAGCGTTTCTTGTATAACATGTCCCCGAGGATGACGAAGTGAGAGGCAAGGCGTTTTAGGGCCATGATGCTCTTGGTTTTGACCCCTTCTGTGTGTTGACCTTCCTTGTTCATGAAGGTGGCTTCCCCTGTTCTTGAGGTATTGGAAGATCTGGCTTGTGCTGGAAATGGCGTCGGACTTGCGTCTCTTTGGCTCTTCAGCAATCTTGCAAATCGTTGTGATTAAAACCTTCTCGGCAGCTTGGGCCCGGTTTTTCTCTCGTTTGACAACATGCTTAAATGTTTGCTTGATGCATTTATTTAATTAATGTGTTTGCCTTTTGTATAGATGAATTTAACTGTTTTGATTAGTTAATGTCATCATTTGTTAAAGATGCAATGAAATGGTTTTTTAGGAAGGTCGGACCTTTTATTGAAAGCGTGAAGGCTGTACATTGTTGATCAAAGATTCACAATCGTCGGGCGTAAAGCCGTCAAAAGACACAAAAGATGTGAATACACAGACAACAAGACTCGAAGCTAGACTATAGGCGACGAGGGATTGGACCAGGCTTCATTACTCTCGGATGGCTGTAGCTCTAGAGGGAGTGGTGCTGGTTTAGGTGACCAAACTTCCCTTGGCATGAGTCCCGGAAAGTAGCTTGCATGCGGTTCGATTTCAAACCAGATCGCGGAGGTTTTTGGCTGCTCCCCTGATGATGTCCCTCCATTAGTGTTGCCACCAGTCCTTGGGGGTTTTTGATGATAGAAGTTGCTGAGGGCTACTTCTAGGAGGGCGAAGCATTCGCTGATTCGGAGTGGATTCTTGCTGATGTTGATCACTTTCATAGAATCTGCTTCTTTATCTGGGATCTTTGCTTGGACGACGTTTACAATGTCTGATTCGAGCGGACATGCTATATCTCCTTCCCTGATTAAGCCTTGGAGGAGGTTGCGCCATTGTTCGTCCAAGTCGGACACCGGAATGTTGAATTGAACTAAGCTGTGTGATGGCTTTGTCCCCCGTAAAGATCCGAGAGTGTCGGCTAGAGGGTTGTCTCAGTACGGGGATCGGTGATGAGCCGGTTTGCAAGAGGGTTTTCGGCGAAGTAAGGGTCTACTCCTCGATCAATCTCCATTAGGGCATCCATCTCTTGATCCTCTCTCAAGCATTCTTCACGCCGCATATGTCGAGTTGTCATCCCGACCCATGAGTTCTTCAATTTCCGGCTCGTCGCGGCTTAGAGCGTGGATGTAAGGATCCACTTCGTAGCGGGACAAGTAGGAGAATCATCTGGAGAAGAGTATTCGGTCATGTCGGGACCTTCTTCTGGGTCATAGCTTGCTGGCCAAGCACTTGCCATTGCACTGCTTCCGCGGATCACTTCGATCGCTCCATTGGCATTGATGAATTTCACGCATTGGTGAAGAGTAGATGATCCTGCTTTCATCTGATGTATCCAAGGCCGTCCCAACAAAGCGAGAGAAGGTGGGTTTGATTTCCACGACTTGGAACTCTACCGAGGCTCAGTTGTACGTCGAATTGGATCCTCAAGTTGATGACTCCTACGATTGGTCGTGCGGTGGAGTCGTAGGCTCGGATTACCCGAGGTGAAGGCCTTATCAGAGAACGGTCGATGCGGAGTCGTTTCAATGTGCTTAAAGCGATGATGTTGACTGCGGAGCCGTTATCAATCAAGACGTTCGGGAGGAAGAACATCTCTATCTTTATGAGGATGAGGAGGGCTTCGTTGTGCCGATTCTCACATATTGGCAAGTCATCGTCTGTGAAGGCTAAACCGCTTCCCGTGCTACCGTTGGACTCAGTCTCGCCTGGGGAACGTTCGATCCATCCATTTGTATGCCTTGGCTGGGCAAAGATCGTAGGGAGATAGTGGCCCTTGGGCGTTCTTGTCGGAATTCCCGGTCACGAGACCTTTTGACTCTTGTTTCACGCTCCCAGTCATAGCGAGACAAAGGCATGCGACGGTTTCGGAAATCGCAGGGAGTCTGCTCTCGCTTGGGGTTTCGTCAAGGGCTATTGAGTTTACCCCGTCGTTACGGGGAATGGATTTCCAATGGTATTGGGACCACGGGCGTTCCAATTTTCCCTCCTCAATGAGCCCCTGAATCACCTGCTGAGTCCGAAGCAATTGTCGGTGGTGTGGCCGGGGTAGTTATGGAAGGCGCAGTGCTTGCTCATATCCATGTTGGGCTTGAGGGTCTTCGGTTGGAAATTCTCGAGTGGTTTGAGACGATTTCGCTTCACTCAAAGCTTCAAATACTTGACCCAAGGGCATTTCCAGGTTATCAAAATGCTGGAACCGTGGGAAGCGAGGGGGTTGCTATTCTTTGGGGCCGCCCGATCGCGGTTTACTTGAGCTCCGTTCTGAATGTAGTGCACTGTTCCGGCGCTTCCTTTCCTTTGGTTGGGGCAGGAGTTGAAGTTGCCAGGTTTGTTCGATAGGGGTAAGACGAGGCAGGGGTTGCTTTGTTGCCTTTTGAAGACTCAGAGTCTTTTCAAACTTTGTCCGGCGTTGACCATGGCACGGAGATCTGGATAGAAATGGTGGCTGATCAAAGTCCTCAAAGATGGTTTGAGGCAGGAATGGAAGATGTCCATCTGCTCTTCTTTGGAAAGTGGATCCATTATCTCGCTTAGCTTCCAGTTCCATCTTTTGTAGAATTCGCCCACTGGTTCGTCATCCTTTTGTTCGGTGGCTTGCAGGTCATGACGGTTTGTTTCCCATTCAAGATTGGCGCGGTACTTCTCCAGGAAGATTTCACTGATCTGATCCCACGTGGAGCGGTTTTACGCCTTCACATTGAGGAACCACCTTAGTCTTGTGGATTTGAGGGAATGCTGAAAATGATCTGCCATCTGTTTGAGGGGTTGCCCCTTTGGCTCTCATACCCAGGACGTAGGTGTCGATGTGGGTTTTTGGGCATTCTGTTCCGTCAAACTTTTCCATTTCCGGCATCCTGAACTTTGGAGGGAGAGGGACCACTTTGTTCGGATCGGTAGGCAGGAGGGAGTCCTTCCGAGAACTAGCTAGCTTGCCTTGCATGTCTTTCATCTGTTCGATCAACCAAGCTATGTGAGGATCAGCTGTCTGAGGGGGGTTACCGTTTTCAGGGACGGACACCGAAGATGGGGGTGGATTGGCTGATGGGATCGCCATTCGGGAGTCTTGGGGAGGTAGTTGAGTGTATACCAACCCATACCCTGGGGTGTTGAAGTTGAGGGCGTGATTGCCAGGTCCGCTAAAGGTTGTGTTTGGGAACTGGGGAAACGATTCGTTAGCCCCAATTGGCAGACTAGCAGGTGGCAGACTGGAGATGTCGGGATATCCGCTCGGGATGCCTGTCCCTGGTAAGAATGGGGACTTTTGATTGTGGTTGCGAGGCTCGTATAGAGGCAAAGGATTGAATCCTGGGGTATACCGAGATGCATTGGGATGCAGCGGAGCGAGCACGTATGTATCTTTGTTGGTAATGAGCTTGATGTGCAGAGCCGGGAAATTGACTGATCTGAGGCGGGCATGTCGGAGCTGCTTGACTGATGCCGGAGGGGAGCTTTGAGCGAGAGCTGCTTTGCGTTGCTGGGATCTCGTAGCTTGGCGGAGGCGGGACTCCGCCGATAGCTTTGAGAAACCGGGGAGCCGGTATATCTTCGTCCTCTATGAGAACAAAGGTTCCGTCGGGTTGGGGAACTGCAACGGTTCCTCGAAGACGCAAGGTGTCGACGATCCAGGCTTGCTGTTCCTCTTGGCGCTTCTTGATGGTTTCGAAGGCTCGCAGCACCTCCTCCATTGTCTGGAGGTTCCTTAGTGGCGGGGTTCCATTTCCCTCACTGTTATCTGTTGATCCCGTCATGGGGGAGTATCGGACGGTGCGGACCGTTGAACTGGAAGGGCTATCGGACCCTGTGACCTCGATACTGAAAAGGCGGCTTCCCGGTATTCTCAACCACTCTCGGTTCGCTGGAGGGGTGACGGGCAAGGTTTAGACACAAGAATGGCCCTACGGGATAAGAGGGGGAAAGCTCACGTGGCATGCGGTTTCCGTTTCTTTTATTTTTGATTTTTTTTTTTTGTTGTTTTAATTTACTTAAAACATGTTTTCTCAGAGTCCTAGGTAGGTTGGAAAAGATTGCTCTTCTTTTTCGCAACTATGCTAGATCCTGGGTCAGTGGAGACCATCTGTGCGGCTATAAGCCCCTCGTTTTGCACCTGTATTTCGACATCCCAGGGTGGACAGCCCCAGGCGAGGGTCCTATAGTGCAAGCGGTTTCCACCGGCCTAAAAGAAAAATCGAACCTAAGGACCGAGCCTGTCATGTTCGTTTTGATGCGTTAGCCATGTGAATAGTGAACCGAGCCGGCCACTGAGTCAAGATCAGGTCAAGAGTTCGGCATGACCTCTCTTTACCTTGCTTGCGCAAGGGATCTGTGACGTTAGGCGTGGGCTGGGTCATATTGTCATGGCTGACGTATCAAGGCGTGATGACATGGTGTCATGCGAGCATGGATGTATATCCGGGACGGAACATCGTCTGGGTGTAGCTTCGGAAATCAAGATCAGGTCAAGATTTTAGCATGACCTTTCATCGCTTTGCTTGCGCAAGGGATCTTGAGTTCCGAGCCTTGACTCAGAAAATGGCCGGCATGGTATATGTATCCGGGCTGTATGACACGGACTGGGTAAAAACCAACCGAGTCTGGACAGAGTGTGACTCAAGACTCAAACGTGCAGGGTTGACGCTTGGCTAGGATGGGATGTTTGGAATGATCCCGTGCGCGCCCAAGAGGCCTAGGAAGACCAAACGGACTGCAACTGAGACCACTCCGGGTTAAGGGTTGTAGTGTGCAGTGTATCCGAGGCAGCGGTGCGCATAGTGTGCGGTGTAACCGAGGCAAAGCAGTGTGAGTAGAGTGCGGTGTAACCGAGGCAAAGAAGTGCGCGTAGTGTGCGGTCTCTAAAATTCTTTTTCGAGTAAAATAGAAATTTTTGAAGAATTTTAAATGTATGCACGAGATGTATATTGATGCATTTTTTGTATTTTTATTTTTTTCGTAAAATAAAAACGAAGCACGTGCACACACACACAACAGTTAAAGGAAGGGGTAAAATGAAAGTTTGACCCTCATCATTGTTTTAAAAATCTTTTGTTTTGTTTAAAAGTTTTTAAAACAAAATTTCCCAAATGGAGTCGCCAATGAAATTACCCGGATCCGGCTCGCGCGGAGCCCGGCATCTCGCATTCGTCCGGCTGTTCGGGAGGTCGCCCGGATCCGAGAGGCTGACAATCGCGCCCGGCATCTGGCTTATTCCGTTTTAGCGTTGCGTGTTGGAGGTGTCTCGCCGTTTTGCTTTCGCATTTTGTAGAGTCGCCACGCCGTTTTTATTAAGCCCAAAACATTGAAAAAGGGCATCAGTTTAAAGATAAATTTTAAACTGTTTTTGTGTGATGAGATTTTGAGTTCGGAGGTCGATGACTCCTCGGGAAGAGAATATTAGAATATTAGAGCTCACCCGAGTAGCCTCGTAAAACGAGTCTTTCGGATACCCCTAATATCCTTTAAATGTTGTGTGTGTGTGTGTGTGTGCTTTTAAAAATGCATGCTGTATCGGATGTCTACATTGTATTGAAATGTATTGAAATAGAATAGGAAGGAAGCCTTACCAATGTTGGTTCGTGTCTGTCTTCCGCAGGGGAATAGTGTTTGAGGTCGGAGTAGCGTTCCGGATTGCTTCAGGGATGCCGGTTGTCCGCGGACAGAGTTTCGGCGTGAGTTGAAACCGTAGGCTGCGTTTGGGCAGAGGTTCGGCGTGCGTGGGGATCGTCGGGATCAGTCGGGCAGAGGTTCGGCGTGCGTTGGAATCGTTGGTTGGATTCGGGCAGAGGTTCGGCAAGGTTTGGGATCGCCGGTTTGACTCGGAAAGAGCCGGGACACCGTGGGAAAGACCAGGCAAGGCCTCGGAGTACCACGAGGGGCCTCAGAGTACCTCGAGAGTGCCTCGGGGCAGCGCGGGAGCGTCTCGGGAGCGCTCGGGGAGGCTTCGGAGCACCACAAGGGAGCTCGGAAGGCCTCGGAAGGATCCGAAAGGGGCCGGGAGTGCCTCGAGAGGACTTAGAGGGGAGCCAGAAGGCTAAGGGAGGAAGAGAGAAGAGGGAGGTGTGTGAAAATGAGGAGGGGGAGCCCTCTATTTATAGTAAAAATTTCGGAGCAAAGAGGTCCGTACGGACCTTCTTGGTTATCCAGAATTTTGGATTTCCTCGATTTGAGGGAATCTGCAATGATGGAGAATATTCTGGAATGATGATGTCCCCCATGCAAGAAGGTCCGTACGGACCATCTTGCATGCAAAGAGGTCCGTACGGACCAACTCTGCAGGGAAGTCATCATTTCTTCCGGGATTTGAGGGAATATTGTGGACTTTAAGGGGATTTAGTAATCATTGAAACAAAGAGGTCCGTACGGACCTTAATTGCTTTTCTGATTTCCTGAAAATTCCCAAAAGGTCCTTTTGTCCCTTTTTATCCCAGAAAGGCTCCTCCCTTGGTTTGGTTGGGGGTTTGAGAGGGTTTTGAGAGGGTTTTGAGTGAGAGAGGTCTCTGAGACTGCGTGGATGAGTCTACGGTGTTTCCCGTGTGTTTGAAAGGGAGTGATCCAGATTGGGGTACTTACAACCACGGTTCACTGACAGCCTCGATCTCAATCTCACAACAATATGCAGGATTTTCTCTTCTGCCGACCCTGAAAGGCTTGATTAATTTTCCTTCTGGGATTTCCATCAAAGAGGCTAAGGTAGCCAGAGCATCTGCGAATCTGTTCTTGTCCCGCGGTAAGAATTGGAATGATACTTCCTTGAATTGGCCGACATGTTCTGCGATGTAAGCATGGTACTTCTGGAGACATGGGTCTATAATTTTCCATTTGTTGGCGGCCTGGTTGATTATCAATTGGGAATCACCGAACACTTCCAATTCTTCCACATGTCGCTCAAGGGCAGCTTCTAGACCGGCTATGCAAGCTTCGTACTCAATTTGCATTGTTGGTGACCGAGAAATTCAACTTGATTGCTATGGGAGTATGCACATCGTTCGGGTCTATCAAGACCATTCCAATGCCATTTCCTTTCTTGTTAGGCTTTGCTCCATCAAAGAATAAGCGCCACTTGTTTCCGCTTTCTATAGTGAGGATCTCTTCATCTCGGAAACCGGAGGTCCGGCCCTTGATCTTCTTTACTTGGGAATTCAGCCAACCGGTCCGCAAATGCTCGCCCTTTGATCGATTTGCGAATCACATATTTGATGTCGAATTACGCCAGAAGAAAGTCCATTTTGCCAATCGGGTGGAGATGTTTCCTCTGTCACCTTGGAATAGATATCTGATCGGATCCATCTTGGAGACTAAGTGTACGGTGTGGGACAAAGCATATAGTGTTTTAGCTTTCCAACTACCCATACCAAAGCCGCGCAAGTCTTCTCGAGGGCGAGTAATTCACTTCACTCCCTTGGAATTTACGGGCGACGAAATAGATGGCATTCTCAATCTTTGAATCCTTCTTTTCTTGTGCTAGCATAGCCCCGCAGCCGTGTCCGCGACCCATCGAGATATAGAAGTAAAGGCTTGTCTCCATGAGGTGGGCGAGAGAATGGGAGGATTGACGAGGTAGGCTTTGATCCTTTCAAAAGCTAGCCGGCATTCCTCGTTCCGGACCACTTCCCGATTCTTCTTTAGCGGCTTGAAGATCGGCTCACATATGGTGGTCAATTGGTTGACGAACTCCGCGATGTATTGCGGCGACCCATGAATCCTTTTACTTCGAGAGACGGTTACGGCGGCTTCATTTCAATAATCGCCTTAACTTTCCTGGGATCTATTTCAATGCCGCGCTCGGTGACCATGTATCCCAGAACTTTACCTCGAATAACCCCAAATGTACACTTGGCCGGGTTCAGTCTCATGGAGTGTTCTCGGAGTCTGTTAAAGAATTTCCTCAAATCAATGAAATGCTGTCCGTCTGATCCTTTCGAATGAATAATCATGTCATCCACATACACTTCAATCTCCCGGTGGATCATGTCGTGGAAGAGGGTAGTGACTGCTCTCTGATAGGTAGCTCCGGCGTTCTTCAAGCCAAATGGCATTACTGTGTAACAATAAGTACCAAATGGGGTTGTAAATGCCGTCTTGTCTTGATCCTCTTCAGCCATCTTAATCTGGTTGTAACCCGCAAAACCATCAACGAAAGATTTGACCTCGAAGTTCGCGGTTGCATCCACTAGCATGTCAATGTTGGGCAAAGGGAAGTCATCTTTAGGACTAAATTCCTTGAGCAATTCAATCAAAGCAACCCGCTCATCTCCGGAGAAGAAGCTACCAATCTGCGTTTCTTTGGGTTCTTTAGCTGTTCTCAAGTTCACTGTTGTTAATACCTCGTCGGCAGCTTGGGCCCGGCTTTCCTTTTGCTCACAAGTCTGTTTTGAATCTTTTCCTAAAAATTGTTCATCGATTAAGTCTGCATTATCTTCAATTGAATTAGGCTTAATTATTTTTAAATCTTGATGATTATTTTTCGTTAAGCATTCAATTGTTAAATTGGCAATCACGGGGTACTCAGAAAGATCAACCACTTTATTTAAAGCAAAGGGAAATACGGTGTTTACAACTCGAAGACGGTCTTCGCCGTGAGGACATCGACCGGTCGAATACTCAAACTCTATGACAAGAGACTCGGGAGACTGACTCAAGATACAGGGGGTGAATTTAGACTTGGAAGGACAAGGACGGGGTTTGAGCCCTAGCTTTTCAATCATAGTCTCTTTGTCGGCGACCGGCCCCCGGAACAAAGTCCAGTTCTGCAACGGTCCTTCTGCGGCAGTCTCCAGCTTGACTATCTCCACATTAGATTCCTTCCCGAATTCTAGCATAGCTATCACTTCACCGTCGAGAGGAAAGTCAATCAGATCAATCGGCTCCTTAGCACCATCTCTCATTTACGCCAAAGACGTACCGCTCACGAGGCTCGACGGCCCTTGCTCTTCAAACAAATACGCTAACTCTCCATCAATATCTCAGGGTCGGCACCACGAATTTTACATACTGTGGGTTCATCCAAGTCAATCTTTTCAAACTGATTCTCACATTCAGGTCTCCAGAAGTGGTAGCTGCTCTCGTAGGTGGCGGTCACACCTTGTCTTTTGGGCAAATTATCAAACATTTCTTTTATCGGATCCTGGCTATTGGCGAACCTCTGGATCATCTTCATTCTTTCTCCTGTTGGAGTAAGCTTTGGCTCGGGACAAACAAACATATCTCCATCCTCTCTAACAAAGTGCTTATTCGGAGACCAACTGTATGGGCGCATTTCAGGCCTCTTGTACTTTCTACCGGCTGCAGAGGTCATCTTCTCTTTGAAAGCCTCGGTTTTGTCATACACCTTATCTTCCTTAGTCACGGCATACCCAGACCTTGCCTATTTCTCTTGGCCGGCAACACAAGCCTACACGGTCCCTGTTGGCATTTTCCCGGCCCCTGCACAGGGATATAGCTCATACCTCTTAGCATTTTCAACACGGGAGGAATCTTGTCCGAAGATGTCGTCAAATCTATAGTACGAGACTTGCCCCTTAGGTTTCTCGATTGTGAATCCGTGAGCATTGGATTTTCTTGGTCAAGCTTGATCTCCATTACTGGTAAGGTATTTGCGCTGGTTTCTCCGATTGTAACACTGTCACCATAGATGGTTGTCAGCACTCCCTCTTGCACAAACTTTAAGCATTGGTGAAGCGTAGAAGCTACGGCTCCAATCTCGTGGATCCGTGGTCTACCCAATAATGCGAGAACGTAACAGGAATGTCTATAACCCGAAACTCCACCATCATTTCCTTGCCTCCAAACATCGATTAAGGGAGACTATCCCTAACTGCTTTGCCCAGGATGTTGAATCATAAGCCTTTATGGTGCGGTTAGAGGGTTTGAGGTTCTCGCGCGTTGATGTCCAACATACTCATCATTTTGGCGGGGAGCACATTCATGGCCGATCCATTATCTATCAACACATGGGGAATCAACCGTCCCTCCAGAGGCACCGTAATGTGTAAGGATTCGTTATGTTTCGCACCGTAAGGTGCAAGTCAAGATCTCGTGAAAGTAATGATATTCCCATACCGAGCCGTTCCAATCAATCGACATGCTTCATCTCGGGGTAGCGTTGACGGATACCTTTGTCTTGGATAAGGCTTCTTCCGGCTTTAATTTGTGAGGGTAGGAGGATGTAAGTAAGGACCACAAAGAAATATCGGCTTGCGTTCTTTTCAACCTGCGTCGCATCGGGTCTTCCCGAACTTCTTCGTCTAGCTGTGAGGATTCCGAGAGGACCGAGGGTTAGAGCACTCGCAATCGTTTCCCTTTTCCGGATGGATCCGGATTACTTACTCCCAACATTCTTCCCGAGCGCGTCAACAGATTAACTTCTTGCTGGTCATCAACTACGAACTCTTTGCTAGCTTCCTTGAGTTCCGATAATGTTAGCGGGACGTAATGATTGCGGTATGGCCAAGCCGCTTGTCGTATCTCATTAATGGTCAAAGGTGTTTCCCAACTAGCCGCTATTCTCGAGTTCCTCCAAGGAGATTGGGGATTCTCTAGGAGTCATTGAAGATATGGTATTAACAATCGTGCGCTCTTCGTAATCATCAAATTCAACAATATTATTCACATCATGTAAATCATCGAGATACGTAACATAACGAAGTTATCTTTCATTTCATCGAACGAGGAAATTACATCAGGTTTCGACCCCATTACATCCATTGCTATCATCCCCAACTACGGGTTCCCCAAATTCTAATACATTAACAAAATAATCATTCTCAAAGTCAATAAGGTTCACATTCTTTGTTCGGGCAGAGGATTGTTGACAATATTCGGGCGAGGAGATTTTTCTATCTTCTTGTCGTCCACTAAACCCCGGATTATCTTCTTGAGAGTCAAACAGGAGTTCGTAGTGTGCCACGGAAATTGGTGGAAACGGCAATACTTGCTAGCATCCATGTGAGGATTAGGGCGAGCAGATCCGTAGTTCTCCAATGGCTTTATCATGCCAGTTCGTAGCAAACCGTTAAAAACTTCCTCCGTTGACATACCCAAATCATCAAACCTCGGTTGTGGCTTAAAGGGAAGCCTCATCACATTCTGCATGTTGTTACTTCCTTTTTGAAGATTATTGATACTATTATCTTTGGCCGGTTCTCTTCCTCTCGGCGCCATTGCTGAGACAGGATTGGATGCCCGATATCGGTAACTTCCACCACTGTTGTTGTTAGTGGTGTTTGCACTTGGAGTTTGGTTAAACAACTTATTCTCACTCCTTGCTCCCATCCCCACCATCTCTCGCAGATCTGGGTACCATCCTTTCCCAATGGCTTCTCTAAGTGCTGGCTTAACACATGATAGAAAGATGTCCTTCTGGTCTTGGAGGGGGATTGGCTCCGATAACTCGTTGAGCTTAGCATTCCAACGCTTGTAGAATTCTGTGATTGACTCATCCGACTTCTGAATTGTTCCCACTAGATCATCCCGCGTGGTACGCCACTCCAAATTACCCTTGTACTTCTCTAGGAAGGCTTCTGTTATCTGGCTCCAAGTAGTACGGCATTCTTGCTTCAAAGCTAAAAACCATGTAAGTGCCGATCCTTTCAAAGTTAGGTGGAAGTGGGAAGCCATGAATTCGGGAGTGCACCCCATTGCCCCCATTGTCATCACATAAGTGTCTACATGCGTCTTTGGACAGGCGGTACCATCAAAATCCATCTTGGGCATCTTAAACTTGTGCGGCAAAGGTGTCACTTGGGCGGGATCCACGACTTTAAGACCACTAGATCCCACGGTTAATCTCACAACTGCTGTTGCATCTCGTTTTCAAAGAAAGGGCCTACTTCTCGGTGCCAAACTTGAAGTCCGAGGAATTGCAGGAGCCACCGATTGACGACGGTATTGGGAAATCAGAATTAGGTCCCACGGGCAAAGCGGTTGGTGGAAGACCAAAAGTACTAGGAATTCCAATATTGCTGTCCAACAAGCTAATCGAGCTCGGAATCTTGTTCCCATACATATCATAACCGTTGAATTGCCTACCGAGATTCTGGGAGTTGTATTGCACCGACTGACTTTTGTACTGATCAAAAGAAGATAATCCCGAGCCGACACACGGAGCCGAGTAAGGGGTGGAACCATAAATATGCCGAGTAAGGGTGGAACATACTTTGGTTGAGAAAAACCGTCTTGAGTCCGAAACCGCTGGTACCTTGAGACACCGTCCCGAACTATCTCGATTTCCCGAGAGCCGAGACGACCATTCCGTCGAACACCATACCGAACACCACGATAACCATCCGGATACACACCGTACCGAGGCCGGGAAAAGCCGGGTTCGAAACCGAGGTCCATGCCGAAACCGTGGTGCCGGAGCATTAGGAGTTGGGGAAGCGGTGAGATCAAAGAAATTTGTGGACCGACCGTCATTTCGCCGACACCTTGTTGGATAACCTGGCCATACCCTTGAGAAGGCGGGGAATGAGTCTTCCTTGGTCACTTGCCACCATTCCCGTAGAAGCTACTTGATCGTAATGCTGAACGTAATTCACCGGGGGAGGCATCGTATTGTAGCTAGGCTGGTTTGGCCGAGCAGTGAAGCGGATCCGATTTTGTTGTGGCTATCTTCCGTAATCTCTTCGTAGGAACCATCCTCCCGACGAAGTACCGCAATCCCTTTGGCTCTCATAGCTTCTACGAATCGGTTGTGAGCTTCTTCTTCACGAGACTTGGCATTTTGAACTAAGAGACAAGCCTCACGCTCCCGAGCTAAAGCGGCTTCCAGCATCACCCTCAATTCTTCCGTAGTCATCTCATTCAAACTTGTCTGACCCACTGTCACCGAGCCTCCAACGGATCGAGCGTAAAAACATCTCCATTTCCAGCCATTTCTGATTCTAAACCAACCGACACTGCTTGTACACGGATTAAACGACCTCCCGAAACAGATGAGCGGACCCAACTTGCCGTAGCTGCAGGTGTAGAGAGGGGTTTATAAGGTGCTTGAAAGGAAAATTTTTTTTTACGGGAGAGGGAAAGAAACGGGACAGACTCACGCAAACACAAATTTATTTATGTTCAAGTATAAATCAGTATTTTAAATCCTAAATACAGTTGGGAAAGGATAAGCCTTTATTCATGCTAACTATGCCTCGGGGGAACCTAGTGACGCGACGTTCGAATTACAACAAATGTCTTGTTTTGAAACATATAATAGGTAATGATACCTAACCAAACCCTAACATCTTTATGGAACGAAGAGGTTCGTCCAAATTTCTAAGGAAATTTGGGCAGCATAACGGGTCTTTTCGAAGAATTTCGAAGAAAAATCCGGCATGACCTCTCGTCGGTACATGTTGGCAATGCGGCATGACCTCTCGTTTAGAACATGCCACGAGAGTGACATGTTCCCACGTGAAATCATGTTGCATTTGGCAACATGCCCACAAGGTATGAGGTTTTGGGAGAAGGTATAAGAATCTATGATATTTTTCAAAAACAATTCATTTTTGTTGTAATGAAAACATCGTATCAAAAACCAACCGTGGGTAAGGTTTGGTGTGGTGCCACCTATAACGCACTAGGGGTTTAGGTTTGATTTCAGGCGCTCAAGCGTAGGCGAATTTCATGGCCGTCCGCGATGCCGTCAATCGCACCCGAGGGTTCTAAATCTAAGTGACGTAGTGTGCGGATGACTAATTCGTTTATTTGCAAAAAAACAAGATTTTTTTTTATTTTTTATTTGTTTTTTTAAGAAGAACACACACACCCTCACACAAGGCAAACAGGGAACAATAATCAAATGAGTCATGCTTTGGTCCAAGGGACTGCCCTCAAACCAGTCTTCTGATGATCTGTTCAGTGGCCACCTCTTGTCGCGTGACACAGGACAACCAGAGACAAAGGTGTCGCACGACTTGGATGGTCACTGAACCAGCAGCTCCTCAAATCATCAAATCAGCCCCTGTTTTACCATATCAAGAGCAACACAGAGATACCAATGCACAACAAATGACCACAAGCACAAAGGGCTCACAAGTTCCATAATCAACAAAATGTAGGTATCACAAATGATTATCGAATAATGTACACAACATGGATGCATTGGATGTTTTTTGACTAAACGAAAGCTTGACCCACTTAACACTTGAAAAACAGGTTTTCAAGTGAGTCCCCAGCGGAGTCGCCACTGAATGTGCGCTCGCCCGAAAAAATAATATGAAAAAGGAGTCGCCACGCCGTTTTAAGAGGAAACATTGAAAACCTTTGTTTTAGAGAGAAAACATGAGTTCGGGGGTCAGGTTACGTGTTGGGAAGAACCGAGAGTTCACCCAACACGCCTCGTCCATAGACGAGTCTTTCAATCAAACACATCCAAGTAAATCCAAAGTGTGTGCAAATATTGATAATAAACGAAATGTGATAAAATGCATCTTATTAATTATGAAACGAGAAATTACATATTGTGAGCCCATTATTTAGGGAGGCCACATCCCTGATACAAACAAACTAGATTACAAAGGAAAAGGGTCACTGCAGATGGGTCATGTGTGTCGCATGACACATCGTACCCGGTGACCACACATGTGTCCGCGTGACACGGGATCACTTGAGGACGAAGGTGTCGCGTGACACATATGAGCCTTCTGCGAAACCTTACAATATGAATTCGAAATTAACGAAGCTATACAGATCTAATTAACAAGCCGAATTATGAACGAAAAACATAAACAACATCGAATCGACCCGGGAGTGTGGATATGGATAGATCCACACCCCTCGGGGGCTCAAACACCAAATTCAACCAAATCAATCAATATGAGCTCAATTACACAATATATGCAAGTTAAACAGAGAGATTTGATTGGGATTCGAATTCGAGATAGCTAGGATCCGACATGCGAATCCAAACAAAATAAATTATAAAATTTGCAAGGAATTAAATGAGAGAGAGAGAGAGAGGGTTAGGGAATTGTTACCCTTGTTGATTCCACGAATTCTATATCTAGTCGATATAGAATCCTTCAATTCTTCGTTGTAGATCTCACGGCTACGATCCAAGGGTTCCAATTGGTGTGGGTAGAGAATTGGGTTTGGAAGAGAGGGATTAGGGGGTTGGAAAGGTAGGAGAGAGAGAGGTTTGGTGTTTGAAATGTTCGTCACAATGCTATTTTGGCAGAGTAACAGTAGGCTGGAATTGGGATCCATTTCAATGAGGGGGAGGGTCTTATTTATAGGCTGCAGTTGGATGCCTTAGTATGTCGCACGACCTTACGCGTCCACTTTCCATGCCTCAAGCTGTCGCGTGACACAAGGTGGCTCAACCGCTTTTGGCGCCAAAAACCAGTTTCTGGAACATTCCGGGAAAATATCCAAAAGGTCCAACAGGTTTTATTCCCAAGGGGTCCTTTGGCATGAATGATGTACCAAAAGGTACTTCCTTCACGGGAAACTCATGGAACGTTTCCGGAAGTCTCGGGATAGGCCGGGAATTTACCAAAACGCCCCTTAATGCAGTTTTATTATGTTAAAATGCATCGAAAAGGTTGCGAATTGGATATGCGTACTTACAGTGACGTGTGACTCTGAATTCGGTTAGTAGTTGGTCACAATCTCCTTCGAAGTGAGTCCCATTGTCGGAGATGATCTCGTTGGGCACTCCGTATCGGCACATAATGTTCTCTCGGATGAACTCGGCCACCTTCTTAGAATTCAGTATCTTGTACGATCTGGCTTCTACCCATTTGGTGAAGTAGTCGACTGCGACTAAAGTGAACTCGTGACCATTGCTCCCTGGAGGAGTGATCTTGCCGATGACGTCGATTCCCCATGTGGCGAAAGGCCATGGCGTAGTCATGCAATAGAGTTCATGAGGAGGGATGTGATTGAGGTTGGAGAACCGTTGACATTTGTCGCAGCTTCGGACGAACTGGATGCAGTCTGTTTCCATTGATATCCAATAGTATCCCATACGGAGAATGATCTGTGTCAATGCTCGGGCGTTCATGTGCGGACCGCAGGTTCCGTTGTGAACTTTGTTCATTAGCTCGTTGGCTTTTTCTTTGTTTACACACCGAAGGAGTGGCCCTTGGTGGCGCTTCTTGTACAACATACCCCCCAGAACGACGAAATGGGATGCCAGGCGTTTTAATGCCATCATGTTTTTGGCTTTGATCCCTTCTTTGTATTTTCCATCTTCATTTGTGAAGGAAGCTTCTCCGTTTTGGAGGTACTGGTAAATTTGATTGTACCGGGGTTCGTCGATCGTTTCTTTTTCTTTTTCGATCTCACAAAGCAATAGGCGGGTGTTTCCCGTCCGCCTATTACGAGGGGTTTTAGTGCTTTCCCTTCGGGAATTTCGACAAGAGAGGCGAGGGTTGCCGGGCGTACGCGGCGGCCTGTCTCTTGGCAAATAGTGAAAAGAGATGTCCTTGAACCGAGCAATGAGTTCCTCCATGTACGCGTGGTACTTCGAAGGCCGAATCTACCGTCTTCCATTTGTTGGATACTTGATTGATGATCAATGCCGAGTCTCCATATACATCCGGCTCTAAGATGTTGCGCTCGAGGCGGCTTCCAAACCCGCTGCAGCTTCATATTCTGCTGCATTGTTGGTTGCTTCGAAATTCAGCTTGATGGCTATGGGAGTATGCTCGTCCTTGGGATCGACAAGGAGAATTCCAATACCATTCCCCTTCTTGTTGGCTGCCCCATCGAAGAAGAGTTGCCAGCGGTTTGTGCTGTCAAGTGAAAAGATTCTGTCGTCCGGAAACTGCGGATCTGGACCCTTAGGTTCACTGCTCGGGAAGTCGGCAAGCCGATCCGCCATTACTACGCCCTTTGTTGATTTTCGACCATGTACTTGATGTCGAACTCGGCCGGGAAGAATGACCACTTGGCTAGCCGCATTGACAGGATGGCTTGTCAAAGAGATATCGGACGGGGTCCACTTTGGAGACCAGGAGTACCGAATGCGACCGCATGTAGTGTTTCGCTTTCTTGACTACCCATACCAAGGCGGTACAAGTTTTCTCGATCTTTGAGTAGGCTGAGTTCACTTCCTTGAAGCTTTCGACTTACGAAGTAGATTGCATGCTCAACCTTGGAATCTTTACGTTCTTGTGCCGCATTGCTTCGATTGACGTGTCTATTACCGTCGGATACGGGAGTAGTGGCTTGTCTTCATGTGGCGGGCATAGAATTGGGGGATTAACCAAGTAGGTCTTGATCTTCTCGAAAGCCGTTTGGCACTCGGAGTCCCATCCGATGTCGGCATTCTTTTTCATCGGTTTGAACATGGGCTCGCAGAGAGATGTCAACGGTTGATGAAGCGACGATGTACTGAAGTCTTCCCATGAAGCTCTTCACTTCTGTCGTGGTTTGAGGCGGCTTCATGTCGATGATGGCCTTGATTTTCACTGGGATCAGCTTCGATACCTCTTTCTGTAACCATGTACCCCAGTACCTTGCCGCGCTTGACGCCGAAGGTGCACTTTGCCTGGTTCAACCTCATGAAGTGTTTTCTGAGTCCGTTGAAGAACTTCCTCAGATCTGTTATGTGTTGCATGTCTGATCCCCTGGAGTGGATGATCATGTCATCGACATATACTTCGATTTCTTTGTGAATCATGTCATGGAAGAGGGCTGTTGCAGTCCGTTGGTAAGTAGCCCCAGCGTTCTTCAGACCGAACGGCATGACCAGGTGTAACATATGTCCCCCATGGAGTGGTGAAGGCGATCTTGGCACGATCCTCCTCGGACATCTTGATCTGGTTGTATCCGGCGAACCCGTCCACGAAGGGCTTTACTTCGAAATTTGCCGTGGTATCGACCGGCATGTCGATGTTAGGCAATGGGAAATCATCTTTAGGGCTGGCCTTGTTGAGATCCGGAAATCCACGCAAAGATCTCGACCTTTCCGTTGGCCTTGGTGACCGTCACGATGTTGGAGAGCCAAGTCGGGTACTCAATCACTACGATGAAACCAACTCGGAGCATTTTCTCAATTTCTTATTTAACTTGCAAGGACCACTGCTGGCTTGATCTTGCGCGGCTTACGTTTGACAGGCTTAGATTCGGGATCCAGGGGAATTACGTGCTCCACGATTGAGGGATCGAGTCTGGCATGTCCCGATATGACCAGGCGAACACGTCAACATACTCCCGGAGGAGGCTTATCGGGGCTTCTTTTACGCATCGGCGAAGAAAATGCCCACTTGTGTCTCTTTAGGCTCTTGCGGCGACCCCAGGTTCACTTTGGTCATAACCTCTTCGGCGGCTTGGGCCTGTTGTCCTCTTGGTCAACTACACGCTCGAGGACTTCTTTAATGTATTGTTCGTTTAATGTGTACGCTTCTTTATCAATTGAATTATTAACGTCTTTTAAGTTGTTTGTTAACTTATCGGTTGTTAAAGTGGTAATGAGAGGATACTCAGAAAGGTCGGACTTTTCATTAAACAAGAACGGGAATACATGATTGGCTACAACATTATAGTCCTCCGGCGTAAGGCCGTTGGATGACTCAAGGACTGGACTCGACAGGACCGACTCGAGAGGGTTTGAGACCGGGTTTAGGGAGATGTGGGTGCGGGCCCGGCTTGTCTTCCAATGCTGGCTTGCCCTTGGTCGGTGAAAGTTACCCAATTCTTCGGTGGCATTGCTTTGGATGCTTGATAAGGTTGCGGGGATCGAGAGGCTTGGCTCCTCTGTCCCTATCATGGCGATCATGCTTTGTTGTCGGAGCCCCGATCGATCAAGTTGGGCAACTCCATGACTTCTTCAAACGGACTACGTAGAGGCTGGTCCACCGAGAGCGTCTTCTATGAATTACGGTTCCTTACGCTTTGGACTTCTTGTCTCGAATGTGGCCTCGGTGGCTGATCCGAACAACTTGTTTCCCATGGAGAGTACCTTGAGTTTCTCCTCCAAGTGCAGGATTCCCTTGAATGTGTACTCGTCTTTGGGTGTGGTGGCGGTTGGTCCGAGGTAGAGGCTGCGATGTCGAGAATGCTCCCCTTATCGGATTAGCTTTGAGTCCTTTGAAACGCTTGAGGTCCCGTGCTAGGCTGTTCCATTCTTCCTGTAGTCTTGAGTGCGACTATCCACTGCTTCTTTCTCATCTTCATCGGTTCCACTTTGTCGGTCCCCTCGGTTCTGGCTGTCGGTTCCATTGTCGGTCCCCTCGGTTCTGGCTGTCGGTTCCCTTGTTGGTCCCCTCGGTTACGCTGTCGGTTCCCTTGGTGAAGTAATGAGCGAGGTCAAAGCCGTAAGGTCGGAGATTGGGTGTGCCGTCGGAGGTTCCCCTTTTGCGGGCCGCTTGCCTTGGTGTGGGCGAGCCTTTTGTCTTCCTTGATGCCGGCGGTGTTGGCACGTAGCCAAGCCCTGGACCGTGGTGTGGTCCTTGACTTCAATGACATGGTGTTGGCCTTGCGGCCTTTTGCCGAGCCCAGTCACGGGATGAAGTTCATGAGTTTCATCATCCTCATGGCGGGAGGAATCTGATCGTGAGACAGTGGAAGGTCCACGTTGCATATTTGGATCTTGGAGGTCTCGAGTGAATCCGATTAATGGCATGTCGTCATTATGCTTGATTTCCAATACCGGAATGTCGTTGTCTGGTCCCTCGGTGGTGATCGTCGCCGTAGGCTGTGGTTAGCTCGTTGCCTTGCATGAACTTGAGGCACCGATGAAGGGTGGATGCCACGCCATTGATTTGATGCGGCCGGGGACGCCCAGGGATAGGCTGTGAAAGTGATTGGTATATCCAACACTTGGAATTCGGTGGGGATCACCCGCTTGCCGAACCGGATGTTGAGAGTAGCAACCCAAGAAGCTGTACGGGAAGTAGAGTCATAGGCCTTGGACAAAGGTGTGGGTGAAGGCTTAAGATCTGTGGGCTTGATGTCAAGCGGGTCCATCATCTTGGCGGGCAAGACATTCATTCCGGAACCTCCGTCTACCAACACGCGGGGAAGGCGACACTCGTCCAGTGGTTTGTGATGTAGAGCGGCTTGTTGTGATCGGCCCCAAATTTTGGAAGGTCCAAATCTGTGAAGGTGATAATGTTGCCATAGTGGATGTTGCCGATCATTTGAATGTCTTCATGCGGGGTTGCGTCCACGGGGACCATGGTACGGGCCGAGCTTTCCTCTAGCTTGAGCTTGTGAGGATAAGAGGAGGTGAGCAGAGACCAAAGGGAAATGTTCGCTGAGTGCTTGAGCCGAGTGAGGATCGGGTCCTCTTTCAAGGAATTTGCGTCTTCGGGTGGCCGGATTGCAATCGGCTCCGTCGGCTTCTTGGTGGCCTTAGGTGGTAATGCATGGATTTGACCCGATCGGGTTAGAACGCGACATCGGGTTTGGTCCCTTACGAGCAGTGCTACGAGTTGAGCCATAGTTAGAGGAGGATTCCTCGTAGCATAGGGCCATATGTCTTCCCTCAACTCATTGATCGTGGATGAATTCCGGGAGCTTCGGCGGCTTGACGGATTACGTCCCGGGATGCGGCTTGGATGCCTCTGCGGGGAGGTAGCCCACGGTTTGGCCTGATTGTTCGAATGTCGGTGCACAACGGTGGTTGCACAGGCGAGCTGTGCGTTGCTGACCCTCGGGGAGGTTGGAGAGTTATCGGCTTAAGCGAACGGTCTCCTTGATCTCTTCACGGTATATCGCGTTCCTTTCCTTCTTCTTGAGCATACTCGGGGCATTATGGAGTTGGAGTGCAGCGATACTCGTGATTTGCTAGTTTTCCTCCACTCACGGGCCCCGGATCAACCTTCTTGCGGCGGAGCCTGCGTCGAGAGTGAGTGCTGCGTTTCTTCCCATGTGAGAATAGCCGGTGCTTCTTTGAGCTGCGTGCGGCGGTCTAGGTAAACCTCCATCGGGGAGAGTTTTCTCCTGCTTTATCGAGTGGCGGGTATGTCGGAAGGTGAGTACACGGCTTCCCGAACATCGGCCCATGTGGTAGTTCTTTGTCCCGAGTTGATCGTTTCCGTAAACGAATGCCGTAGGCGTGGAATTTCCTAAGTAGTTGCTCAAGACGAATCTCCATCCTCCTCTTGTTTTTAAATAGACCTTCCTCCACGAGTTGGCCTTTCAATTTGAGTGCGGCAATGATCCGTTCCCATCCTCCCAAGACCCTTGGGAGTCCGGTTTTGTTGACTTCATGCCGGCTTGGAAAGAATGGTTTCATCGTCTTCATCGTCGCTTTCACGGAGAACTTGCTTTCCTCGGGAAGGTAAGCGCGGGATTCGTTCTACCGTGTCGTTCCATCTCCTAGGTCATTGGGACCGTTGACCACCCTTGCACAGCGAGAGGGGTTGGATGAGAACAGGACGGTAGTCGGGGAAGTTGCCATGAGCAAAACTCTTGAGGTCGAGCGGTCTAGAGTAGCCTCTAGCTTTCTGTCAGAAAATTTGCTGTGACACTTTAAGGGCTTGGTCCTGTAGGTCTTTCGAGCTTGGTCTTCGTCCCAAAGACGACTTTCTTGAGCGGCTAGTTCCATGAGGGCTTTCCTTGCGAGACCTAGGCGGTCTCCGTAGGTGCGCATCGTCGGCTAGTGTCCGAGAACCGTGATTACATTCAAATCGCCGAATGGCGGAACACTTGGATTACATTGACGAAGGAAGTCGGTCGGGACATTCCATGCGACCTTCCTTGATCTCGATCACCAAGAAGTTTGCCCATATACGCTTGATTGACCCGGGGGTATTGAATTCTGCAATGTTGACGGTCTCGTGATCTCGCTCGATCGCCAAGTCTATCAAAGCTAGCGATCGGCGCGGGATGTACGAATCCGGGGCCGTGACGGCAGAGATTAGAATCGAGCTGGAGCATGTTGATGCTTTGAGGTGGTCATTTCCTATGTCGGAAGGCGGCTACGCCTTGCGGGGAAGACTTTCACGAGATGTTTTTGGGGTAGGCTATAGGAAGCGTTCCGAGGTTGATCGACTTGTAGCGGGGTGAGGAGCTTGGTCTCCTTGGCTGTTGCCCTTGGCCTTGGCGGCGCTTGAGGGTATAAGCTTGGCGACGGCACGGGCCGGTTGCAGCTGAGTGGTACTTGGAAGTAAGGATGAACTGCGAGCTCGCTTGGCGATGCCTCGTTTACCATGAGCGGGCGGTCATCGAGGGTGACCTTGGTGTTGCGAGAATCGATAACAAGGACGGGATCCTTGGCTTCATCGGGATATACGGAATAGATGATATTGACGAAGTCGTCGTCATTCACTTGATCGGAGGGATTCCTCGTTGCGTGAATCACGTGCTTCCAATTATCGGATAGGCTGCTGTCTTGGACGTTGAGCTTGACAATTTCCATGGTATTGGAACCTTGGTCGTAGGTGACACGATCGGAAGGAGTTCCGTCCTCAAAACTAAGCATGTGAATGCGGAGGTGCGCTTGCGGGTGCCGCATCTTCGACTCCGGAGAGTCAAGATTCATCGTCATCCGACCGTTCAATCCAGTGTAGGGACGTATTGCGTCCGGTTGCGTTCTTTGGAGCGGCTAGGAAAACATCATGCTCTTCGTTGGAGAAGAGGGGTGCGTGAGGTAGTTCCTCGTGGAGGACATCCCATACAACTTCCATGCATTCATCACGAGAATGACGGTGCTTGTTGACCTTTATCACAAAAACCTCTTCGCACAGCGGGGGCAGAGAGTTTGTTTGGAGAATCTTTGACGAATCTCCGATTGGAGGCGGGGGTTTATGTGCCCGCATCATGGCGATGTTCGGCGTTTCCTTCCAATCGCCTCCAAATGTTGGAAACGACAGTTGAACTTGATGTATCGGGCGCCGAGTGCACTTTGCTCGAGTACGTTTACATAGTTGGCATCTCCAGGACTACGAGGGATTACGATGAGATTTGCCCGATAGTCCCTTGGTTGATTCGAAGGAGGTAACCCGGTGCACGAGTGCGGACACGCTTGGCTCTTGTCTCGGCTTCGTTTCCTATGAGGAAACTATCCCCTCGGATGACTTCGAGATCTCCTGTAGGTTAATGAATTTAACACAACGATGGAGAGTGGAAGCTATGGCTTTCATGTGGTGTAGCCAAGGCGTCCCAAAGAAGGCTGTGAACTCGGATGGAATGTCCATCACGTGGAATTTCTTTGGCACCATTTGGGTTTCAAACCGAGTTCCAGAGTTCTTGTCCCCAGGATGGGGACGAGACGAGTTGTCGTAGGCCTTGATAGTCGGCGACGGAATCGAGGTGGCTTTCATGGATGCGGAGAGCTCGCATCATCTTTGAGAGGGAGGACATTAACGGGCTGACCCGTTATCTACCAATACTCCGGGGAGTGATATGGTGTTGAGTTTGAGAGTGATGTCTGAGCTTCGTTATGCCCGAGGCGTCTCTCGGTAAGTCTTCGTCACGAACGTGATCATCTTGCCATACGAGACGGGAGTCGTAGATCTCGTCTCTATCCGTAGAAGGAGAGTCATCCGGCCATCGGTTTCTGTCTTCCTCTTGCGAGGTAAAGCCTTTCTTTGGAACCTCGGGAGTGTGTTGAGGCTGCTGTGGCGGTTGCCGCCCTTGGTTAGCACATTGATCGAGTGCGATTGCCAAGGCGACCTTGATCTTCCTTTTAGGTCCGAGCTCGGAAAGTGGACAAATTGAATCTTGGGCGATCCCGCGGAGGGTTAGGCTTCGGCGCGATAAGATTACCAAGATACCGAGGTATTCCGGTGTCCCAGTGCAGATTACGGTTTGTGGGACTTTTCGGCTTTCCCACCCCTGCGCTCTAAAGGCTGCATGGCCTGGAGGCAAAGAGGGTGGCTAGAGTACGGTACGTAGTAGTCGAACCTCCGGAGGGTTTCTCTAAGTGTACCTACACTTTGGTATCTCGACTTTGTATCTTTCTCTCGATTCTTTGTTGAGAGGATTTCTTCTTTTGTTTTCTCGGAGGATTGCTCAGGACGGTTTCTCGGGACTCGTACTCCGGGCGGGGCGGAGCGATCGCAAACATCGTAGGCGATGTGGACATTAGAGGAGGATTCGGTGAAAGAGGCGGAGAAACCGGATTACGTGGCACTCTTCTTGGGCACCCACTCAATGGAATTCACGTTGTTATTGTTCGGAAAGGGATTCCGTGTATTGGGCCCACGGGGCGCTCTAACTTGCCTTCTTCTATCAAGTTACGGATTTCGTATCGTAACCCCAAACAATTGTCGGTGGTATGGCCGTGATGCTTGATGGAAGGCAGTATTTGCTCTTGTCGCATTGGCTACGGTAACTTTGGGTTTATAATTGGCAACGGGCTTAAGGAGACCTTCCTTGATTAACCCTTCCGGCATCTTGCTCGGTGGCATGTCCAACTTGTCGAAGTGTACGACAGTGCTTACAGTAGAATTGTTGCTTTGTGGGGCCAGGTTTGGGTTTTACATTACCATTGTTGTCCACGATGGACGTAGTTGACGGACGTATCTTTCCACTTTGCCGGGGGCCGGTGCGGGATTGAATGCAAGCTGTTGAGCGGTATACGTATGGGCATGCGGTAGCCAACTTTTCCTTGAGATCCTTCTCGAGCGTGAGCCGGCATTGACCATGGCCCGGAGATGCAGGAAGAAATTGTGGCCGATGAGATTTCGATGGACGGTGCTTAAGCGGGAATTGAAGATCCGCATACATTCGTCTTTGGAGAGTGGCTCCATGATCTCGGAGAGTTTCCGGCTCCATCTCTTGTAGAATTCCCCAACACTTTCATCCGCTTTACGCTCGGTGGTGATTAAGTCCTCGCGACTTGTTTCCCACTCTAAGTTGGATGCATGCCGCTCCGGGGAAGATGTTGCGATCTCTTCCCAGTGTGGCGATCCGCGAGCTTGACCCTCGAAACCATCGTAACGCTTGAACTTTTGAGCGTATGCTTTGGAAGTGGTCGGCCATTTCTTTGGAGGGTTGCTCCTTTTGCTCTCATGCCGAGAACCTAGGTGTCGACGTGCGTTTGAGGACATTCCGTTCCATCGAATCGGTCCATCTCCGGCATTCGAACTTGGCGGGAGAGGCGTGACCATTCCGAATCGTGGATTTGAGCGTTTCTGCTTTGAGCTGCTCATGGTGGCTTTCGGGTCTTTCATCTGCTCGACCATCCGAGGCTAAGGTTGGGTCCGGTGGTGGAGTTTGTGAGGCTCGGCGCCGGGTGCTACCACGTGAGCGGTAGTGATTGGAGGTGGAAGGCCTGGTATATGAGAATATACGGGAGCCTTTTGAAGCTGTATCGGGGTTTGTCCCGGTGTTTAGGGATTCGTGTATAGGCAACGGGACGAACCCAGGGAGGGTATTGAGGGATGTTGGCATCCTGAGATGGTCAGCGGTGCTGGTGATATTGAGTGATGGGCGTAGCACTTGGGGCGACCAAAATTGACGGGGTTGCCACGAGAGGTGGCAACATGGAGCCTAGGTCATTTGTTTCCTTGGTTGGAAGGCATCAGTAAGTTGGCGGGGGAGGAACTGATTGAAGGTTTGGTGAACTGGTTTTGGGGAATCGTCATCCTCGACCCGGGACAAAAGTACCGTCGGCGGGGATAGCTTCTATACCACGCTCATTCGAAGTTGTACCACGAAATTCTGCTGATCTTCTTTACGCCTCTTGTGAACCTCACAAGCCGGATGGCTTCTTCCAATGTCATATACATTGCAGGTGGCGGGGTCCTTCCCGTCACGATTTCTCAGTGAGCTAGACATGTCGGAAATTCTGTGCAGTGAGGAGCGAGGAACAGAAGAAGCTGTCGACGCTGCCATTACGTGATCTGGCAAGGCGGCCCGGCCGGAAATCGAACCACTTTACGCTCATTGCGGGGAACGAAAGGAAGGGTTTAGGCTTCGGAAAAGGGGATTTGGCTCAAGGTTTTCGGGCTTGTGCAATGTGCAGTTACCGATTAATGTTTACTTAAAGCACGTTTTCTCAGAGTCCTAATTGGTTGGAAAAGAGCGTGTCTTCTTTTTCGCAACTAATCCTAGAGCTCTAATCAGTGGATCTCGTCACTACGCTTATAAGCCCCTCGTTTCCATTGTAGATCATCTTTCTCAGGACGGACTATCCGGCGAGGTACGATAAGGCAAGCGAGTTCCACCGGCAAAGGAAAAAGTGAACTTAAGGCTAGCTGATCACGCAAACTTTCAACGTGTGTGACGTACGGGCCACAGTCGAAGTCGACGTCCTTAAGTTAAGGCGGGGATCGTGCCAAAATTTGGGCATGACCTCTCCTGACTCGCTTGTGCGAGAGACCTTAGCTTTTTAGCGTTGGCCAAGTTGTGGCTGGTACGATACATACGGCGAGGTTTGGTGACACGGCATCACATTGAACCTTCGGGTATATTTTTCGGCAGAGCTCCGCGTCAAAGTCAAGGCTGAAAAGCTCAAGACTTCGGGTCGGGAACGACCGTCGGTCTCAAACTCTCTAGCTTGACTCGGAGCGGGGCCCGGCGTGAAAAAACATACACTTAGGCTTTATGACACGAGCTAAGCCAAAAACCAACCGGGGTCTTGGACAAAGTGTGACACAAAGAGTGCATGGCTTACACGGGCTAGGATGGGATGTTTGGGACGACCCCGTGCGCCCCGAAAGGTGTCGCGAGACCAATCGGAGTGCAACTGATAAGGCCATCCCGGGTCAGGGGTTGTAGTGTGCAGTGTACCGAGGCAGCAAGTGCACGTGAAGTGCGGTGTTCCGAGGCAGCAAGTGCGCGTAGTGTGCGATCACTAAAATTCTTTTTCTGAGTAAAACAGAGATTTTTCAGAATGTGCCTTAAAGAATTTATGATGCACAGTTCAAAAGACAACAATGAAAATCAAACATGAATGGGGATGCACAAACATGGTAAGATTTTGAAAAGTTGACAATGTAATGCCTTTGAAACAAAAACCGTTCGAGGTTTAAAGGAACTCACACACACGAAAACGAGGAGGGGTAAACGAAAGTTTGACCCACGGAAGGCTTTTAGAAAACATCGGCGGTTTTGAAAAAGTATCTTCTCCCAGTAGTCGCCAAGCGAAATTACCCGATCTTTTCGCGCGCGGGCGGGGCGCGAAAAGGCGGTTGTCTTTCGCGGAGGGTTGGTGTACGAGACCTCGCTTCATGGGAAGGAACAAAATGAGGAGTCGCCACGCGGTTTTTGTATTTTGAGCCCAAACGTTGAGAAACGGCTATTGTGAAAAGGTGTCGTTTTTATTGGTAGCAAAAACTTAGGAAAAGGCTTTGAAAAAAGGGATCATTTTTATTGGCAGCAAAAACGAGTAAAAAGTTTTTTTATACCAGAGATTGTTAGGTTCGGAGGTCAAGTTACGTTTCGGGTAGAGTATTACGAGATCGCCCGAAACGCCTCGCATGACGAGTCTTTCTACCTTTCTCGAAATCGTGGGTGTGCGTGTGTGTGTGTCTTTTGAAATGGGGGCTTGAATGACAAGCTTAATCTTGGTTTGAATGACAAACGTTGATTAGGTGACTTTTGAAAAGACGAGCGTTTGAATAACAAACGTCGATTTGAGACAGAAATGAGCGTTTGCGTGGCAAACGTCGGTTTGGAGTTTGAAATGAGCGTTTGCGTGGCAAACATCGATTTTGAGTTTGAAATGAGCGTTTACGTGGCAAACGTCGATTTTGAACCGTGCGAGTCATTGTTAACGATTTTTACGGGAAAAATGCGTATTAAATGATTTTAAGTGTCAAATGGCGGCTTTGAGTTTGAAGATGAGCGTTCGGAGGCCGAACGTCATTTCGCGCGTTTTGAAAGAGAGTTCGACGGACGAACTCCGATTTTGAACCGGGCATTACATTGTTAACGATTTTTACGGGAAAAATGCGTATTAAATGACATGCAATCAACGAATCGGGTTGCGACTCGGACTTTGAAAAGTAAATACTATCACGATCCAAACAGGTCGGACTTGGTAAATGACAGTATTTAAAGTGCGGTATCAACGGAATCAAACGATCCGGATTCGTAAATGACGATCAACGAGGCCAAACGGCTCGGAATTGTAAATGACGATCAACGAGGCCAAACGGCTCGGAATTGTAAATGACGATCAACGAGGCCAAACGGCTAGGAATTGTAAATGACGATCAACGGATCGATCGATCCGGAATGGTAAATGACATAAAAAAGTAAACGGAACGGGGTCGAAACGCCGTTTTAACCCGTGATTACTTCTCTTACGGAAAGAGAAGAGGATCGAGGGGCTAAAACGTATCGGACCCCGTTAGACGGAGGCGTCTACATTTCAATAACGACGTTCGAAACGGTTATAGCGACTGGCGCGTAAACCGAGACGGAACGGGAGATTTAGAGAGAGGGAGTTATACCTATGGCTAGGGTCGACTCCTTTGGCTCGGGAGGTGTGTACGGGACACGGAAAGTGATTTGAAAGGTTGTTTCGAAGTTGCAAGGGGCATATTTGATCGAAATACGAAGATTTCACGCGAATCGAGACAGAACGGGAGCTCGGGAGGGGTGAAAACTGCTTAAGCCGTGGGGGGTGGTGATTTTTGGTGTGAATTTTCTGTCCCTTTGCCTTTGACAGCAACTTCTATTTATAGGTGAAATTTGCAGTAGGAGTCCGGACGGACTTGGCCTGAATCCAGGGGGTTTTGTGGTATTTTGAGAATTTGAGGGACTTGCTTTGGCAATTTCGGAAAATGTGCACGGTGAGTCCGTGGGACTTGGCTTGCAAATCGGGGTATTTTGGTCTTTTCCCTTTGAATTTGATTGAAGGGTGACTAGAGGGAGGTGGCATGGCTGCCACGTGCCTCTCGATCACCGGCCATATGGGAATTCGTCCCCGGTCCGGTTTTGTCCGTTTTTTAAAATAACGGTCAGGAAATGTAAACGCCCCCGGAAAGTGCCGGAAAATGCGTTTTTCAGGAAAAGCCATACTTTTACGTGAGATGACACGTGCTAAGTACGGTTTGACGTCGGGATGCACGGGGCAGTCCCGGGACGTCTCGTTGGCACAGCAACGGGGAGTTTAACGATTTCCGGTTAACCTGGAGCGGGCCAGTTAACGGATTTCGGTTAACTTTCTGACGAATTTGGACGATCCGGATTTGGGTACTTACAATCGGGCGTACCTTGTTGTTGCTCCCTCTCATTTGACCATTGGTAATGGTTCAATGCAATATTCTCGATAAGGTCATATGCCTCATCGACTCCCTTGTTCATCAATGCTCCTTCTGCAGCGGCATCAATGGTCTCTCTTGTCTTGAATATGAGACCGTTGTAGAAGGTGTGAACAATCAACCACTTTTCGAGCCCGTGGTGGGGGCACATTCTGAGAAGTTCCTTGAACCGCTCCCATGCATCATACAAGGTCTCACTATCTGTTTGACAGAAGTTAGTGATTTTTGTGCGTATTTGGGCAGTTTTGCTTGGTGGGAAAAATCGACCAAGGAATTCTTCTTGAATTTGGTCCCATGTTGTCAATGAATTTTGGGGGACCGAATTCAACCATTATTTTGCCTTATCCTTAAGAGAGAAAGGAAAAAGGCGCATTCGAATCGCTTCCGGGGTAACATTTTGAATACGTGTGGTATCACAATATTCAAGAAATGTTTGGATATGGAGATGAGGATCTTCGAAAGCGGTGCCGATATATTGGTTATTCATAACCATATGTAAGAGTTGCGGCTTTATCTCAAAGTGTGCCGCTCCAGCATTCGGCACAACGATAGGGGATCTAGTTCCCGGGGTACTTGGATTTACGAAGTCCCGTAGGGTCCTAGCTGGCGTTTGCGGTTCTCCATCCGCCATATGTTTTCTTAAGGTCTCTTTAACTTTTCTTAGTCTTTCTTGAAAGCTTCGTTCGGGTTTCGAATCAAAATTGTCAAAGAATGTCCGAGCCCATTTCATACACTATAAGAAAAACACTTAAAGAGAGATTAAACGTAACAATTTATCGGAACAAAACAATATGAAAACAAAATAAAACGAAAAATTATGTAGTAAAGACAAAAACTTAAAGTAAACAGTTGTCCCCGGCAACGGCGCCAAAAACTTGTTGGGCTTTAACCTAACGGTTTATTTAATATCCGCAAGCGCACGGGCTATTGCAATATAGCGGGTGCAAGTACGGGTCGATCCCACAGAGACAGGGTTTACTTAGGAAATATTTTTTGTCTTTTAAAATTATAGAAAGGATTGGGGGTAGATAAAGTTTGATTTTGGAAATAGAAAGTACATAAACAGAAAATACTTTGATAAAACTCTTATAAGATAAAGCATTCTCGGGATTGGAAATCATACACATAATCTTATTCATCAAATTGTCATTGTCTTAGAAATATAGATTTTCATAAAAATCAAGGATGCTATGTTAAGCCTACGCTACTTCGGGTTAAGACAGTAGCGTTTGTATTCTTCACTAATTATGTCCTAACTGTTTGAGATTTCCGTTTATGTTACCCCCGCCCTGTCACAAACGGGAATTCCGGCTTTTCTCTAGCTGACCATAATTAGTAAGAATCCACTAAGAACGAGAGTTAACATACTTTCCATTAAAGGAACATCCCTAGGCCGTTGAACTACTTTCCTGATCAATGGAACCTAGTTTCTTTATATGGTTCTGTTAATCGAGATTCTCCGCTAGGTCCATCTCTCAATTGATTGAATCATACAAGTTGGACGTCTCCAAAATGTAAGACATTTAGAGATTAATATAAAGAATTTTTTTTAGATGAAGATAGATTTTAAGATGATGAACATATATGTTTTTGAGTTTCCAACCCCAAGAACAACGGGGATTTACTCACTAGCCATCTAGAACATATAAGCAAATAAAAATAGAGAATAGAGTAAGAAGACTTATGATGAAATAGAAGGAAAATGGCTATAAATAATGCTTCACTTTTATTGCTTTTCTCCAAAGTAACTTCAAGAACAAAATATGGACTTTGATCTTCAAAATATCTTTGGAAATCAATATGAAAAGTATTTGTGTTTAATCTCTGATGAATATCTATGGAATATCAGTAAATTTCTATATCTAAGACTGATTACAAGGGGTCTTTTTATAAAGGGGAGGGAACTCTTCAAGAAGGTTCTTCCAAAAGGTACCTTTTAATATGCAGTCACGACCTTGCACGGCCGTGTCAAGGGTTTTGCACGGCCGTGTCAAGGGTTTTGCAAGGCCGTGCACCCTTGGCGCCAGTTTTGAATTTGAAATTGGAAGACTTGTACGGCCGCTCCGAACTTAGCTGCACGGCCGCTCCGAGTTTGATACGGCCAGGTCCAGTTCAAGGCTCGGCCACTTCATGGTTTAGGGCCACAAATGGCCTGTCATGGCCTTAAGTGCACGGCCGCTCCACCATTAGCTGCACGGCCGCTCCACCTGGATTTGGCTTTGTGTGTTCATTTTTTTGGTGCTCCTCCATGTCTTTTATCTTAAAGTACCCAAGCATCCTTTTGAACATAAAAAGGCCTTAAAACCTGTCTAAAAATGCATGAAACATACCAAAGGCGTAAAATCTAATAAATATGAAAAAGTAAGTAAAAAGTACTTAAAATGAAATGATAAATGATGATTTATTCAAGTAAAAGTATATAAAACTTAGGTTAAATGATTATATAATAGTCACCTATCAGTCCCCCGCACCAAGTGGCTCACAAATTGTATTTCTCTCATTTTAGTAATGAAAAGCAAAACAATAAAATACATTTATCATATTTTCCCTCACACAAATTGCACACACACTTATGAATATTTTGGATGTTATTTTCTACAAAAGACTCGTTCGCGAGGCGTGTTGAGTGAACTCTCGGTTCTTTCCAACATGTAACCTGACCCCCGAACCCTCTCTCTGATTTCAAATGGTTTTTCAATATTTTCCATAAAACGGCGTGATGACTCCTTTCTTAATTTACATATTTCCCGTCCCATTTCCAAAACAATTTTCATACGGGGTATGTTCAGTGGCGACTCTGCTGGGGACATGAAACTTGTTTTCAAAAAGAGGGTCAAGCTTTCGTTCTTGTTAACATCCATTATTTTCATTTGTGTGTGCATTGTTTGTGACATTATGTGATATATGCATTTTATGTGCTCTGTTGTTTTCCTTTTTCTCCATGTATTCTGTTTTGTTGTATTGAGGCTTGTTGTTGAGCTCTTGCAATGCTTGGAGACTGGGGCTTATTCTGTTTTTTGGTTCTGGAAATCTGGCTCTGTTTGTCGGGCGACAGACTCTGTCCAATCCATCCCGTGTCACGCGACAACATTTGCCATCTGCAGGATTTGATCTTCTTAGTCCAGATTGTGATTGTGGGGCAATCCCCGTAATCAAGTTATGCTCATTCTGATTATTATGCTCTGTGATTGGCAGTGTGTGTGTGTTTACATTTATCACTTCTTTTCCAAACAAAAATAAAAAAAAACATAAAAAATCATTTTCGTAAATAATGGAATATAGTCACCCGCACATTACTTCACTAGATTTAGAGCCATTTGGTGCGATTGACAGCATCGCGGACGGTGATGTATGTCGCCTACGCTTGAGTGCCTAATATCAATCCTTTCCCCCTAGCGCTTCATAGGTGGACCCACACTTTTCCAAGCTTACCCAACGGTTGGTTTTTGACACAATATTTTCAAATAAACTAAAATGAATTGTTTCAAAAATTAATAATAGACTTTCATACCTACCCCAAAATCCAACACGTATGGGCATGTTGCCAATGCAACATGGTTTCACGTGTGGACATGTCACTTTTGTGACATGTTCTATCGAGAGATCATGCCGGATTTTTTCTTGAAATTCTTCAGGAATACCCGTCATGCTGCCCAAATTTCCCCAGAAATTTGGTCTGCTCATCCGTCCCATAAATGCTTTGGTTTTGATTGGGTATTATTGCCTATCATTAGTCCAGATTGTGATTGTGGGGCAGTCCCCGTAATCAAGTTATGCTCATTCTGATTATTATGCTCTATGATTGGCAGTGTGTGTGTGTTTACATTTATCACTTCTTTTCCAAACAAAAATAAAAAAAACATAAAAAATCATTTTCGCAAATAATTGAATATAGTCACCCGCACACTACTTCACTAGATTTAGAGCCATTTGGTGCGATTGACGGCATCGCGAACGGTGATGTATGTCTCCTACGCTTGAGCGCCTAATATCAATCATTTCCCCCTAGTGCATCATAGGTGGACCCACACTTTTCCAAGCTTACCCAACGGTTGGTTTTTGACACAACATTTTCAAATAAACTAAAATGAATTGTTTCAAAAATTAATAATAGACTTTCATACCTACCCCAAAACCCAGCACGTATGGGCATGTTGCCAATGCAATATGGTTTCACGTGTGGACATGTCACTTTTGTGACATGTTCTAACGAGAGATCATGCCACATTGTCATCGTGCACCGACAAGAGTTCATGCCGGATTTTTTCTTGAAATTCTTCAAGAATGCCCGTCATGCTGCCCAAATTTCCCCAGAAATTTGGTCTGCTCATCCGTCCCATAAATGCTTTGGTTTTGATTGGGTATTATTGCCTATCATTAGTTTTTAATCAATATATTTGGTATATTTTGAATGGTGTGTCCCTAGGTTCCCGTCGAGGTTCAGATTGCAAGAATAAAGGCTTGTCCTTTCCCAATCATTCCTAGGACTTAAAAGACACTATTTTCTACTTGCACATTAATAATATGCTTGCACGAGTCCATCTTATTTCCCTATTCTTCCCTCTCCCATACCTTCTTAAGGCTCTTCCCTCTCCTACACCTTATACACCTCTTTACCTCTACAGCTACGACAAGTTGGGTGCGTGCTCCTGTTCCCGGTGCTCGTTTGGTCTGTGTTCCCGAGACGGAGGCAGTTCAAGTGTCCGAGTGGTCTTTATCTGATTCAGAATCCGAAATGTCTGGTGCAGAGAATGGGTTCGCTAGCCAGTCAGGAGGTTCCCCTGCTTTGGGTCAGCCGGGTTTGAATGATTTGTCAGTGGAAGAATTGAGGGTTACTCTTGAGGCCGCTTTGGTTCGTGAGCGTGAGGCTCAATTGCTCGCCCAAGCTGCTAAGGCTCGAAAAGAGGAAGCGCATGCTAGGTTTGTGGAAGCAATGTGTGTCCGAGGGATTGCCGTCATTCGTCGTGAAGATGGGTCTTATGAGGCGATCACCGATGCTAATGATACCGATTTAGGGGCCGACAATGTTTCTCTCCCTCCTCAGCCCACTTATAATGCTACATCTCCTCCCGCTTAACAAGCGCATGGGATGAATGAGATGAATGTGAATTCACAAGGCAGGACTCCTTCTCCATTGTCTCAGCCCATCCAAACTCAGGTTCAGGGTGCACAGTTCAATCACACTCAGAGTCAGGGGCTACAGTTGAACTCTCAAGTTGGTTTTGGTGGACCACAGTTAAACTTTTATGATCAGACATCGTCCCCTATGCCTAATGCTTCCATGCCTCCAATTCAGTTTGGATTGCAGTTTCCAAGTGGTTATATACCTCAGTTTTAGCAAAACTCTCAGGGTTTTTTTATTCCAAGCTCTCAGCAGGAAGGCAACTTTCAGTATGGTCAATTCCAGGGTCCTCGAGTACAGGATGGTTCTCAGTATCAGTTCTCTGGTAGCCAGTTTAATCGTGAAGGATTTCTCCAAGTTCCTTTTAATCAGTCCCAGTTTCAGGGTGGATTTTCTCAATCTATGATAGGTGCATCTCTTGGTTTTGGTTCAGTTCAGTATCTATACTCTGTATGTGGCTTCTAGTACTTAATTTCAAGGTCATTTGGTCCAGAATGCTTAGTTTCCTAGCTCGGTTGGCCCGTTTGATAGAAACTTGAATGTACCAAACACTTTGGTTTTCCGCCAGCTACAACACATGCTTTTGAGAATTCTCTCTTCCAGTTGGCCAGCTCTGTGCCTTCCTCGACTGTGTCTCCCACTATCCCTCAGCTTTCTAATGTCACTCCAGAAGTCGCCATTTTTCTTGAACAAATGAAAGTGATGCAACAGCAAATTGATAAACTGACTGTGGGATCAAGTGGACTTAGAGTGGTTGATTCGGGACAGGTGAAACCTCTTCCCCACATGCTTAAAATGCCGAAGATGGAGTTTGATGGGACAGCATGTCCAAAGACCCATGTAGACACTTATGTGATGTCTATGGGAGCGATGGGTTGTACTCACGAATTTATGGATTTGCATTTTCATCTTACTCTCAAAGGTCCTGCCTTGACTTAGTTTCTCGCCATCAAACATGAGAATCGTTCTACCTGGAATCAAATTACTGAGGCCTTTCTTGAAAAGTACCGTGGAAACCTTGAGTGGAGTACAACTAGAGATGATTTGGTAGGTACAATTCAGAAACATGATGAAACAATCATTGAGTTCTACAAAAGGTGGAATGCTAAGTTGAATGAGTTGTCTGAGCCAATCCCGTTGCAGGATCAAAAAGACATCTTTCTCTCGTGTGTGAAGCCGGGTCATCGTGAAGCTATTGGAAATGGTTGGTACCCCGATTTAAGGGAGATGGTAGGCATGGGGGCTCGTAGTGAGAATCGACTCTTTAATCTTACTCCAATTACTAATGCCAACAGTGGTGGTGGTGGTGGTTATCGCTATAGATTAGCAAAGCCAATCTCATTTTCGTCAAGTCCAACTCCCATGGCCTCGAAAGGAAAAGAAACTGTCAAGGATAACAGTGTGAACAACCTTCGGGGAGGAGGCCATAATGAGCCGAATAGTGGGAAGTTTCAACCCCGCCAGATAAGGAAGTATGATGACTTGGGAATGACTACTGAAGAGGCATTTAATGGTTTGATTAAGACTGAGATAATCAATCCCCAATGTTTTCACCAATCCTCTTCCATGATATCAGCAGAATCCAAGGGGCCCTCCCATCCAAGTTGATACAGTCAATCAATCTTTGTAGGGTCTAGATTGTCTTTCATTTCATTAATGAATGTCCCTTTTGGGTATTGAGTCTTTTGTGTCTGTGTTATTGTCCTTTCAGTAATAAAGGTCTTTGTTTCTCTTCTTGCTAGACTTGAGACATTACTTGCACACCCACATTACACTTAAATGAAATGATTTTATTCTATATGATCACTTGTGCTGCTCAGCCACGAATCCATTGAAATGATTAATATTTAAATTAATTGGAGTGAGAAAATCAACTGATATCCTTTTCAGGTTGGGGCTCACCAATCCCCTATCTCGCATTTCATATGCTCACATCTCTTTCATCATACGCAGCATTTCGTTTGCTCAGTGATTTTGCATTAATCTTTCACAATAAAGTTTAATCAAGCAATGAAGACTTAATTTCGTTTAGATCATCCGGTCGGGACTGCAGCTAAAGCTTTTCACCATAGGAAAGCCATTACCTTACCAAACAATATCCCTTCATTTCAAGATCGGCATGTTTTGAAACCCCGTTTAGACATCTCCAAAAGAAAGAGGGACTATCCTTGAGGCTCCCATGACTCACAAGAAATTTGACCGCCTCCAAGCTCAAGAATGGCGGAATGCAAAGATCCACACTAGGGGCTAGCAGAAGTTCTCTCTCAATAAAAAAAATGAAAAAGAGAGAAAATAAAAATCCTCGTCCATAGTGATTCTCTCAAAGCAAATAAGGATCCAGCTGTTTACTCAGAGGGAGTCTCTTGAATAATAAAGAGACAACATGGATTTCCCCTCACCAACACCTTCCAACCAATTCCAGCCATCCTCTCATTTTCGGAGGATACTACTATTACCTTCAACCAATCTCAAACCATCCTCTCGCTTTTAGAGGATATTTCCATTACCTTGATTAATCCCAAGCCATCCTCTCACTTTTAGAGGGTACTTCCAAAGCCAAATCTGGATTCTCATTCTTAGAGGCAATAAAGATGCAATCACAATCTCCTCGCCATAGAAATCCTAAACACATCCTTGAAAGCCAACCTCTCATCTTTAGAGGTTTAAGTCAGCAAAAAGCCCAGCCGACCACACACCTCAAGAGGTCATGATTCAAACAAAGATCCAAACCACCCGATAGCCAATCGAAACCCTGAAACCCAGTTACAGTCCCTACCGAATAGTAATCTATTCCCAATTTAATCGAGGTCTAAATCAGATTAATGCTTTATTGCTTGCTTAAGTTGGAACCAAATCCATCTCGGCTCAAAACCCATCATCAGAGAATGTGCAAATTCAATTCTTTCCTTTGACATTTCATGTGAGCATATTTCATTTCTTCTCCAAAAACACTTTCCGTGAATGCCTCACTGGGGCTTCGCATTCGTGTCTTTCGGTGAAACTCCAAGGAGACATGTCTTTCAACTCTCCAATTCCCTAAAGATCCTCAAATTCCTCAAAGGTTCTCACAATCTCAAATTTTCACACTCCTTCCCTTTTCAATCGGGATAAGCCCAAACTACGGCGACCTGAGCTCCTCACAATGAGGGGAACGTAGGCAACCAGATATGGTCCGGTCATAAACACTTTTGAATCCCAGAAAATTCGGTCTCATCAATGACCTCTCCTATACATAAATCCTCTTTCCATCTTTCCAAATTTGATTCTTGATATAAGTTGGTTTTCTCCTCATAATTAATCAAAATGTTTGTTCATATCAAGATTAGTGGTTGAATAACCCAAACATCAATAAAGGGTTTTAAGCAGTCTCGTGATCAACATGAATAAAATAAGTTTTCAAATGTCTCGACAAGTCTTCTTTTTCTACATCATAGGAAAATAGAGCCAAACTCTGTATTTCTGTCAGCAGGAGCTTCCATACACTTTTCTACACCTTGTTATGCTTATACTCTCTCAAAAGAGTCAAGCCCAAAGCGAGTTTGTTACACAAAATCGGATTTCGTTCCCACTTTTCGAAAGATATGCCTCTGCATGTATATATTTCCCAGTCTTTTCCAATGACTGATCGACTAAAGTTTGAAAAATGGGTGCTTCCATGGCCACATGATGATTTTGTCTGCAATAGGGCTGCATTGGATCTCTTCAAGCTGGGGCTTTGCTAAGCTGTTCTCTCAGGCTCTCCCGTATCAGTATTTTTGCCATGACATTCTTTGCATTCACTCTGCTACTTTGCCGTTTCAGGCGCGCGGTACACCTTGTTCTTATCAGCCAGCAATCACCTGCTGCAATTTGTACTCTCAGGGCACGCCCTGACTTGCCTAGGCTGTACCATATCATCCATCACTCATACACTTCTCAAATACGTGGGAGAGGGTTCACAACCCATACATCATCATACATACACACATTCATCTCATATACAATCCATCATTTTCTACATACATACAATCACTATCTACAAAATCCTCACTTCATTTTCATCCTTGATTGAGATGGATTCGTGCAAACAAGATTAACAATGAATAAAATTAACAATAATTGAGTTCAAATTCATGCAAAATGCCTAGAGTGTTGTGTTTTTCCCCCACAGGGTACAATAATCAAATGATCACAATCTGATCATGAGGACTGCTCCTCAAATCAAAATCTGGACAAAGAATTCAGATCCTGCATGTGGGCTCCTACCAACTCCCGGAACCTATAAACTCGTGTTCCAGGATGGAGGGTCCCAAAATGCCAACTTAAAAAAAAACTTTTCTTTACTTTAACTTGAAAAGTATAACATCCCTTTTTCAAAACAATTTCAAAATAACCTCTTTACTCGGAGGCGATAGATAAACCTGTTTAACCCAGTTATAACCTGTATTAGCTACAAGTACTACAACTGTAAAGGCTTACACAGGCCAACTTTAAAACAAACCAAACTCAAGTTTACTTACAACACAATACAACTGAAACATGTTATAAAAGTTTTATATACAAAACCTTTCCCCAAAAGAATAACAACCACGGCATTCCCAACTCCCCCAAACCAACACATACCCTGACAACCCAAAAGATGTCCAAACTCCTTCCCGGCCTCACCGGTCCAGTCCTCCTGTCTCAGCCGGATGTAAACAATAAAGGGAGAAGGGGTGAGATAAAATCTCAGCAATCTATTATGTATGTAACAATATGCCATACAATATGCAACACATAAACAGGTTGCTCAATAACAAATATGCAACACCAAACAGGTTGCTCAATAACCACATTGGGAAAACAGTAAACACTTTACGTTACCTTTCCCTTTACCTTTCCCATCTGAATCATATGTAGTACTACGGTGGGAGTTATACTCCTCTCATTTTGTGAACTGCTGGTGCAAATCCACATCTTATACGATCCCTTGCAGAGATCCATATAAGCTGCCAACTATCTTGTGAACGGCTCATACCTATCCACAGAAGCTGTACCCCCACTCTGTGGCCACAGAAGAGGGTGAGCATTCACAAGTATAAGGAAATCCAAGCACCTTATGAAATATCTTCTCATAAGTGATTGTATTCCCTATGCCCCCGAGGATCAGCTGATACAACTGTATTCAAGCACATAACAGATACTTGAAAGTAAGTCCACCCCATGGGACATCAACACATATATATATATAACATGGTACTGCAACTCATGTAAAACCAATCACAATAGTGCACATATATTTCAACACTATTGAATAACAACAATCCAATGACATGGTATTGATACTCATGCTCAACAAATGAAACAGTGCAACACGTATTTAAACACTATGTGCACAACCAACTATGTACATGTAAAAACTTATGGCACAAGGTATATCACATAAGTCCTACATATCATTACACAACCTGTAACCCAGTAACAGGGTATTACCACTCCTATCCAAAGCAATGAAGTAGTGCACTATACATTTTATGCCCTACAAGAACAAATAACCCTATACAGGTCACCACGTAAGGGTACAATATCATATAAGTAGCCCTACGCATTCATCATATAACATTAAACACCTTCTCTAAAGGTTCCAAGTTCAAATACCAAGTTTTACTAACTTTGGTTCAAGTTTCATAATTGACACTCAACCCTTTTTAAGACAATATTTAACGCCTTTCCCATTATCCATTTGGACTATTTAAGGTTCCATAGCGTAATACTAAAGTTGTACCAGAAGCGTTGTTAAAGAGTGTACCATTACAGGTTGGTTAGACTAGGTTTTCATTGCTTCAAAAACTGTTCAAGGGCTGCAGGGTAGGGCACGACTCGTGCCCTATTACACCCCCATCAGAAACTGTCGTCCCTTGAAGGTCACGACTTGTCCCCATCAGCCAAGAACTTTCGCACAACTTCATCAAACAAGGTCACAACTCCTGCTTCAGGGCACGAGTTGTGCCCAAGCCCAGAAACTGATATTCTTGCTGCAACATCAGCAGCAACCAAACAAATACTACAAGTTCCATTCAGCTACTGCAAGGTCATCCCATAACAGTATATAACCATGTTTTAGACTATAATATACCCCCTTCATACCCCATAACATAACTATAACATGATCCCAATTCCATTCAACCCATTATATAACCTTTTGACATCTTTACCAACCTTACTTGGTTGTTTCCATTCCAAACACCAAGAAAACTGATTCCAACTTCACACAAATCATTCATGACTTCATAATAACATCTTTAGACATATTATTAACAGTTATAGAAGAAAATCATAACAACTTACCACAAGTTTGTGATGATGTGTCGCCATTTCGCGGGAAAAAATTCGATTTTTCGCGTTTCTTTGAAAAAAACCAAATAAAACCCGGGAAAAAGAACGGAGTCGCCACGCCATTTTTGTTTTAAGGGCCAAAACTTTGAAAAATGCCTGAGATCAGAAATTTGGGTTCGGAGGTCATGTTACACGCCGGGAAGGACGTTAGTGTGCACCCGGAATGCCTCGTAAAACGAGTCTTCCAAGCTGAAAATCATTTGTGTGTTGTGTGTGTGTGTGTGTTTTGGCCAAAATAATTTGAAACTCAGAAAAGTAAAAATTGGGATATCCTTTTAAGACTTTAAACTGATCCCATGATTTTTTGGAAGATTTTTGGATTGAGATTTGGTACTCAAAATACCTTTTGAAGTTGAGAGCCACTTCTGCCAGAATGAAAAAGGCAGTGAACCTTTGATTTTGAAATGGATTCAAGGGTCTTAAAACATCATAATATGGATAAACTCAGAGAATGAAAGTTGTTCCCGACACCTTAAATAAGATTTGTGCGAAGGAATTTTCCATTTTGGAGAAGATTTGAGGGGTCAAAACCTTCTGGAAACCTCAGATATGAGATCTGGATTCCCAGAAGCTGATGAACTAGCCTCTGAAAGAAAATTTGAAAAGAGGAGTTTTACTCACCCAAAATATAAAGTAAAAATATGTATGGAAATATCTGGATGTTTTCTACAAAAAGTGTTTTGTAGTCAACACCAAATTCCACATTTATCTGTGTCCAAAAAATTAGACCATGGACTAAGGTCTGAGGAAATTGCTACTGGACAGCAACTTCTCAAGAAAGAAAATATGATTTTAAGGGGGGTTTTGCATCCATGCTTGTCCCCATTTCCCTAGGTTTTGGTTATTGATCACTTGAAATTTTAGTGGTGAATAAACTATACCAAACCATCCTTGGGGTACATTAGGACTAAGCACTTCATTTGCTTGGGAAGGGGAATTTTATCCTTTGAAAATGAGATTTGATGCTTGAAAATGGTTTTTAGGGTTTTGAAAATGCATTTGCAAGAAAACAAGAACACATTAAAGAAAATGTTGATCCTTTTAGAAGATCATCCATGGAGATGGACTTCCATGGTGATCTTCTAGGATCTTAAGACAAGAAGAAGAATGAACTACATTTTGTAGTTTGAAGATGCATGCATGGATGAGAGATTTAGGGTAAGAAGAGGGAGGTTATACCTATCTTCTTTGAGTTTGTGTTTGAATGGGTTCAAGGCTTGAATGTGTTTAGGGTTTGAATTTGAGAGTGAGTGTGAGTTGGGAAAGATTCAAGAGAAAATGGTGACAATTCAAGTGAATTCTCACTGTTTTCTCTCTATATTTCGCCAGAGGTTCAGTGCAAATTGTGTTGTGGCCCCCTATTTTTGTGACTGGAGGGCTCAATTTATAGCCCTCTGAATTTTACAAAGATGTCCGCGCGGATGGGATTGGTGGCGTGCACTGTTCATTAAATGCAGCTCCAGGCTTTGGACACAAGGAATAAAATTCAAAAATATCAGCAGAAAATGTTTTTCAACTTGCTGTTTCGGGATTTTCCTAATTCTTTTGCTTTTTAAGATTCCTTTGAAGGTTTATCTTTAAATAGCAATGCCCATTTTGCCCTCACTTTGTTAGAAATGTTAGGATTGTTAGGAATTGTTAGAAATGTTATAACTTTCGTTAATTTTCTAACAAAAATTCTAACAAGCTCAAATTGGAGTACTTACAGTAGCCCCTCGGCGACGGCGCTTTCGAAGGAAGCGGGGTCGTCGATAAGAGTAAGGCTCCATTTTTGGCGGGATGATCGAGTGATCGGGTGGCTGAACCTAGCGATAGGCTACCTACGTATCTCGAATGGGAATCAAGCCGGTCGTAGTTCGGGTCTTTGACCCTGGAGATGATGGCGTTTTAGGTGCCTCGAACCTGATGAGCGAGTTCTGCAGTTGGTTGCTGGAGAGAAACTCTGCTGGAGATAAGAGATGACCATTTTTGGTCTGATGGCTATCCGTTCTGCTGGGGATAGGAATGAACATTTTTGGTCTGACGGCTATCCGCTCTGTTGGGGATGATTGCGATTTATCGCTTTCCTAGTGATAGCGTCTTAGGTGCCTCGAACCTTGATGATGGCGTTTTAGGTGCCTCGAACCTTGGAGATGGCGTTTTAGGTGCCTTGAACCTTGATGATGGCATTTTAGGTGCCTCAGACCTGGATGATGGCATTTTAGGTGCCTCAGACCTTGATGATGGCGTTTTAGGCGCCTCGAATCTTGATTGATGGCGTTTTAGGTGCCTCGAACCTTGATGATGGCATTTTAGGTGCCTCGAACCTTGATGTGAAATGCCCTTTCGGTGGACTTTGTCTGCTGCCGAAGGAGAGGGTGACCGTTTTAGTCGAGGGGCTGGACCTAATGACAGGCTACCTACGTATCCCTAGTGGGAATCAAGCCCTTTCGTAGTTCGAGTTTTTCTCGAAATTTCGTTGGCTTTTGGGATTCCGTTAACTTTCTTTGGGGATTTTGTTAGCCTTTCTTTGGGGAAAAAATCGGACGTATTCGTCTGGGAAATCGGTCTTACGTTTGACTGCCGGGGATAATTTTGATGAAAGATACGGGATCTCGTTATCTTTCTCAGGGAGATCGGACTTACGTTTGACTGCCGGGTGTAAGTGCTCCAATTTGAGTTGTTAGAGTTTTCGTTAGAAAATTAACGAAAGTTTTAACATTTCTAACATTTCTAACAATTCCTAACATTCCTAACAAAGTGAGGGTAGATTAGGGATTGCCATTTAAAGATAAACCATGGAAAGGAATCAAAAAAGCAAAAGAAATTGGAAAAATCTGAATTAGGCAAGTTGAACAACAAAAGCTATTTGGAATTTTGAATAATATTCTTCTGTTCAAAGCACGGAGCGGCATTTAATGCGCCGAGCACGTTTACGGAACCCTCCGCGCGGATGGGATTGCATCTCACAGGGGCCTATAAATTGAACCCTCCTCTCTCAGTTTACACAACACAATTTGATCACAGCAACGAAACTCTGGCGAAATATAGGGAGAAAACAGTGGGAATTCACTTGAATTGCCACCATTTTCTCTTCAATCTTTCCCAAATCTCACTCACTCACAAACACTTCAAATCACTCTCATACATACTCTTATACATACACTAACTCAAGCTCAAATCACCCTTTAGGAGGAGGAATAGAGAGAAAACATAGAGGACTTCATTGTTATCTACTTGTTTTCTCTTTAACCAACTCAAATCATCAACCCTAAACACTTTCAAATCCTAAACACATTCAAGCCTTTGAATCCATTCAAACACAAGACACAAGGAAGATAGGTATAACCTCCCTCTCCCTACACTAAGTCTCTCATCCATGCATGCATTTGCAAACTACAAAATGTAGTTCTTTCATCTTCTTGCTTTAGATCTAAGAAGATCACCATGGAAGACCATCTCCATGGATGATCTTCTACAAAGATCAAAATTATTTTCAAGTTCTCTTACTTTCTTGCAAAGAAAACTCATTTTCAAAACCCTAAAAACCATTTTCAAGCATCAAATCTCATTTTCAAAGGATAAAAATCCCTTCCCAAGCAAATGAAATGTTTAGTCCTAATGTACCCCAAGGATGGTTTGGTATAGTTGATTCACCACTAAAATGTCAAGTGATCACTAACCAAAACCTAGGGAAATGGGGACAAGCATGGATGCAAAACCCCCTTTAAAATCACATTTTCTCTCTTGAGAAGTTGCTGTCCAGTAGCAATTTTCTCAGACCTCAGTCCATGGTCTAATTTTTTGGACACAGATAAATGTGGAATTTGGTGTTGACTACAAAACACTTTTTGTAGCCAACATCCAGATATTTCCATAAATATTTTTACTTTATTTTTTGGGTGAGTAAAACTCCTCTTTTCAAATTTTCTTTCAGAGGCTAGTTCATCAGCTTCTGGGAATCCAGATCTCATATCTGAGGTTTCCAGAAGGTTTTGACCCCTCAAATTACTTCCAAAATGGAAAATTCCTTTGCAGAAACCCTATTTAGGGTGTTTTAAGCAACTTTCATTCTCGGACTTTCCCCAGATTCTGAGGTTTTGAAGCCTTTAAGTCCATTTCAAAGTCAAGGGTCAACTGCCTTTTTCATTCTGGCAGAATTGCTTTTCAACTCCCAAAAATCTTTTGAGTGCCAAGACTCAACCCAAAAATCATACCAAAAATCTTGGGGATTGTTCAAAGTCTTATAAAGAGTTCCCCATTTTTTTTTCCCAGTTTCAACTCATTTTGGTCAAAACACACACACACACACAAAAGGATTTCAAATGTTTGGAAGACTCGTTTTACGAGGCGCTCCGGGTGCACACTAACGTCCTTCCCGACGCGTAACATGACCTCCGAACCTAAATTTCTGATCTCGGGCATTTTTCAAAGTTTTGGCCCTTAAAACAAAAATGGCGTGGCGACTCCGTTTTGATTTTCAAAAAAAATCGGGTACATCACAGTGGCGACTCCGCTGGGGACTAAGCTTTTTCTAAAAAAAATGATATTTGGTATATTGGTGGAAACCATTAAACTTCCCGTTATCGCCTCCTAACACGAGTCGGGGATAAATTGTGGTCTAACAATCCCACGTACCGGTATCATTATTTTCAAAAAAAAAGAAAAGCTTTTGAGGGTCAAGCTTCCGTCTCAACATTTGAAAATCCTTTGCTTTGTGTGTGTTGATTTTTGCACAGTTTTCGTGTTTGTTTTGGCCGCCTCGGAGAAAGTAAAAATTTTATTTGTCGGAATAATGTCCTAATTGTTGGAATTTTCGTGCTTACGTGCTTATGTGTTCATAAAATTTTCAAAAAAAAATTTCAAAAAAAATTCAAAAAAATCATGCATCATGCCTTTTTAAGACACATAAAAAATTTCTATTTTACTCGGAAAAAGAAGATAGGCTTGCACACTACGCGCACGTGACCTTACCTTTGCACACTACGTCCCTAACCGGGAAATCCTTGTCGCGGTCCGTTTGGTCTTATTACGCCTCTCGGATGAGCACGGGACTACCCAAACATCCCATGGAGCCTCGTGTCGACCATGCGCTTGTCCGTGACACACTTTGTCGAGACCCGGTTGGTTTTTAGTGCAGTACGTGTCATGCCACATGTACGTGTATAGACCTTTCCTTTCAAGCCTTTGTCGGCATACCGACTCAATATCTTTCGGGGACCCTAATCGGTCGAAGTTACGCCGGTTTTCCGCCGCGAGACTTTGACCAAGATATTGACCAGGCGCCTTGACTTCGGCTACGGCGGCACAAATTATACATTGACTCCCGGCATTGACAGAGTCATCAAGGATTAATGATTATTCCATGCCTAATTACGGCTTAGCGACGACAAGTCAAGATCAATTGTGGACGCTTATCGGTCAAATCATGCCGACTTTTCGTCGAGCCCTCGGACATGATCTTGACTTTTGACGTCGGCTTTGTCCGTAATTTACATCGAATGCTCGTTAAGACTCGATTACCCGCCGAGACTTTTAGGATCGTTTTTCTTTCGGTCGGTGGGACCCGCTTGCCCTATAGGACCCTCGCCGGGCTGTCCACCTGGGAGGTCGAAATACGGGTGGAATACGAGGGGCTTATAGACGTAGTGACGGGGCCCACGATCCGGGAATCGAGTAGTTCGCGAAAAGAAGAGCAATCTTTTCCAACCGATTAGGTTAATAAAACATGTTTTAAGTAAACAAGAACAAATAAGCGCATGTTGCATGAGCCACTAAGCCCAAACACCAACTGTTTCGCTTTCCGAGTCTGAACCACACCCTTTTGTGCCTTCCACGGTAAGCAAAGTTTGGATCGAGACCCGGGTCATCGTTTGTTCGGCTCGGTCATTCGAAGTCGAGATACTTCATCGGTTTCCTCCTTCGCTTCAGCTCAAAGTTTCGAATGACCAACTCGGAGGAGAACGGTGGGGACGTACAACTCCACACCCCGAAAATCCGCAAAATGCCGAACAGTGGAATCGAGATGTTGGAACGAGATAAGACAAAATCAAGAGGCTCGAGATCAGGTCGGTTATTGGAAAGTATCGAGAACCCGGGGGCTAGCAATTGTTCACCACCCTAATGGAACCTTTACGGTTGATGCGAAGATTGGAGCTAATTACCCTCCAGGGCATGCCAACTACCATCAAATGCCTGTCCCCTTTCGTGTGGAACTACTAATGGGCCAAGCATCCCCAAGCCTATCACTCGGCCCTTGCCTCTCGGCCTCATCGTATCGATCTTGGTCAACTTCCCCCGGCACCTCCCGGTTTTCACCTTTGGGTTTCAATCGGCTTGGAATGGGTCGGTTCGCTACTCAAAACCTCGGTCGGCCGGGCCATCAATGCAGGTGGTCGGTTCGGTACATCTCGGCCACTTCTTGCTCGATACTCCTCGGCAGTCCGATCTAGGTCAACTTTGCCCTCGGTGCCTCTCGGGTCTCACCACCGGGATTGAGTCGGTTGGCTTTCGCCCGCGGCTTGGAAGGGTCGGTTACTACTTCACAACATCGATGCAGTTCGGGTCATCGGCTTGGAAGGGGTCGGTTTACTACTTCACCGCATCGGTCGGCTCGGGTCACCATCTCGGAATGGGACAGGTTCGTTTCTCGAGCTCCATGGTTCGAGAGGGCCGGCTTGCTTCCTCAATTCTCAAAGCACGCTTTGGCCCCTATGATCTTGCAAGATCACGTGGGCCACCGAGGCTTTTATCACCACTTCATCGGGCTCTACCCCGCCCCTCCGGTTGGGAAGTCCGACAAGGTCAAATGCTCCTCATCAAATTCTCCACCCGGCCGTTACGCAAGCTGCTCCTGCTCATCAAGTACAGTATACACATTTCCCTTGCGGTCATGTTCCTCGGTGCGGTCAAGACACATTCAATCCTCTTTGTTACGATGCCTCAAACCTCATGTTTTCGGCGGCCTTACGGATCCGCACTCATTTGCTCCACTGGTATCCACCCATTACGAGCCATATATCTTCATCTTCGGCAATTTGCCGGGCCTTATGAGGAAGATTACGGTCACGCTTTTAATGCTCGGACTGTCATTCCTCCCACAGTACTTCCCTCTTGTGGTTTCGTTTGCTAATGCCAATCTTGTGGCGGGGTCATGCAATCCTAATGTTCCTATTGACTCGTCCAATGGATTATTGGTAGAACCAATTAAGAAGGTACAAGAAAAGCCTAGCAACGAGAGTATCGATGATCGCTCGACTCGGGCCATCTCACCATATCAATCTTGTGTATCGACACGAATGAAGTTTACAAAAGGTCGAATCTCGACGATTACATTGATGATTACATCAAAAGGGTTCGTGCACGGGAAAAGACTACGAGTACGAACATGTCTCGCCGCTATAAACCTTACCCTTCCAACACGGCTCCGACATCCGGTAAAGGAAAGAAGGCATTGTGTACAATTGACGGCCCCCAAAAGCAACCAAGAAATGGTGGTCCTTTAAGGCAACGAGCGTTTTGATGATCTTGGGATGCCCATGGGCTTAATTTTCAAGGGCTTAGTAAGGGTAGGCCTTTTGGAGCCTCTCAAGGACTACCATCCAAGGAGCTCAAATGCACCTCTCGACATGAGTAAGCAACTGCGCCTTCCATGATCATTATGGCCACACGACCAGACAAGCTGCATAGTCTTGAAGAGAGCGGTTCAAAGGTTAATCGAAGCGGGCAAGCTTGAGCGCCCCAATGGACCAAAACCGGCAAACCACATTCGGAATGGTGACCAAGTCAATGACCAAATCTCGAATCCCGAGGATTTGGGTGTTCCATTAAGCAAAGTTTTAAATAGCTTGCTAGAGCGGGGTCTCCTCGAACCCATGAGAAACTATCGGCCCAAGGATCCCAAAATCCCTTTTGACACCACTAAGCATTGTGCTTTCCACCGGTACCACGGTCATACGACCGACAAGCTGTACAACTTTGAGAAAGGCGATTCGGGGATTAATTAAGAAGGGCAAACTCGAGCGCCTCGGTGATCTCAACCCCGCCAATGATCATTTCCCAAACAACGCGAATGTAAACATGATTGAATTTTATGATTCAAACTACGTGAATTCAACGAGACTACGACAAGCCGGATGATTTAGTCGCAACAAATGTTGAGAATGGATGGTTTAGTGCAACAAGCATGTGGCCATGGCAAAGCTGGATTTGGTGAAATGCTTTGAACTCTCGCCCTCAGATAAGTTCACGGCGACGCCAAGGTTAAATGGGATGATAATGATCGATGGCGAGATTTGGCGAAACGGTAAGGATACAAGAAATCCGATGATTAGGAAGGAAGAGTTAGTCTGGCTTTGGAAAACGCCCATAAGATTCATGAAGAGCAGTGACCACTGCTCATCAATGCTCTCCGCCGCCATGGAGTTCGGGTAACGGTTGAGGCGAATGGTTCCTGGTCATGGTCGAAGATGAGACTTGAAATAGTGATTTCGGTCCCTTCATCCTATAACTCTCCATCCCACGGCCAACACCTCCCTCCATCCACATATGATCCCTTGCCAAGGACAATTCCTCTTCAGCCCTTTCCGGCACCTCGGGCCATTAGGGCTCCATCGCCCTCGGCTCCTCGAAGCGAGTTGGGCTCCATCACACCTGTTCCTCAATTTCGGCAATACACGCCGGTTTATGCTCCGGCTTCACATAATCGGTTTGAGCTATGTGGCTATGTTACGAAGCCTCTACACCCACTTTGAATGCGATCATGAGTTGCTAAAAGAAAATCCGGATGCCACAAGTTTTCCGTTGTCGTCTACGGACTTAGTGAATTCACCGTCGGTTTCACCGGTCTGTGGTGTGTTTCCCTCTGGCGATAAGAGTCTTGTTGCGAGTTCCAGTAACTCGAATGTTCCCGTTGATCCCCATGTGGCAATATTGATAGAGCAAGTGAAACAAATGCGGGAGAAGCTTGATCTTATGATAAGTACTAGCACTCCTTTGACCCAAGATGTCGAACCGGGCAAAGAAATGATTATGTCGCGCAAAATTCAAGTGCCGAAGTGAGAGAATCCGATAGGACAACCTGCCCCAGAGCACACTTGTCTAATGCCGGTTCAAGCTTGAGAAAGGCCCGAAGACACAATCGGCTAGTATCACCCCTTTCACTCAAAACAACCCGGCGCATCGCTGAATCCTCCCAAACAGAGCCCAATACCCCTCAAGGTCCTCTCGGGTTCACTTCCTTCCATCAATATGCTCGGTCGACAAAGTTCGTCCCAGTGACTTTTCCGACCCGTTTCTTTGGACAACTTGTGCTCGCCCAGTTGCTCCATGGCCTCAAACTCCTCCACTCCCACCGGTATCATGGGCACGTGGCGATCCGCCTCGGTCTGCGGTAATGGAATCGAAGTTAACGAAAGATGGAAAGCTCAGCGTCTTGGCAGTCCAACAACAAAGAGTAGCTAGACTAGGGGCTACCCATCCTTTAATATTAAAAGCAGTCTTTTAGTCAACCTTCGTAGGTTCTAGTACTTTCTTCGTTCAATCAAGTCCTCCTTGGACATTGTAGTTAATCTTAAGTTTTCTATAAAAGAGTCTTTTTCTTTTCTCGCTAGACTTGAGACATTATTTGCACACCTACATTACATTTAATGAAATGGTTTTATTTTAAATGATCACTCGCATCGCTCAACAAATAATCTCTGGAAATGATTAAGATTTTAATTAATTGGTGCGAGAAAGTCAACTAATGCCCTCCCTATACACTTTCCTCACCTCACAAAGGCCTCCATCAAGCCATACACTTTCCAAAACATATCCCCATCATCACCTTGATCAAGTCAACGAAGGCGGCAACATCGAGGGACAACAAAAAGGTCACTCGGCATCGGGAGATCGACCCCATATCGAAAAAACGGGGGCTTGCCTCCGCCCCCATGCATCAAGAAAGTTCAAGTAGAAGCTTGCCTTCGTCCTCAAGTGCTCAAAAAAAAAAAAACAAAAGCTTCAAAAAAAAAAAACAACAGCTTCGAAAAAAAAAAAAAAAACAAAAGCTTCAAAAAAAAAAAAACAAAAGCTTAAAAAAAAAAAAACAAAAGCTTCAAAAAAAAAACAAAAGCTTCAAAAAAAAAAAAAAAGCTTCAAAAAAAAAAAACAAACAAAAGCTTCAAAAAAAAAAAAAAAAATGAGGCCAAGGACCTAGCACCGCCGATCGAAGGTTTGACATATGGGCAAAATTAAAGCCCGAAGAACGGAAGTTGTCGACAACAAGGAGCAGTTAAAGCAACGGCAAAAACATATCATAAGCCCTTAAAGCTGCATCCAAAATCCTTCTCCCCCGATGAAGGACGACGATCAAGAAGCAACGGAATCGCTCAAAATGACTTGTCAAGGAATCACCTCAAGGCCCGCACCTTATCACCCAAACTTCCTATCCGAGCCTTTTCACCAAAAGTACCACAAATGTTCATACCCCTTTTCTAAAGCCAAACACAGTTCGGACCCGAACTACGGCGACCTGAGCTCCTCACAATGAGGGGAACGTAGGCAACCAGAAATGGTCCGGTCATAAACACATTCAAATCCCAGAAAATCCGGCCTCACCAATAGCCTCTCCTATACACGATCCCTCTTCACCATTCGCCAACTTCGACTCTTGGTATCAGTTGACTTTCTCCTCATGATTAATCAAAATGTTTGTTCATATCGAGATTAGGGGTTGAATAACCCGAACATTAATAAAGGGTTTTAAGCAATCTTGTGATCATTTTGAATAAAACATATTTTCAGATGTCTCGACAAGTCTTCTTTTTCTACATTATAGGAAAAATAGAGCTAAACACTAATTTTACGTCGGCGGGGGCTTCCATACACTTTTACAAACCTTTCTAAACTTATGCTCTCTCAAAAGAGTCAAACCCAAAGCGAGTTCTTTTGTGCCTTCGTCAAATGAGGCCATCAAATAATACAAATCGGGGATTCATCCCCACTTTTCGAAAAAAAATATGCCCCTGCAGGTATACATTCCTAAAATTGTCTTGCTTTTACATTTTCTTCCGGTTGACTAATTGAATAAAGAAAATAATAAAGTAAATATGGAAGGATGGGTTGCCTCTTTTGCTACATGATAATTCAAGAACGTTGGTTCTTCACTCTGCTACAAGATGGGTTGGGTCTCTGTTCAGTATCGGTCTACGGTGCCTACCGGGTTGAAGCCTCTCTAATTGTGTCGGATTCACGGTCATGAGACCGAGGCTTTGCCAAGTTACTTCTTCCAAATCAAGACTTCGCAAATACATCTCTTCGAGACCAAGGCTCCACCAAGCAAGATGAGATTTGATCGCCATGTTGGTCATGGGCTAGTCAAGTGCGGTTCTTTGATGTCCAAGGACGAGGACGGAATTTTAACCAAGACCGAGAAATTCATCATATTTCTATGGCTAATATTGGAACTGAGTCCATAAAACTCCTTGTGCCAATCAGAATGAGGTTTCGATGTTCGTCCTTGGAAGATGTCGGGAATTTTGGTTTGACGATTGCCCTCAACCCCGATGGAACTTTCACGGTAGAAGAGGAAAAGGATCCCCGTCCCTATCTTGGCCGGACAGGACTACCACCACCTTCCTCACACTCTTCTCAACTCGCGAATCGGCCATCCTTTCGGCCTCGGTTTGATATACATTCACGGTTCGATGCAGGACGGTCGTTTGGAGAAACAAATTGACTTGATCCGATTTGGGCCGGTATGGTATGCCTCAAAGCGATCGGGGTCGGCTCGGTATGTCACACGGCGGTTTGGTATGCCTCGGCGGTTCGGTACGAGATCGGTCGGGAGCTTCTCGGTTACATCGGTTTGAAATGCCTTGGCAGCAACCCAGTTCAAGATATCCAATCCCGGCACCGCACTGAAGCCTCATAAGATCCCTTCATGGCCGTCTCAACGGGACGGCAAACCCCAAATACGGACTACGGACCCGTGCGGTCTAACGTGACCGATCGGTTCACGGCTCCTCGGCGGGGCAAAATCGGTATGGAATGTCTCCTCATGGTTGGGGATACCTCGGAATGCCACGGCAAATTGGAATCCCACCTCGGTTTGGAACCAATCTATCGGGGCCTTCGCGGCAGCAGTTTGGAATGCTTCCACGATGCAGTCCAGGGCAACGGTCGAAGCCCTTCCTCGGAATGATGCTAGCTCGGCCGCTCCTCACACAGGCTTTCACAAATCCATTCCTCACTCAGGCTTCGATGGGTTACCAAGCCTCCATCCCGGTTTCATCAGAATCACCGGGACCGCAGTACCCCTGGTCATGCACCTTCGACTATGCAATTCAACAATCGGGGACGGCGGCCCGCACTTAAGCCTACTTATGGGCCTCACTCAGGAAATCCGAGTTACCCGGCTACATCAAGGCGCCTTCGCCCTCTTTGCCGGTTGAAAATCAACAACAAGCCGCGAGGTTCTATCCTTTTGCCCGGGGTCCTACTCAAGCTCCCGGGGTGATTCGGGCCAAGGACGGATTTCACCTATGTCCCCAGATCGGCCGTTCCCTCCGCTGTCATGCCGCCCGGTGGTAGCTCCTCTCTCTAGCTCGATCGCTGGTTTGAATGCCATGGTTCCACCACAAGACCCTCATTTGGCTTGGTTCGTGGAACGACACAAGGAAATGAAAGCACGGATTCTTGAATTGACCGTTAAGAAGTCTGCTTTCCGACCAACGAACCCGGACTCCTTTGTTCCCCACAAATTCGTGATGCCTAATTTGGATCTCTTTGATGGCCTTGCATGCCCGAAAACCCATACTGGACACGTATACCTTGGCAATGAAGGTCAAAAGGGGCGCCAATCGGCGGTTGGGCGACTATTTCGATCTCTCTTTGAAGTCCGGTGCTCTAAAATGGTTCTTCCGCTTAAAATCCGAGGCCGGGGCTACATGGGACCAGATTACTAGCTAACTTGGAGTGGGAAGCAAATAGATTTGACACACGGACAACAATGCGGCGTCAGACGAGAACATCGGGGACTTTTACAAGCAAGATGGCAACTCCTCCTTTTGAAGAGGAACAACTAGACATCTTTCGGTCACGCCGAAACCACATCGAGGGCCTCACTTAGCAATTTCCCTATCCGGATCTACGGGCAATGATCAATTCCGGGGCTAAATTTGAGAGGGCTTACAATCGGCGGCGAGTTGTCGCACACCTTACGGATACGGGTTTCTTCCACCTCCAACACGACTCTGAAAAAGGGCGGTGTGAGCGATCGAAAAGGGGACCCCAAGGACCCAATACGATCAACAATCCATTCCCTAAAAAAAGTAGGGTGAATATGATTGAAGCCACGAACAAGCCAAGTGCCACTATGGCTAACGGTTCCCATATGGAAGACACTCTTCGAAGAGAGGATTCTAGTTTCATAGTCGGTATCAAAGATGGGTTTCTCCCTTCATGACGTAATGCTACAACATGAGTGCGGGGTCACATCAACTTCACCTTGAAGGCTCTCACGTTGATCGATTGGCTCGGTACTTCATCGGTATGTCGGTTTTACGGTCGAACCTTTGGCTGGACCTCTGTAGTGACGCTTTGTCAAACACAGGGCTTCATCAAATCATTCGAGAGAAAGATTCCGTGGTTTTCGCCATGTCTTTTCCATGGAATGGGGCTTTATCCAAGTCACACCTATCTTCGGAAGAAAGGTATGGTCACCTCAACAAGCGTCTTGGAGTTTCGGCTTTAGAACTTGGCATATGGCAACTCCTGCATCATCAAAAGTTGAGAATTGGGAATCTCCTCATATCGGCATTTCGTCAAATCACAACTAACCCAAGCAAAAGAGGGTTCATTCATGTCAACATGCTTTGATTCTAGAGCACATCGGCGTCGGCTTCAAATGTCCAGAGACTGAAAAGAAATTTCAATCGAGACCCGGGGTTCAAATCCAACTTCATCCCAAGATCAAAATTGACCTCATCAATAACATGCAATTCAGTCCGCGACCAAAGGATATCACCCCACCAGCTCAAAGTTTGTCCCAAGCAGTCAACAACACATACATCCCCTCTCATCACCATGCATCCCCACAAAAATCTCCCCAGGGCTCATGTAGCATGCACAAAACTTGAATCAATAGGAAAAATCCTAAGTGATTGAAAATCATAAATCGTAATTTCCCTGCCAAAAGCTTAGGCCAAGTGCATCTTCGAAAGCAAATAAACGCATCATCTCATAATCATTTTTGGTTCTATGCATGCATCCGCCATCATGAATGCCATATATGCATCTTCCTCTTCACTAACAAATGCAGGAATTCAAACGTAATCCCCCTTTTCGACAAGGATGATCTTCACCAAAGACGACCTCAAATGGATGAAAACAGTCCCCAACATCCACAAACATATGAAGACCACCTCCAGTGTCTACCGTTCGGTCAGAGACGCCAAGTTCTCAAATACAATTCGGTCAGAGACGCCAAGTTCTCGAAATACAAATCGGTCAGAGACGCCAAGTTCTCAAATGCAAATCGGTCAGAGACGCCAAGTTCTCAAAATACAAATCGGTCAGAGACGCCAAGTTCTCAAGTGCAAATCGGTCAGGGATGCCAAATTCTCGAATACAAGTCGGTCAGAGACGCCAAATACAACTAGGTCAGGGACGCCAAGTTCTCAAAATACAAATCGGTCAGAGACGCCAAGTTCTCAAGTGAAAATCGGTCAGGGATGCCAAATTCTCGAATACAAGTCGGTCAGAGACGCCAAATACAACTAGGTCAGGGACGCCAAGTTCTCAAAATGCAAATCGGTCAGGGATGCCAAGGTCTCAAAATGCAAATCGGTCAAGGACGCCAAGCTCTCCAATACAATCAGGTCAAGGACGCTAAGTTCTCCAATACAAATCGGTCAGAGACGCCAAGTTCTCAAAATGCAAATCGGTCAAGGACGCCAAGTCCTCCAATACAAATCGGTCAGGGACGCCAAGCTCTCCAATACAGTACGGTCGGAGACGCCAAGTTCTCAAAATGCAAATCGGTCAAAGATACCAAGGTCTCAATACGAGTCGGGAGACGCCAAGTTCTCCAATACAAATCGGTCAGGGACGCCAAGTTCTCAAATACAAATCGGTCAGGGATGCCAAGTTCTCAAATACAATGCGGTTAGAGACACCAAGTTCTCAAAAGCAAGAAGTCCCAATGTGAAGACAAGCTCGAAAACCTCTACAAGTTTGACGATCATCAGCAAGATGCAGACTCAACCAAACTCCTCCTTCAGGTCAAAATGCCTCCAAAGACAGCAAATCGTCGGCGAAACCGTCCACGAACGGCAACCTAACAACTCTTCATCAACATCGGTAGTAGCCTCGGCTACGGGTAAGCACACAGGTATGAAAGCATATCTTAATCAACTACTTTTCTAAAAGAACATTATCATCAAATCTTAGGGCGACTTCCAAAAAAATAGTCAAACCTCAAATCTTTGTCAAACCATCAAAGACCATCCCCGGCTATTTTCGAACTACGACGGCTTGATTCCCTCTTAAGGATACGTAGGTAGCCTATCATTAGGTTCAGCCACTCGACCAGCACGGTCATCCTTTCCTTCGGCAGCAGACGTAAAACCGATCCCTTCAAATGAAGTCCACTAGAGGACCATCTATCCCAAACCATCAAAGGAAATCATTTCAAATCAAGGTTCGAGGCACCTAAAACGCCATCATCGAGGTTCGAGGCACCTAAGACGCCATCATCAAGGTTCGAGGCACCTAAGACGCCATCATCAAGGTTCGAGGCACCTAAAACGCCATCATCGAGGTTCGAGGCACCTAAGACGCCATCATCAAGGTTCAAGGCACCTGAGACGCCATCATCAAGGTTCGAGGCACCTAAGACGCTATCACACACAACACGAGGAAAGCAATCATCCCCTAATTCGACAAACCAAAATCAAAACCATAGGGCGACTTCCCAAAAATAGTCAAACCGTAGGGCGACTTCCCCAAAATAGTCAAGTCATAGGGCGACTTCCCCAAAATAGTCAAGTCATAGGGCGACTTCCCCAAAATAGTCAAGTCATAGGGCGACTTCCCAAAAATAGTCAAGTCATAGGGCGACTTCCCAAAAATAGTCAGACCATAGGGCGACTTCCCAAAAATAGTCAAATCTTAGGATGACTTTCCTAAAACAGTAGGGTCGACGACTAAAGATAGTCAAAGGACCCGAACTACGGCCGGCTTGATTCCTCTTAAGGATACGTAGGTAGCCTATCATTAGGTTCAGCCACCAGACCAAAATGGTCATTCCTATCCCCGGCGGGCGGATATACAACCCTAGCCATCGACCGAAGAGGGTCATTTCTTATCCCCGGCGAGTTTCTTTCGAAATCGGCGTAGAACTCGCTCGCCGAGTTGACATCCTAAAGCAGTCACTCCCGGGGTCGACAACTAAAGATAGTCGAAAGACCCGAACTACGGCGGCTTGATTCCTCTTAAGGATACGTAGGTAGCCTATTAAATAGGTTCAGCCACTCGATCACTTGATCATCCTGCCAAAATATGGAGCCTTACTCTTATCGATGACCCCGCTTCCTTCGAAGCGCCGTCGCCGAGGGCTCTTGTAAGTGCTCCAATTTGAGCTTGTTAGCATTTTCGTTAGAAAATTAACGAAAGTTATAACATTACTAACATTCCTAACATTCCTAACTTTTCTAACAAAGTAAGGGTAAAATGGGCATTGCCATTTAAAGTTAAACCATGGAAAGGAATCAAAAAAGCAAAAGAAATTGGAAAAATCCGAATTGGGCAAGTTGAAAAACATAAACTGCTGGATTTTTGAATTTTATTCTTCCTGTCCAAAGCACGAAGGTTTGTAATTAATGAACGATTACACGCCGTCAATCATATCCGCGCGAACATGTTTGTCAATTTCGAGAGGGCTATAAATTGAACCCTCCTCTCTCGGTTTACATAACACAATTTGATCACGGCAACGAAACTCTGGCGAAATATAGGGAGAAAACAGTGGGAATTCACTTGAATTGCCACCATTTTCTCTTCAATCTTTCCCAAATCTCACTCACTCACAAACACTTCAAATCACTCTCATACATACTCTTATACATACAATAACTCAAGCTCAAATCACCCTTTAGGAGGAGGAATAGAGAGAAAACATAGAGGACTTCATTGTTATCTACTTGTTTTCTCTTTAACCAACTCAAATCATCAACCCTAAACACTTTCAAACCCTAAACACATTCAAGCCTCAAACACTCATATATTCAAGCCAAAGCCTCAAAATACAAAGAAGATAGGTATAACCTCCCTCTTCTTACCCTAAATCTCTCATCCATGCATGCATCTTCAAACTACAAAATGTAGTTCATTCTTCTTCTTGTTTTAAGATCCAAGAAGATCACCATAGAAGTCCATCTCCATGGATGATCTTCTACAAGGATCAACATTTTCTTTAATGTGTTCTTACTTTCTCGCAAAGAAAACTCATTTTCAAAACCCCAAAAACCATTTTCAAGCATCAAATCTCATTTTCAAAGGATAAAAATCCCCTTCCCAAGCAAATGAAGTGCTTAGTCCTAATGTACCCCAAGGATGGTTTGGTATAGTTGATTCACCACTAAAATGTCAAGTGATCACTAACCAAAACCTAGGGAAATGGGGACAAGCATGGATGCAAAACCCCCCTTTAAAATCATATTTTCTTTCATGGGAAGTTGCTATCCAGTAGCAATTTTCTCAGACCTCAGTCCATGGTCTAATTTTATGGACATAGATAAACTTGGAATTTGGTGTTGACTACAAAATACTTTTTGTAGCCAACATTCATATATTTCCATACATATTTTTACTTTATTTTTTGTGTGAGTAAAACTCCTTTTTTCAAATTTTCTTTTAAAGGTCAGTTCATCAGTCTCTGGAAATCCAGATTTCAGATCTGAGATTTCCAGAAGGTTTTGACCCCTCAAATTACTTCCAAAATGGAAAGTTCCTTTGCAGAAACCCTATTTAGGGTGTTTTAAGAAACTTTAATTCCCGGACTTTTCCCAGATTCTGGAGTTTTCAAGCCCTAAAGTCCATTTCAAAGTCAAGGGTCAACTGCCTTTTTCATTCTGGCAGAAATGGTTTTCAACTTCCAAAAATCTTTTGAGTTCCAAATCTCAACCCAAAAATCATCCAAAAAATCATGGGATCAGTTTAAAGCCTTAAAAAGAGTTCCCAATTTTTTTTTACCTCAGTTTCAACTTATTTTGGCCAAAACACACACACACACAACAAAGGATTTTGAATGTTTGGAAGACTCGTTTTTACGAGGCGTTCCGGGTGCACACTAACGTCCTTCCCGGCGCGTAACGTGACCTCCGAATCCAAATCTCTGATCTCGGGTTTTTTTAAAAGTTTTGGCCCTTAAAACAAAAATGGCGTGGCGACTCCGTTTTGATTTTCAAAAAAAATCGGGTACATCACACCCGCAAGAAGTCACAGGTAAGCACAGCAAAGGTATGAAGACACATTTCTACCCCTTTCTTGCTTGTAGTTAGTAATTTTCCGAACTACGATTTGGCTTGATTCCCTTGTTTAAGGGATACGTAGGAATCCTTTCTCAGAGAGGTCCAGCCATTAGACTCCCTGATTCACCCTTCTAGCCCGTCGCCTTATCCCCCGGATGCTCATTGGGATTGGGTCATATTTTATCGACAACCCCACTTTTTCCAAAAGTGATGTTGCCGAGGGGCTCTGTAAGTACGCCAATCCAATTTGCAACCTTTTTAGATGCATTTTAATGTAATAAAATTGCATTAAGGGGCGTTTTGGTAAATTCCCGGCCACCCCGAGACTTCCGGAAACGTTTCATGAGTTTCCCGCGAAGGAAGTACCTTTTGGTACATTATTCATGCCAAAGGACCTCTTGGAAATAAAACCTGTTGGACCTTTTGGGTATTTTCCCGGAATGTTCCAGAAATTGGTTTTGGCGCCAAAAGCGGTTGGACCACCTTGTGTCACGCGACAGCTTGAGGCATGGAAAGTGGACGAGTAAGGTCGTGCGACACACTGAGGTCACCAACTGAAGCCTTTAAATAAGACCCTCCCCCTCTCAGAAAAGGGATCCCAACTTGAGCCTACTGTTACTCTGCAGAATTTGCACCATAACGAAACTCCCAAACACAACCCTCTCTCTCTCCTACCTTCAACCTACCCAATTCCTTCCCATCCAAACCCCTTTCTCAAGCCATAGCACTTGGACCCCTTGCATCAATCCTTCCAGATCAGAAGTGATGAATTGAAGGGTTCTGTATCTGACTAGATACAGGATTCGTGGAAGCATCAAGGGTAACGATTCTCCAACCTCCCTCTTCTCTCTCTCTCTCTTGCTTAATTTCTCATAATTCTAGCATTTACTTCTGTTTGGATTCGATAATCGGATCCTAGCTATACGGATTACCGAATCCCAATCGCAATCTCTGTTTAACTTGAATAATTCGTGCAATTGAGCTTCTATTGTTGAATATTTGATTGAACTTGGTGTTTGAACCCCAAGGAGGTGTGGATCTACCCATATCCACACTCCCGGGGTCGATTTGGTGTTGTTTCTGTGTTTCGTTCGTAATTTAGTTAATCAATTAGATCTGTATAGCTTTCTGTTGATTCTGTGTTCATCTGTTAAGTTTCGCAGATGGCTTATGTATGTCACGCGACACCTTCGTCTCCAAGTGATCTGTGTCACGCGACATATATGGTCACTGGTGCGACGTGTCATGCGACATACATGACCTATCTGCAGAGACCTCTTTCCTTTGTAATCTGTTTTAGATCATTTGTATCAGGGATGTGGCCTCCCTAAATAATGGGCTCACAATCTGTAATTCTCGTTTCATAATTAATAAGATGCATTTTACCACACCTTGTTTATTATCAATATTTGCACACACTTTGGATTTATTTGGATGTTTGATTGAAAGACTCATCTATGGACGAGGCGTGTTGGGTGAACTCTCGATTCTTCCCAACACGTAACCTGACCCCCGAACTCATGTTTTCTCTCTAAAAAAGGTTTTCAATGTTTCCTCTTAAAACGGCGTGGCGACTCCTTCATTTTCACGAAAAACAAAATTTTCGGGCGAGCGCACATTCAAGAAGCCCTGATAAGCCTCCTCCGGGAGTATATTGACGTGTTCGCCTGGTCATACCAGGACATGCCAGGACTCGATCCCTCGATCGTAGAGCACAGAATTCCCCTGGATCCCGAATCCAAGCCTGTCAAACAGAAGTTGCGTAAGATCAAGCCAGAGTGGTCCTTGCAAGTTAAAGAAGAAATTGAGAAGATGCTCCGAGTTGGTTTCATCAGAGTGATTGAGTACCCGACTTGGCTCTCCAACATCGTGACGGTCACCAAGGCCAATGGAAAAGTCAGATGCTGTGTGGATTTCAGGGATCTCAACAAGGCCAGCCCTAAAGATGATTTCCCACTGCCTAATATCGACATGCTGGTCGACACCACGGCAAATTTTGAAGTAAAGTCCTTCGTGGACGGGTTCGCTGGATACAACCAGATCAAGATGTCCGAGGAGGATCAAGCCAAGACTGCCTTCACCACTCCGTGGGGGACATACTGTTACACGGTCATGCCGTTTGGTCTGAAGAACGCCGGGCTACCTACCGGTGGGCAGCATGACCCTCTTCCATGACATGATTCACAAAGAAATCGAAGTATATGTCGATGACATGATCATCCACTCCAGAGGATCAGACATGCAGCACATGACAGATCTGAGGAAGTTCTTCAACAGACTCAAAAAACACTCTATGAGGTTGAACCCTGCGAAATGCACCTTCAGCGTCAAGCGCGGCAAGGTACTGGGGTACATGGTTACAGAAAGAGGTATCGAAGTCGATCCCAAGAAAATCAAGGCCATCATCGACATGAAGCCGCCTCAGACTTTAACAGAAGTGAAAAGCTTCATGGGAAGGCTTCAAGACATCGATCGCTTCATCAACCGGTTGACATCTCTGCGAGCCCATGTTCAAACCGATGAAAAAGAATGCCGACATCAAATGGGACTCGAGTGCGAAACGGACTTTTGAGAAAATCAAGACCTACTTGGTGAATCCCCCTCTGTGCCCGCCACATGAAGACAAGCCACTACTCACGTATCCGACAGAATGACACGTCAATCGGAGCAATGCCGGCACAAGAACGTAAAGATTCCAAGGTTGAGCATGCAATCTACTTCGTAAGCCGGAAGCTTCAAGGAAGTGAACTCGGCTACTCAAAGCATTAGAGAAAACTTGTACCGCCTTGGTATGGGTAGTCGGGAAACCGAAACACTACATGCGGTCGCATTCGGTGCTCTGGTCTCCAAAATGGACCCCGTTCGATATCTCTTTGACAAGCCATCCCCCGTCAATGCGACTAGCCAAGTGGTCATTCTTCCCGCCGAGTTCGACATCAAGTACATGGTCGAAAATCAACAAAGGGTAGAGTAATGGCGGATCGGTTGGCCGACTTCCCAAGCTAGTGAACCTAAGAGTCCCGATCCGCAATTTCCGGATGACGGAATCTTTTCGCTCGACAGCGCAAACCGCTGGCAACTCTTCTTCGATGGGGCAGCCAACAAGAAGTGGAATGGTATTGGAATGCTCCTTGTTGATCCCAAGGACGAGCACACTCCCATAGCCATCAAGATGAATTTTGAAACGACCAACAATGCAGCAGAATACGAAGCTCGCGGCGAGGTCTAGAAGCCGCCTCGAGCGCAACATCTCGAAGCTGGATGTATATGGAGACTCGCATTGATCATCAATCAAGTGTCCAACAAATGGAAGACGGTAGATTCTCGCCTTCGAAGTACCACGCGTACATGGAGGAGCTCATTGCTCGGTTCAAGGACATCTCTTTTCACTATTTGCCAAGAGACAGGAACCGCCGCGTATGCCCCGGCAACCTCCCCTCTCTTGTCGAAATTTCCGATGGGAAAGTAGTAAAACCCCTCGTAATAGGCGGACGGGAAACACCCGCCTATTGTTGTGAGATCGAAATAAAAAAGGAAACGATCGACGAACCCTGGTACAATCAAATTTACCAGTACCTCCAAAGCGGAGAAGCTTCCTTCACAAATGAAGATGGAAAATACAAAGAAGGGATCAAAGCCAAAAACATGATGGCATTAAAATGCCTGGCATCCCATTTCGTCATTCTGGGGGGTATGTTGTACAAGAAGCGCCACCAAGGGCCACTCCTTCGGTGTGTAAACAAAGAAAAAGCCAGCGAGCTACTGAACGAAGTTCACAACGGAACCTGCGGTCCGCACTTGAACGCCCGAGCATTGACACAGATCATTCTCCGTATGGGATACTATTGGATATCAATGGAAACAGACTGCATCCAGTTCGTCCGAAGCTGCGACAAATGTCAACGGTTCTCCAACCTCAATCACATCCCTCCTCATGAACTCTATTGCATGACTACACCATGGCCTTTCGCCACATGGGGAATCGACATCATCGGCAAGATCACTCCACCAGGGAGAAATGGTCACGAGTTCATTCTAGTCGCAGTCGACTACTTCACCAAATGGGTAGAAGCCAGATCGTACAAGGTACTGAATTCTAAGAAGGTGGCCGAGTTCATCCGAGAGAACATCATGTGCCGATACGGAGTGCCCAACAAGATCATATCCGACAATGGGACTCACTTCGAAGGAGATTGTGACCAACTACTGACCGAATTCAGAGTCACACGTCACAAGTCTTCTCCTTACAGACCACAAACCAATGGTGCAGTAGAGGCAGCCAACAAGACTCTCGCCATGATAATCAGAAAGATGACAACCAGAGGTCGGGACTGGCCCAAAAAGCTACATTTAGCCCTCTGGGGATACAGAACATCAGTCAGAACCGCCACAGGGGAGACTCCGTTCGCGCTTACCTACGGAATGGAAGCAATGTTGCCCGTGGAATTGGAAATTCCATCCCGCCGAGTCCTCTTGGAAAACGGGATCAATGAAGTCGAATGGCTACAAAGTCGTCACGACGAACTTGATCTACTCGACGAGCGCAGGTTAAAAGCCATGGAACACACTCGAGCCTACCAGAGCAGAATGGCCCGAGCATTCGATAAGAAAGTCAAGATTCGAGACATCAGAGAAGGCGACTTGGTGCTAAAGGAAAAGCCTCCTACGCAGACCAATCCCCTCGGAAAGTGGGAGCCTACCTGGATAGGACCGTTCGTGGTACAAAGAATCTTCTCCGGAGGAGCCATGAAGTTAGCAGACTTGGACGGGAACCCTTTCGTTAACCCCGTAAACGGAAGCAAGCTCCGCAGATACTTCGTTTGAGGAAGAGCACGAGTCAACTCACCTTCCCCATACACCGTCCCTTCAGTAAAATTAAAAGTGCAAAAAGAGTAATACCCAACTGGATACATTCCCGCTAATGATCCAGGTAAAAAACAGGGTCGCACTTCTTTTGTCTTTGCTTTTCTCAAAATTCACCTAAAGTGTCGAACTATAGTGACCTGAGCCCCTTAGTCCAATTGTAAAAAGGGAATGTAGGCAGCCATCATTGGTTCGGTCTAAAAAAACAAAAAAAAAATAAGCATCAATTGCTTGTGTTTCGAAAAACTCTTTTCATTTAACCTACAAATTCATTACGGTTAAAACATTCTTTGATGAGTTCAAGCACGGTCAACTCTTGACTCGCTACACGCTAGCAAAACTACAATAAAACATTAATCAATTAATGTGTATGCACGGTAATGGCAGTGGGTGGATACTGCAGAATGACAAGGTCAACCTAGTTTCCCGTACTAGGTCCTTCATCCTTCTTCCCCTTCCCTTTCCCGCGACGAGTGTTCTTCACCTTCACAGAAATATTCCGGTAGTCCTTCTACCTCGGCTCGGGGACTCTTTCCCGACGCCTCCGTCAACCCCTGTGGCGTCAACGCAACCCCTTCTCTAGCTCTGTCTCGAGCCGCCTCGCTTCGAGCCATCATAACGGTGCTTTGATTGGCCTCCCGATCGCATTGGTCTCATAATCAGCCATGGCATCGCGATACGATTCCTAGGGTTAACCCTTGCTTCGGTCCTCCTCAAGGTCGAGTGTCCAGGTGATCCGGCACCCAACGGCTCATCCCGTCTCCACAAGATAGCCATCTCGTGTCTCCCTATACACTCTTCGTACCGGTTCGAATCTTGCGTCGACGAGCAGTGCCCTCTCTTCGGTGAAAGAGAACCCTGGCGAGGAAGGACGTGTCTTGCCACCACCGCGTGAGCGGCAATAGCGTCGAAGGATCTTCCATCGGCAAAGATCCCACCTCAAAGGTAGCGGCATAACTCAAATCCGTCGTGGCTTTGCTCCGGCCCACGTCTTGTCGCAGAACCAACGATGGAATGTAGAAAGGCGTGCGAGACATCCCCGACACTCGACAACCAATAGACCCTCCTGAGCGGTCCGACAAGTCTGTAACTTCCAATGGGGAACCCACCATCGCAAGTGATGCGTGCGGAGTCTGGCCATCCAGAGCTCCAGCTCAGTCTGATCGCCCCCTATCACCAGAGGACGTCGAGAGAAAGACCAAGCGTCACAGGACAATGGCACCTCACGCATCATCTGCAGTCTCTCCCTTAACCACATGGTAAGCATAGCGGGACTCCCTCCCCACATGTATCGGCTACCGATCGCCATCCGACCTATGCCCAGGAACGTCTCGCCCAAGACCAACGGCACGATGTCTCCCCGCTCGGCCTTTGCCTCACCAGGTCCAGTATACTGTGATGGCACACAACCAGAGACGTGAATGTGAACAGAGAAGCAATCGCGCATAGAGCAAACGCGTCCCACGCAAAGACGCTCCCCTCAGCTCCGACAAATCTTTCGGGCAGTCCCGAAATGTCAACATAATCGGTATTCAGTATCAGCATCCCGTATGCTTCTCCAGCCGAGATACCCAGCAAAGACACTAGCTTCTCAACAGTGGCCATGACACCATCATACGGAAGAACTAGCTGTTCCGTCTCAGGTCCTCCCAGAATGGCCCGAAAATCTTCGAATGAAGGAGTGATTTCGTTGTACGAAAAGTTTGTACACGTTCCTCCGTACGTCCCCGGAACCGAGACGCTCTCAAAGATCCCAATCTGACATGAGCTCCTTCAAAGCCCAAACAGATTTCATCCCGTAACAACCTTCAAAAAACCCCTTGTTCTGCCTCGTGTGGTTCCGTACCCACGACTGAAAGTTTTCCAAGTATCGCTCTTGCATCCGAGACGACAACTTAGGAAAGGGAGCCATGACAGAAAGTGAAGAAAAGCCTTAAGAATTGGAAAGGAATTCAGCCAAATGATCGAAACAAAGGCGTAGTCTTTACAAATTGCAAAGCCGAAACCGCAATTTAAAGGAATGCGGAAATTCAATCCTAGTTACGGACTCTCCTTGCGATTGACCCGGTCAACTCTGCGGCCATTGCTCCCAAATTGGAAGCAATTCCAAACAATCCCCTATTCACACCTTTATGAAACCAACGTGCTGCCACTGGTTTCATTCAATCAATATCAATATCCCTTCCGCCCCGGGCTTGTGTAACGGTGTAATTAATTAAATATTAGTGCATATAGGCTTAAATTTTGACCCGTTCAATTTTTAATGCATGTTTCATTTTATTTATTTTTTGATCAACCTACTTGCTTATTTGTCGAAAATAAAAGAAGGTAATCACTAAATGGAAGTGCGAAATACAGGTTCCGCCCCACGGGCGCCTTTTTTCGAATACAGTTCAAATCAAATCGTTCCAGACGATATAAAAAAAAGGGGAAAGAAAGCAGTAAAGGGAGGACTACTCCGAGTCCTGCTCGTCATCCGAGCACTCGACGCACTGCTCCGCCGCTGCCGGATCCGTCGCAAACAAGAAGTCGCCAAATTCCTCCAGGCGGGAATATGCAAAAGGCCTCCTCGGCATATGCGAACTCAAGGACTCTCCCCTCTAGTACCCCGAGTGCGAAGAAGAAGGAGCTCCAAACCCAGCCGTTCCGCCCGCGAACTGGCCAAATCCCTGTGCAAAGTCCTCCCCACCAGCTGTGGGAGCAGGCGAACCTCTCGGCCTAGACGGCCTCGGCTCACAAACATCCACGCTCCTCCGGGAACTGCACCGCATGAACTCCACGAGCCTCCTAGCATAGGCGGCCCACCCGTCCACCAGCCTCATAGCGTCGTTGTACGTGCGGCCAGACACCTGCGAACCAGGAAGGTCATCAGAAGACGAACAGAAAGTACAGATGCAACATTTGCAGAATACTACTATCAAAAGAAGAAAATCAATGAGTGCTCACCGAAGCATTGGGGTCAGCCCTGTATCGTGGTCTCGGCTCATCCGGGAGTGGGATCACCAGTCGTCTGCGTGAGCCATCCAGTCCCTCGTACGCCAGCCTAGCACGTGGGATCGGAAGATCTCGAGGACCTCCAGGGACCTCACCCTCCCTATGCTGCACCTGCGGGCTCCTCAGCCTCATCCTCAAGAAAGTATCATAGTCGGCTCTCGCTATGACGTACTCGGTATAGTACACGCCCTGTCTATACCCCTCCAGCTCCTCCATCGGATCTTCGAGGATGCTGCATGTGCATAGGAGGATCCACCGGCACCAATGGAAGGGACCCCGGCCTATGCTGGCGAGTCACCCTCTCCCCCAGATACATAGTGTCGCAATGAAGTCCCACCAGGAGCTTCCGCCGCCGTGTAGTCTCGCTAGCAATCTGAACGGCGACAGCATTGAACCTACCCCACCAGGTCAACTGGATCCTCTCGGAGAACTCTCGGCTCAGGGCCTGGGACACCTCCTCGTACGTCAGCCGCGTACCCACTCTCGACGAGACCGGCTTCTTCGCCTTCTTCTGCCAAACCAGCAGGGCGGGGTACAAGGGTCGATACGCATCCTTAATGTCCCACTCCTGCGGACTGAACACCTCGTAGCACCAGACCTGCCAAGCAAATGGAAAGTTATGACAGCTACAAAGCAGATACATACGAGTACATAAAAGAGGCAAGGAAGAGAAAAAGACATGAACTTACATCCAAGACAGGTGTGAAGCAGCTCAAGGAACTCTCCTCTCCCCGCGAGAATCTGTCCAGGGAATGATAGAGCTCGGCCAGTCCAGCCTCCCCCCATGCGAACCCCCTCACGGCATCCAGATCTGTCAGCGACCCGAGCAAAGGGAAATGACAGGATGTGTCAGAAGTCGGGAACAAAGTCGCTGACAGCGCAAACCAAATGAACCCTCGAGCCAGGCGCTCCGCGGTCATCCTCAAAGATCCAGCCAAAAAATCTGCAATTCCCGTCCGCAGATGCCTCTCCATCGGCCTATACCGAATGCCTAAGCCCCTGGCATCAGTGATATCAAAACCCAGCAGCTCAGACAACTGCTCCGGGGTATAACCGTCAACCCACACCAGCATGTTGCCAAAAGTCAGCAACCCAGTGATAGCGGCAAAATCCGTAGGAGTCACTGTCGCCTCCCCCCATCTGAAATGGAAAGTGTGGGTCGTATCCCACCAGTACTCGCTCAGGGCGACATACATGGACCTGGCCCTCGGCGTCGTAGCTATCGCAACTACCGCACTGATGAACCCAGCCAATCCGGAGTCAACCACCAGCTGCCGTGGACTCCTCTCTCCCTCTCTAGCCACGTTCGGGAGAATCTCCCACAATGCTCTCACTGCCTCAAAGGCTCCCCGACTCTTCTGATTGTCGACGTCAACCTTCCCTTTCCCCTGCAGGTGAACAAGACAAGAGCAATATCAACACAGTGCATGAACGCATGTCCAAATGATGCAAATGTAATGACAGTTCTCATTCATTTCTTACATATATTTCAAAACATTTCGAAAACTCCGTCGAATCCGGAACTTTCAAAACATTTCGAAAACTCCGTCGAATCCGAAACTTTCAAAACATTTCAAAAACTCCGTCGAATTCGGAACTTTCAAAATCTTTCGAAAACTCCGTCGAATCCGGAACTTTCAAAATCTTTCGAAAACTCCGTCGAATCCGGAACTTTCAAAATCTTTCGAAAACTCCGTCGAATCCGGAACTTTCAAAACATTTCGAAAAACTCCGTCGAATTCGGAACTTTCAAAACATTTCGAAGTGCCCCTTCTCTATCTATATAAAGGCTATCCATCAGCCATTTGAGACACTTTTTACATTCACTAAAATTCAGTCATAAATCTTTCTCTTCATTCATTAAAGAAGAACAAAGTTTGGGCACTATCATTTAGAAGACTATCTCCCTACCACCAGCTGTCGTGGACTCCTCTCTCCCTCTCGAGCCACGTTCGGGAGAATCTCCCACAATGCTCTCACTGCCTCAAAGGCTCCCCGACTCTTCTGATTGTCGACGTCAACCTTCCCTTTCCCCTGCAGGTGAACAAGACAAGAGCAACATCAACAGAGTGCATGAACGCATGTCCAAATGATGCAAATGTAATGACAGTTCTCATTCATTTCTTACATATATTTCAAAACATTTCGAAAACTCCGTCGAATCCGAAACTTTCAAAACATTTCGAAAACTCCGTCGAATCCGAAACTTTCAAAACATTTCGAAAACTCCGTCGAAACATTTCGAAAACTCCGTCGAATCCGGAACTTTCAAAATCTTTCGAAAACTCCGTCGAATCCGGAACTTTCAAAACATTTCGAAAAACTCCGTCGAATCCGGAACTTTCAAAACATTTCGAAAACTCCGTCGAATCCGGAACTTTCAAAACATTTTGAAAACTCTGTCGAATCCGGAACTTTCAAAACATTTCGAAAAACTCTGTCGAATCCGGAACTTCCGTCGAATCCGGAACTTTCAAAACATTTCGAAAAACTCTGTCGAATCCGGAACTTTCAAAACATTTCGAAAAACTCCGTCGAATCCGGAACATTCAAAACATTTCGAAAAACTCCGTCGAATCCGGAACTTTCAAAATCTTTCGAAAACTTCGTCGAATCCGGAACTTTCAAAAAACATTTCGAAAACTCCGTCGAATCCGGAACTTTCAAAAACATTTCGAAAACTCCGTCGAATCCGGAACTTTCAAAAAACATTTCGAAAACTCCGTCGAATCCGGAACTTTCAAAACATTTCGAAAACTCCGTCGAATCCGGAACTTTCAAAAACATTTCGAAAACTCCGTCGAATCCGGAACTTTCAAAACATTTTCAAAACATTTCGAAAACTCCGTCGAATCCGGAACTTTCAAAACATTTCGGAAAATGCATCTAGACATGAAATTTTGCAACCAAAATTTTTATGTCATCCACCCATGGTGTCAATTGAACTACATCCTAGTCAATTTCGACAAAGGTTCATGGAAAAGTCAAAAGCCCCAATTCAAGCACCAAAATCCCTAAGTTCATTCCTAATCAAATTTCTAACATTTAAAGAATGCACATTCTTAAAATTAATGGAATTTGTAGGAAGCTTACTTGTCTCTCGATCCCTCCTTTGGAGTTGTGTCTCTCCCTAGCCGGGTAGAACTCCGCCGGATTCAATGGATGAATGATGGTTCGAATGGTCCGAACCAACCGCGTTCTTTCGTCATCGGTCCTTTCATGACGAGCCATTGGGTCCCAATCACCTTCCATATCGATTTTCCTTCGCAAATTCGAGCAAATATTGCAATTTGGGGTGGATTTTCTCTCCTCCTCTCTCTCCCTCTCGTCGGAATTAATGGGGAAAATGGCTTCTCCTTCCTCGGCCTCGGCGCTGATAAGGACATGGCCAATTTCAATCAAAGTCCGGCCGGACTCTTGTTGCACCAGAAAATTTTTTGCCACTTTGGCCCCTCAGTTTTTCGCAGTTTCAATTTTACCACTTTTGGCCCCCAAAAGTGTAAAATTTCCCCCAGTTAGACCTTTCTAACACCCCATCCCCCGAGGATAAATTCCCAGTTAGTTTTCACTAACGCCCGTCTCCAGACGTTAAATTCAATCCCAGTTGACGTTTGACGTTCAAACGCTCAATCATGTCTCCGGACATTCCAGTTACAATTCCGTCTCCAAACGTTAAATTCCCAGTTAGTTTTCACTAACGCCCGTCTCCAGACGTTAAATTCAATCCCAGTTGACGTTTGACGTTCAAACGCTCAATCATGTCTCCGGACATTCCATTTACAATCCCGTCTCCAGACGTTAAATTCAATCCCAGTTGACGTTTGACGTTCAAACACTCAATCATGTCTCCGTACATTCCAGTTACAATTCCGTCTCCAGACGTTAAATTCCCAGTTAGTTTTCACTAACGCCCATCTCCAGACGTTAAATTCAATCCCAGTTGACGTTTGACGTTCAAACGCTCAATCATGTCTCCGAACATTCCATTTACAATCCCGTCTCTAGACGTTAAATTCAATCCCAGTTTACGTTTCACGTTTAAACGCTCAATCATGTCTCCGGACATTCCAGTTACAATTCCGTCTCCCGACGTTAAATTTTCTAATAGTTTTCACCATCGTATATCCCCCGGCAGCTGCAATAAGCCCGAACCCTAAGGCACGAACGCCTTGCAACAATCCCTCTTCGGCCATCCTCGTAAGCCCGAACACCTTGTCACTTCAGCAAGTGAACATTTATCTCCCCGGCCGCCAGTCGTAAGCCCGACCGTTCCACCTCAGCGGCCATCAAGGTAAGCCCGCACAACAATCCCTCTTTGGCCATCAAGGTAAGCCTGAATGCTCACCCCCAGCAGGATTCTAAAGAAGAAACGTCGATCCTTCCGAGTTGTTAATAACGCCAGTTTAACACAACCGTTCTCATCATTGCCGCCCTATCCCCAGCAGGATAAACTGGCAGCTGCAATAAGCCCAGTGCTCAAGGCACGAACGCCTTCGTCCCAGGATAAGCGTACCCTCGCAACTCCGGTTTGAGGTGCCACACGCCCTCGTCAACATCATCAACTCCGGTTTGAGGCGCCACACGCCCTCGTCAGTATCAGCAACTCCGGTTTGAGGCGCCACACGCCCTCGTCAGCATCATCAACTCCGGTTTGAGGCGCCACACGCCCTCGTATGTTCAGCAACTCCGGTTTGAGGCACCACACGCCCTCGAAGGTTTCAGAAATCCCAGGTTCAGACGCCTCACAATAGTCTCCGTTCAGGTCCAGGCACCTTGCAATGGTCTCCTCTCAGGTTCAGGCGCCTCCGAACAGTCTCGCTCAGGTCAAGGCCCCCAGGCGCGGCCCTTGCACCTACGAACTATGATCGGCTTGATTCCCGCTCGGGATACGTAGGAATCCTTTCGCTAAGGGTCCAGCCAGCTGACCGCCCAGGTCTTTCAAAGTAAGGCATCCCGATTTGGATCCTTATCTTTTTCAACGACCCCACCTCCTTCGGAGGAGACATCGCTGAGGGGCTAACTGTAAGTACCCAAATCCGGATCGTCAAAATCCGTCAGAGAGTTAACCGAAATCCGTTAACTGGCCCGCTCCAGGTTAATCGAAACTCGTTAAACTCCCCGTTGACATGCCAACGAGACGTCCCGGGACTGCCCCGTGCATCCCGAGGACGAAGCGTACTTAACACGTGTCATCTCACGTAAAAGTACGGCTTTCCCTGAAAAACGCACTTTCCGGGGGCATTTCGGACATTTTCCGGACTGTTATTTTAAAAAACGGACAAAACCGGGACCGGGGAACGAACTCCCACGCATTTGGTGAGTCATGGGACACGTGGTAGCCATGCCACAACCCACACATCATCTTTCAATCAGAAATCAAAGGGAAAAGACTAAAATACCCCTGGTATACAATCAAAGTCCGGGCGGACTCCCTGTGCACATTTTTTGAAATTGCCAGAAAGCCCTCCAAAATTCCAAAATACCACAAAACCCTGAAAAACAGTCTAAGTCCGGCCGGACTCTTACTGCAATTTTCACCCTATAAATAGAAGTGGCTGTCAAAGCCAAAAGAAGGAACATTTTAACCCCAAAATTCACTCTACCTTCGGCCCAAACTGATTTCACCCCTCCCGAGCTCCCGTTTTGCCTCGATTCGCGTGAAACTTCCGTATTTCGATCAAATACGTCCCTCATCGCTACGAAACACCGTTTCAAACTTCTTTCCGTGTCCCGTACACACCTTCCGAGCCAAAGGAGTCGACCCTAGCCATAGGTATAACTCCCTCTCTCTGATCTCTCATTTCGTCTCGGTTTACGCGCCAGTCGCTATAACCGTTTCGAACACCGTTACTGAAATGTAGACGCCTCCGTCTAACGGGGTCCGATACGTTTTAGCCCCTCGATCCTCTTCTCTTTCCGTAAGAGAAGTAATCACGGGTTAAAACGGCGTTCCGACCCCGTTCCGTTTACTTTTTCTGTCATTTACCATTCCGGATCGATCGATCCGTTGATCGTCATTTACTTTCTGTCATTTACAATTCCGAGCCGTTTTGGCTCGTTGATCGTCATTGACAACTCCGAGCCGTTTGGCTCGTCGATCGTCATTTACGATTTCGGATCGTTTGATTCCGTTGATACTGCTTTAAATACTGTCATTTACAAAGTCCTACCCGTTTGGATCGTGATAGTATTTATCTTTCAAAGTCCGAGTATCAACCCGATTCGTTGATTGCATGTCATTTAATACGCACGCATTTTTCCCGTAAAAATCGTTAACAATGTAATGCCCGGTTCAAAACCGGAGTTCATCCTTCGAACTCTCTTTCAAAACGCGCGAAATGACGTTTGGCATCCGAACGCTCATCTTTCAAACTAAAAGCCGCTATTTGACATTCAAAATCATTTAATACGTTTTTTCCCGTAAAAATCGTTAACAATGACTAGCCCGGTTCAAAACCAAAAGTTCGTCATTCGAACTCCTTTTCTAACTCAAATCGACGTTTGCCACGCAAACGCTCATTTTCGTCTCAAAACCGACATTTGTCATTCAAACGATCGCTTTTTCATAAAGTCACCTAATCAACGTTTGACATTCAAACCAAGATTAAGCTTGTCATTCAAGCTCCCATTTCAAAACACACACACACACACACGATTTCGAGAAAGGTAGAAAGACTCGTCATGCGAGGCGTTTCGGGTGATCTCGTAATACTCTTCCCGAAACGTAACGTGACCTCCGAACCTAACAATCTCTGGTACTAAAAAAAAAGCTTTTTACTCATTTTTGCTACCAATAAAAATGACCCCCGTTTTCAAAGCCTTTTCCTAAGTTTTTTCTACCATTAAAAACGACACCATTTTCACAAAAGCCATTTTTCAACGTTTGGGCTCAAAATACAAAAACCGCGTGGCGACTCCTCATTTTTTTCTTCCCATGAAGCGAGGTCTCAGATACCAACCCTCCGCGAAAGACAACCGCGTTTCGCGCCCGCGGGAAATCCCAGGTAATTTCACACGTCCCTCTCTAAATACTATGGTCAAAACAGATACATTTATGGTCGACTAAGTCATCATAGGTGATCTAATCCTACAGATCGACCAAAACTCGGGGGCCACCACTGGGGAGATTGCAGCTGAATTGGACGATATGATTGTTGAAGAGGCTCCACACTTGGGGGGCTGAGGAAAGACAAGGGGTTCGTGAAATTATTATCGAGACCCTACAGCTCAGAGATGGTCCGGAGCTAGAGCCCTTGGATGAGCTAGAGGAAGTAATAACCAATCCCTCCTACCCTGACCAAAAAATTCAAGTAAGAAGACAGCTGTCATCAGATGAGAGGATGGAGATTGTGGATTTGTTGAAAGAAAGAAATGATGTATTTGCCTGGAGGGTTAAAGACATGAAGGAGATCAAGGAAGAGGTTGACGTTCATAGGCTGGAGGTTAATCCGACCGTCAAGCCCAAGGAGCAGAGGCTGTGGAGTTTTGCTCGTGATAAAGAAGAGGCAATAAAACTTGAGGTAAACAAAATCAAAATCTTAAGCGCAGGTATTATCAAGGAGGCCTCCCATACCACCTGGCTAGCAAACGTGGTGATGGTGAAAAAAGCCAATGGAAAGTGGTGTATGTGTGTCAACTTCACCAATCTCAATCTAGCTTGCCCGAAGGATAGCTACCCACTTACACGAAATGACAAACTTGTGGATTCTATAGTTGGACACACTACTCTGAGTTTCCTCGATGCATATTCAGGTTACCATCAGATAAAGATGCACAAGGACGACATAGTGAAGACGGCCTTCCAAGCTGCTAGAGGTATATATTGCTACAACATGATTCCCTTTGGGTTGAAGAATGTCGGGGCCACCTACCAGAGGATGGTCAACAAGGTCTTTGCAACCCAAATTGGCCGATAAATGGAGGCCTACGTCGATGATATGGTCATCAAAACAATGACCGGACATCACGTGGTCGACCTAATGAAAACGTTCTCCAATTTGTGGGCAAACGACATGAAGCTCAATCCGAGAAAGTGCGTATTTGGGGTAGCAGCAGGAAAGTTTCTGGGTTTCATGGTCTCTCAAAGAGGTATTGAAGCTAATCCCGAGAATATTAAGGCTCTGGTTGACATGAAGGAGCCTACATGTATTAAAGAAATGCAGCGACTAAACGGTAGGGTGGCGCCCTAGGTCGCTTTACTGCCAAATCAGCGGAGAGGTCTCTCCCCTTCTTCAAATCTTTGAGGGGGACAAAAAGCTTTGAGTGGACGGCTAAATGTTCATCATCGTTCCAGCAACTCAAGAAATACCTTGCCTCTCCTCCATTACTGAGCAGCCTGGTCATGGGAGAAACTTTGTTTGTATATATATTAGTTGGCGATCGAGCTGTGGCCGCCGTGCTAGTAAGAGAAGAAGGGGGCTTCAGAAACCTGTTTATTATGTGAGCAAGGACTTATCCGATGTAGAGGGCAGGTATTTTAATGCAGAAAAGGTGGCCTATGCCTTGGTTATTGCATCTAGGAAGCTACGAGCTTGTTTCTTGGCTCACCCTATTATTGTGTTAACAAACGCTCCCCTGAGGAAAATTTTACACAAGCCAGAAAGTTCAGGCCGACTACTCAACTGGTCAATAGAGCTAACAGAGTTTGACGTTGAGTATAGGCCTCGAAAGGCGTTGAAATCTCAACCTTTGGCAGACTTCTTGGTCGAGCTTACGTTCACCAAGGAAGATAGTGAAGTGATAGCCCCGAAGGAAAGTGTGAAGGGAAAGAAGCATGCAAGTCAGCCCGCAGTAAGTTTGCCCAGCGATTGCTGGAAAGTTTATTCAGATGGGTCTGCGACCAAGAATGTTAGCAGAGCTAGGATTGTCCTAGTTAAGCCAGAGACAGGCAAAGTTTTTTAGGAAGCACTGAGGTTAAACTTTGAGGCTTCCAACAATCAGGCCGAGTATGAATCCCTGGTCGCCGCTATTGAGTATGCCAAATGTTTTGTGGTGACTAAAGTCATGGCCTATTGTGATTCTGAGTTAATCGTAAACTAAGTCAGAGGGGAATATGAAGTGTTAAATCCTACCCTAGTCAAATACGGCAACCTAGTGAAGAACTTAGTCAAAGACATGGAATTTTGGGAGATATAAAGGGTAGGTCGAGAAGATAACGAGTTGGCCGACCTACTCTCAAAGTTGGCCACATCGGACGAGCAGCATGGAGAGCCGATCTCCTACCTAGAGCATCCAGCATACGTAAGGGTTCAGATTCTATGCTCGGTTGACGACATTAGGGTCGGCTGGATTAATACTAAGTGTTGGATCGAAGAGATAAAAGACTACATAGAAAAGGGCGAGTTACCTGCCGACGAGCAAACTGCGCAAGCAATCAAGAAGAAATCTCTGAGGTTTGTCATACACGGAGATGCACTATTCAGAAGATCTTTCACAAAGTCGTTATAATGTGCGTTCACCCCAGGGAGGTTACTCAACTTTTGCACGAGGTACATTGTGGGGTATGTGGTGGACACCCGGAGGCCAGAACTTTGACCGACAAATTAATTACCTTAGGTTACTATTGGCCTCACTTGAGAGCAGACGCTCATGATTTTGTTCAGCAATGTGACAAATGCCAGAGATTTGCCGACTTGCCTAAACTGCCTACAACTGAGCAAACTCCAGTGATCGAAGCTTGGCCTTTCATCATGTGAGGAGTTGATTTGATTGGTCCCTTCCCACCTGCTCGAGGAAACTGTAAGTACGTGATCATAGCCATTGACTACTTCATGAAGTGGATTAAAGCCAAGCCTTTAGCCAAGATTACGGAGGAAAACGCCACCAACTTCATCTATGACTATATTTGGTGTTGTTTTGGGATTTCGTGAGCTATTGTGTTAGACAATGGGCTACAATTCTCCACAGCCTTCGAAACAGAGATGAACAGATTGGGTGACAAACATTGAAAGTCGTCAGTCGCATATCCTCAAGGAAACGGGCAGGCAGAAGCAGCGAACAAACTAGTCCTATCAACACTTAAGATGGGCTTGGTTGGTCGGGCTGGTAGATGGTTGGACGAACTACCCATTGCTCTTTGGGAAGTCCGTACAACCACCTGGGGGCCTAAAGGTGAAACCCCATTCGCCCTTACTTTTGGATCGGAGGCCATGACACCCGCCGAACTACAGGTCCCTACAGCTAGGGTAGTCTTCTTTAATCACGATCAGAATGACTTCAACAGACTGCTCGATTTGGATTTGCTCGACGAGAAACGGTCTACAGCTCAACTAAGAATGGTAAACTACAAGCAGAAAACCAAGGGCTACCACGACATGAAAGTCAAGAAGAGTTCGTTCAACGTGGGGGACTACGTGCTGAGGAAGATCTCTAACAGGAAGGAAAGCAGAACAGAACAAATTATCTCCTAACTAGGAAGGTCCTTACATCGTTACCCGAGTTGTCAAAGAGGGTACCTACATTATTGGTCATCCAGAGGGTGACGAGTTGAAACATCCATGGCATGCTAGCCACCTTATTAAGTATTACTTTTAAGTTTCAGCATTCTGTTTTCTATGTAACCGATCTACTACATCAATAAAATGACAGTTCTACTCAAACAAGTTGTGTTACTTCTATGCTTAATTCAATTCAGGTCCGACTCTTTGTCGAACACAAAATTATCTCAAACAGATTCGACTGAAGTCCTAAGTTGACCCCGTTCTTAAACATGTCCGACTGAAGATCAATGTCAATCTTGTTCCTTTAACAAATTTGACTCTTAGTCAATCTCGTTTTTCTAACAGATCCGACTCTAAGTCGATCTCGTTCTAATAGATTCGACTCTTAGTAATCTCGTTCTTCTAACAGATCCGACTCTTAGTCGATCTCGTTCTAACAGATTTGAATCTTACTCAATCTCGTTCTTCTGACTGATCCGACTCTAAGTCGATCTCGTTCTAACAGATCCAACTCTTAGTCGATCTCATTATTAAACAGATTCGACTGAAGTTCTAAGTCGACCTAGTTCTTAAACAGGTCCGACTGAAGATCAATGTCAATCTCGTTTCTTTAACAGATTCGACCAAAGTCCTAAGTCGACCTCGTTCTTAAACAGGTCCGACCTAAGACTTAGGTTTATCTCGTTCTTAACAAGCTCGACTACAACCTTGGTCAGCTCTATTGACCATCCTTGAAAAATCTTCTAATTAATCTAGTTCTACATACAAATATAAGTATGGATCAAAGCAAAATGATTCAAAGAAAGTCAACTAGCATTAATAAGCAAGTCCCCCAAAGCGGGCTAGAACTTGTGAAAATAAAAAGCTACTAATGTATATGTTAAACTACCTCCCAAAGTGGGCCAAGGAAGTGATTACAATATCAGGAGAATAGTTGGAACTTGTTCGATTACAAAGATGAATCAAAAGAAGAAAAATCAATGGTCTTGATTATCAGCTCGAGGCTGCTCTTGCTCTTGTTGTTGCTGCTGTTGTTCATTCAGTTTGGCCTCAGTAAAGATCTCGTCTTGGGTGACCTCTTCAGCTGCCTCCTCTTCCATGTCATCAGCCTCTTCAAGATCTCGAAGTATAGTATTGAAATTTACCTGCTCGACAGGAGGTGCGACCCAACGCTCAGCTCCGACCTCCTCATCCTCTTGGGCAAGGGCAGCCAGGTCGTTATCATTGTATGGCACCAAGGGATGACCACTGCGGGCCAGCATGTTGTACTGGTCCTTTGAAGCCCATTTGGCCAGTTGTTCAAGGGAGAGGTCGACAGATGGATCTACAAGAATGCGATGGGCCATGTATCGCCCAACTTCATAAAAAGATTGAGCTTGACTCTGCGTGACGTTGAAGCACTCGTCACTATCCTTGTAGGCCTTTACCGCTTCCTCACCAGCAACCTCCTTGGCAACCTTCACCCTGGCCTGGGATTCCTCCTCCTACTTTTCTCTGGCAGCTCGATGCTCGTTACTCAGTTTTGTCATCAGGTCATCGCGTTCGTGGAGCATCTTCTTGATCGTCTCCAGCTCAATCTTGGTCTGCTCCTTCTCCAGATTGGCAGCAGTAGTCTCTTCCTTTGACATATTGAGCTCCTCCCTAGCAACCCCGAGCTCGAACAGCACCTCATCTCTGGCTTTCAATGTATCATCATGGACTAGCTTCAGAGAGTCGTAGGCGGAGTTGGCATCCACTAGCTCTTCCCTCAGCTCAGTGACCTCTGCGGATTTACGAGCATATTGGGTAGTGGCAACCCTCTCCTGCTCTATAGCAGCCTCCAGCTGCTCTTGGTCTGCTCGTTAAGAGTGAGAGACTACACAAAAACAAAATAGAAGGGCCAGGTCGACATAGCGATCAAAATTAAGAGAAATCAAGCGACCAAAAGTAAAAAGAACGTTAAGAACTACCTCGCTATGGAGTAGGCCGGACCTGTCTATGTATTCTTCAGGGGTGAGCCCCTTCTCAGTGAAACTAGCAAGCAGATTAGGGTCCACAGCCTGCCTCACAATAACCTAGCCATATCCCAGCTCGAGATATTGGCGGGTCAAACTATCAATCAGGGTAAGGGGAGGCACCTCACTGAGCCTGGCCACTTTGGCCTGCACAAATTCCATGCAAGTGGTTGGAGGGGTGCGAAGTAGAGGTGTGAATGTGTGCCCAAATTCTATTTTTTGTTTTTAGTTTGGATTCACGCGAGTTTGAAAACAACCGGTTTAATTTGAAAAACGGAGTCGCCACGCCATTTTGATTTCCTCAAAACTTTGAAAAAAAGGATTTTTAGGGTTCGGAGGTTAAGTTACCCCTTGGGAAGAACGGATCGTCGTTCACCCAAGGTGCCTTGCCGTAGCAAGTCTCCCTAGATTTCATTTTTCGTGCTTGCTTGCGTGCTTTCTTGTGTGCATGTGTTGAAAAGAGGGGGGTGTTCCAAGTTATCTTCCGGACGTATAAACCATTTAGTTGGTTATCGCTCGGGATTCCTTGGATTTTTATGTGTTTGGGACTTTGATCCCATCCTCATCTTGGACTTGTGATCATCGCTATTTGACCTTGGGTCTTTGCGTGATCGAGAGAAGGACTCTCTTTTATAGTCCAAAATGAGGTTCTTTAGAAAGGAGTGACCTTAGCCCATCAATCCTACACCTTGAGACGATTGAGCTTATATTGGGGCTATCATGCTCGTCTCAAGTGATAATCGGAGATATAGGTTCAAGGTTTATCCCTTTCTAAAGAGATTGTGGCACCTTTAATGGAAGAAATGATGTAAAGATGGGATCTTTACACCGGTCCGTTCCAAAGGATACCAATGGGGACTAGGGGAGATGCATGAGAATGACATTTTTAATGAAAAGATGACATTTTTGGGTGCAAAGGATGCTATTTGATTGCAAATGATGCTTTTTATGTAAAGAAAGGATTTTTAATGCAAAGGTATGCATTTTTATGTGGAAAAATTGCATTTTATATGCAAAGGATGCATAAAGTTGTCATTTTGAAAGCAAAGGATGCTACTTTGATTGTAAAGAGATGATTTTTAGTGCAAAGGATGCATTTTTATGTATGAAATGGGATTTAGGTGCAAAGGATGCATCTTTTATGTAAAGACATGATTTTAAGTGCAAAGGATGCATTTTTATGTAAAAAAGGGATTTTTAGGGGCAAAGGTGAACCTTTAATGCAAAGATCACATTTTTATGAGCAAAGGATGCTATGTTAATGCAAGGGATGCAAAGGGAGGGGAAAATGATTCACATGTTCAAAGATATGATCTTTAACAACAAATATGCCAAGTCCCAAACAATATATAGCAATATATAAATGCAAGGAGCAAGTATATCACATAAAGCAAGTATAATGCAAGTTAAGGGAGTGAGAGGTTACCAATGGTGGTGACCTCTTCTTCTTTGGAGTTAGCCTAGTAGAGGGACCAACTTTTGGAGGCTTCAAGGAGGAGGGAGGTGACTTCTTGGCACTCTCAGCTTCCTGATTTTCGTAGTAATATTTGGGAGAGTTTTGGTGCTGGAAATCTTGTTTTCAAAATGGGTAGAGGAGGCCTCTATTTAGAGGCAGTCTGGATAGAGCTAATGAAGCCGTGCGGCTAGGAGTTCCCTCCTAATGCAGCCGTGCGGCATTATCCTCTGTGACTCAGTATCTTTCTAGAATCATGCAAGGTGGCACATCTAGAAGGGTTTTCATATTAAGGAAAACGTGCTTTTTAAATTCCAAGCAGACCCTTCACCCCTCGAAAGGTTCGGAACAGTTCTCGAATTGCTCCCGGACTTTAGGAAAGTCCGGGGAATTGCCGGAAAACATAACCGGAAGGCATGAGCCAGATTTGGGTACTTACAGAAGCCCCTCGGCAACGTCACTTTCAAGGCGAGTGGGGTTGTCGATAGAAAAGGATCCGATCTGGCGAATGCCGAGACGGATTGTGTGACCAAGGTGGTCGAGTGGCTGAACCTTTGGGAGGCTACCTACGTATCTCGAGTGGGAATCAAGCCATAATCGGAGTTCGGAATCCACTGGGGAAAGGGGGTGTCACGTGTGATGAATTGGCTGAACCTAAAGTAGGCTACCTACGTATCCCGAGTGGGAATCAAGCCATAATCGTAGTTCGGAATAAGATCCGCTGAGGAATGGCGAAGAGAAACTGGGCTCTTGCTGGGGAAATAGAAGGGAAAGTGACCTGGGAGGTCAAGCGACTGATCCTACTGGGGATATGCTAGAAGTGACCGATGTGGTCGGATATCTGGACCTCTATGAGGGGCTACTTCACCACTGAGGAGTGATGAATGACAAGGGGCGACCAATGTGGTCGGATGGCTGGACCTTTATGAAAGGCTGCCTCACCACTGAGGAGCGATGATGGAAGAGGGTGACCACTGCGGTCGGATGGCTGGACCTTTATGAAAGGCTACCTACGTATCCCGGAGGAATCAAGCCTTGATCGTAGTTCAAGCCTCGCTAGATAGTTAGGAACGATATCTAGGATCCTTGAGGTTTTGACAATTAATGGAGGTTGTCACCTGACTTGACAATTAATGGAGGTTGTCACCTGATTAAACTAAAGCTTACGTCACTATCAAGGAGATAGAGGTAGCTAAATTTTGGAGAACTTGAGCGTACTTCTCAATCTGTGATAGAGGTAGATAAAGTTTGGAGAACTTGAGCGTACTTCACTATCTGTAATAGAGGTAGCTAAAGTTTGGAGAACTTGAGCGTACTTCTCAATCTGTGATAGAGGTAGCTAAAGTTTGGAGAACTTGAGCGTACTTCTCAATCTGCGATAGAGGTAGCTAAAGTTTGGAGAACTTGAGCATACTTCTCAATCTGTGATAGAGGTAGCTAAAGTTTGGAGAACTTGAGGGTACTTCACTATCTGTGATAGAGGTAGCTAAAGTTTGGAGAACTTGAGCGTACTTCTCAATCTGTGATAGAGGTAGCTAAAGTTTTGAACTTCGACAATTCGGAGGTTGTCACCTAGCGTCATTCCGTTATAACGGAAGTAACAAAGGCGACTGGGGAGGAAAGTCTATTTGCTTAGGAGATAACGGATATCTTTTGGAAAACGACGTTATCCTAGTTAATGGATAACAGGAATTATATGCCCAAGTGGAAAGTCCAGGGGCAAAGCTGTAATTTCTGCTCAGGGCAAAAGAAGCCGCCCGGCATGAGACGAGGGCAAAAGAGGCCGCACGGCCAGAAGTTTAATTTTTCCAGATTATTTAAAATCAGATTTGAACGGGCATTGGGCATCATTGCCGCCCTCTGCTGTCGAGAAAGAGAGAGAGAAGAGAGGAAGAATTTTCAAAAATCTTTCCATCCCTTTGCTTCTACTGATTTAGAATGGATCCGGAGGGGAATCAGATGCCAAGGCAAGTAAGGAGGAACATCTCCGAGGCCGCTCGAAGGAGGAGGAGAGAGCTTGTCCGAACGGAGAGGAAGTATGACTTTAATACGCCTCCATCGGAGCTTTATCTGGGCAAGAGGGAGCACAAATCGACGAATCCTCAATCGGTTGGGGTAAGCATTCTTAATTTGCTCGATTCCGTCGATTTTGATTGACTTAGGGCTTGGCTCGAATTTTAGGATTTTCTCGAATTTTCCTAGGATTTTTGATGATGATTTTGAAATCTTGATGATTAACCTATGAGGTTAAGAAGATGAACGAACATGCATGTGCAATTTATTTGGAAAATAATGAGAATGACCCATTTTTTTCGAAAATAAAGTAAGAATAAATAATTGTTTAAGATGTGACGGAGTCCTTGCATTTGCTAGAACTAGGTCAATCTTTGATTATGGATGAGGAAACGAGATTTTGGACGATGAAAAGGATTCATGCATGCCACTTTTGGAAAAATTAATGCTTATGTGCAAATAATTTTGAAAATCAGAATTTTGTGCTTAGGAGAGCAATGTGCTTGACATGATGTGTTTCAAGTGATGAAAGACACGTTTTCTATGCATAGGATGCTAGAAATTTTTTATGAATGCTTTTCTTTTGAAAATATGTGCACTTTTGAATATATGCATGCTTTTGAAATGAGATGAAGGACTGACACATTTTTTGTTGCGTTCTTCTACAGGAGAAAAAATCTAGGGGACCTTCTGAGATTGCCGTGAGGCTGTGGGAGAGGATGCCCGATTTTGAGAAGGATGGGGCGAACCCCAAACAGCTAGTGAGGGCTACCGGTCTAGATTTGTTTGTTGAGGCTATCGGCAGAGGCATTCACGTGACCTCGAAGAGCAAGGGCTTGATCCAGGCCCTTTTGGAGTTCTGGTGGGACACCACCCACAGCTTTCACCTTAGCTGGGGGGAGCTTACAGTGACGCCTGCAGATTTTACTGCTATCACAGGCTTACAGTTCACCGGGAGGCCTGTGACCTGGAGAGACCATATCACGGTGGAGGAGTTTAGAGCTTTGGTTGGGTTTGATCTTCAGCCTAAGGGGCTGGGGATGGAGACGAGGAACGTCGAGGTGGCAGTCCTGAACTGCATGCAGGGATTTGCCGCCAATGAGGTGACGGCCCACCAGCTTGCGAGAGCTTTTCTGTGGTTGATGCTGTCAGTCACCATCTTTGCCAATTCTGGGACTTTGGCTTTGTTTTGCCTTCTTGACTCTTTGGAGGATGTGGATGGGATTGGGATGGTCTCTTGGGGCGAGGCCGGATTGGCGGAGCTTTACTTCTCTCTGGACATGTATAACCGAAATAAGGCTGCTTCGATGGATTGCTTCTCCTTTGCTCTTGAGGTATTCTCACCTTCTTTCTCTCTCTTTTTACTTTTGAGATTTTTATGAGGTGATTAGGTTCTTTCCTTGGAACCAGCAGAGTGATTCTACCATCTTCCCTGCTATGATCCGCTGGAGGGGAGATGCTAGGGATAAGTTCACCGGGAAGACCTGGATCACCTTTGACTACAAGATGGTGAGACCGGTCATCAACAGGGATGGGCATGATGGAGTGGACTTCTACCCTTGGGGGAGGTATCCAGAGATTCTGCTAGGGGATGCCATAGAGGCGACTAGACAGAGGCGGTGGTTGACCGGGCTTACTTGCGATATCATTTATCTGGGGGACCGCTTTTCCAGGCAGCATGGCCATATCCCTCCATTGGATGCCATTACTCCTCTCGATCCTCCAAAGACGGATGCCGTAGCCTGTGGGATTGGTCGAAATGATATAGCGAGGTATCAGGCAGGTGTAGCAGCTGAGGAGTATTTTGACTTGGCTACCCCATATGCTACCTTTGTGGAGCAGCGATTGAGGACGCCACAGAAGCTAGTGAAGCTAGTCATAACTCAGGGGTATGGGGAATCCGAGCCTACTGACCCGCCGATGCCTCCTGCTCACCTTTCTTATGTAGTCAACGGGGTACCGAGGAGGTTCATGATACCTGTCCCCGACACAAGGGAGCCCCAGTATACTCTGCCACCGGACAGCACTGTGAGTACACTTTTAGGGTCTTTTCCCTTTTTTTTTTTTTTTCAGATTTCTTTGCTTTTTCAGATTCTGAGATATTTCTGAGATTTTCTTCTCTTTTTCTCAGGTTCCAGCTCGCACTTATGACGGCTTGGTCAGGCAGAACAGGGGCTGGAAGGATGTTTGCCGGTCCCTCTTGAAGAAGCTGGCTTGTGCTTCAAAGGCTGCAGCGAACGTGCAGGAGCCCATGCGCAAAAGGAGGCACGTCGGGGGCACAACTCCACCTCATCAGCTTCAGAGTACTCCTCTAGCGCCATGCCTCGGGGACAGGGACCTAATGCCGACATCCTGGAGCATCTAGCTGAATATGAACATGAGAATGTCCATCTTTCTGATGTGAGTGATAGCGAGGATTTGATGAGGGAGACGAGCCTCTATGAGCTGAGTAGCGACGAGGAGGGATCAGAGGCCTAGGAGGTCTTTAGGGTTGATCTAGGGAGGAAACAAACAATGAACAATTTTATGCACAACTTGTTTATTTTTTGCTTTATTTGGGCGCCGATGGGGCGAAAACAATGTACTACTGTTTTATTTACTTTTCTAATTTATGCTTTATGAATTTGCATATTACTTGAGCCTCGGGGCTGCTTTTTTGCTTGGAATTGAGGCTGAAATGGGGCCAAAATGATTTGTGATGACACATAACTGCTTGGTTGGTGTTTGGACATGTTTTGTGATAGGTTTTATTGAGAAAGTGGGGCGAGAACTCCTCTTGGGCAGCAACTTTTGTTGCTGCATATTGTTTTCCACATCAGGCAAATGAAGCCGTGCGGACTGGTCTTGGGAGCAAAAGAGGCCGTGCGGCTTACAGTTCTGTCTGGACTGGTCTTTTTTAGAATAAAATCAAGGCTTGGCCATTTCATTTCATTTTCACTCTAGACTTGTCCCAACTGTTCCCAGAGCACATATTAGACCTAAAGACGTCAACTTTGATCATCTTGCAATGGAGAAACCCATTAGATTGCAAAAGGGGAAAAGAGACCATTTTCTGTTCGATCTTCATTCTTGGGTGAGATATAACTTTCAATCTCACAAGGGGCTGTTCGACACTACCTTCAAAATCAAATCTTTATGGCATTTGAAGGATCTCCCGCCCGATTGGGACCTTTTGAGGGCAGCATCAAGGTTTTGGGATGTCCGGAGACACGTTTACTGCTTTTCTTACAATGAGATTGTCCCAACCTATGAAGACTTTCGAGCCTTGATTGGGGGTCCATTTTCGAGACCAAGTTCACAGGGTGGGCTTGCATGTAATGCTTCAGCTTACCGACTACCCAGACCAGTCCTGCACAAGTCTTTTCACATGCTGAGTAATTGAGCTCACTTCCCTGTAGCTTTCGGCTGACAAAGTAAATGGCATTCTCTACCCGAGAGTCTTTCTTTTCTTGAGCAAGCATAGCCCCAACTGCCGTATCAGTGACAGTGAGATAGAGCAGAAGAGGTTTCTGTCTATGTGGGGGCATAGCACCGGAGGATGTACTAAGTACGCCTTGATCTGGTCAAAGGCATCCTGGCATTCTTCGGTCCATTCTGTGTCTACATTCTTCTTCATGAGCTTGAAGATGGGCTCGCACATAGTGGTCAACTGATTGACGAAGCGGCTAATATACTGCAGCTTGCCCATAAAGCTTTTGACTTCTGTCTGGGTTCGAGGTGACCTCATGTCCATAATGGCTTTGATCTTTCGGGGGTCGAATTCGATACCTCGCTCCGTGACCATTTACCCGAGCACTTTTCCCCTTGTCACTCCGAAGGTGCATTTGGCAGGGTTTAGTCTCATGGAATGTTGTCTCAGCCTCTCAAAGAACTTTTGCAGGTCAACAAAATGCTGCCCATCCTCGCCTTTAGAGTAGATTATCATGTCGTCGACGTAGACCTCAATCTCCTTGTGGATCATGTCATGAAAAAGCGTGGTCGCTGCCCTCTGATAAGTAGCCCTGGCATTCTTAAGCCCAAATAGCATCACGGTATAGCAGTAAGTTCCCCACGGTGTGGTGAAGGCTGTCTTTTCTTGGTCTTCTTCAGCCATCTTGATCTGGTTGTAGCCTGCAAAGCCGTCAACAAAGGATTTGACTTCGTAGTTGGCAGTGGAGTCCACCAGGATGTCTATGTTTGGCAAGGGGTAATCGTCTTTGGGGCTGGCCTTGTTCAGATCTCGAAAATCTACACAGCAGCGCACCTTTCCATTGGCCTTGGTTACGGTCACAATGTTGGACAACCATGTCGGATATTCGATGACTCTAATGAATCCTACCCGCAGTAGCTTCTTAATCTCTTCTTTGACCTGTAGAGACCACTCTGGCTTGATCTTTGGCTCGTTTCACCGGCTTAGCATCCGGTGCTAGAGGGATTCTCGTGCTCTACTATCGAACCTGTCTAGCCTCAAAGATATCCTTGTATGACCATGCAAAGACGTCCATGTATTCTCTGAGCAGATCGATTAGTCTGTCCCGTTCAACCCCCTAGAAGAAGTTTCCAATTCGTGTCTCTTTAGGTTCCTCGACAGTACCCAAGTTAACACTTGTCAAAACCTCCTCGGCAGCTTGGGCCCGGTTTTCCTCTTTTTCTGTAACCTTCTTAAAGATTTCTTTAATGTATTGTTCGTTTAGTGTGTTTGCATCTTGTTCAAATGATTCATTATTAACTGTTGTTAAGTTTTGAGTTAATTTATCATTTGTTAAGTTGGCAATAAGAGGATACTCAGAAAGATCTGTCATTTCATTCAAAGCAAGAGGAAAGATGACATTGGTTACATATTCATAATCCTCAGGCGTGAGGCCTTCGGATGACTCGGAGGACTGGAATTCAAAGATTCCAAACTCAACTGTATAGATGACATGGTGTTTGACACGACTGGCAGCTTCTATGTGGCTGATCTTCGGAAGAGCTAACTCGAAGGCGGAGAAATCCATTGCCCCGGATGAGAGGAGTGCTGACTCTTTGACGCTGTTTGGGTTTCCTTTGAAGACATACTCGTTCTGAACGGTAGTGGTAGCCCCAGGAATGTCCGGCAAGTCGAGGAACATTCTCCGAACAGGATTTGCTGGTTTTCCCCTAACTTTATCAAGGTTTTCCAGAAGGGTTTTCCTCAAGGATATCGGGCAATCACTTTCACCATATTGGGTCCCACCTTTTGTAAAGTAATGGGTCAGAGACAAACTGTAGGGATGGAGATGGACCCCTTCACTTTGTTTTCCTGGAACTGTGCCCTTAGCTTTTCTGTCATCCCGAGAGTTCGATTTGTACCCCAAGCCATATCTGGTAGTCTGTTCCTTTACATCAATGATAGCATTGCGACCCTGGAGTCTTTTACCCAATCCAAGCCCCGGAAGGTAACCCATTTTTCTCATCATTCTCATGGCAGGGGGGATTTTATCGGAGGTAGTAGTGAGGTCAGTGCAACATACTTGTGCCTTGGAAGAAGCTACAGAGAATCCGGTCAAGGCAAACCCTTCATCATCATGCTTAATTTCCAGTATCGGGATACCTCCAGTGCTGGTTCCTTCCACCGTGACACTGTCTTCGTAAATAGTGGTGATAGTACCATCACTCGACTGAAATTTGACGCATTGGTGTAGAGTAGAGGCTACCCCGTTTATTTGGTGGATCCAAGGTCGTCCCAGCAGAGCAGTAAATGAGATTGGAATGTCAATTACTTGGAAGTCAACATCCATGACCTTTTTACCGAACCAAAACTTGAGAGTAGCAATCCCAAAAACTGATCGTGCAGTGGAGTCATAGGCCTTAATAGTTTGACTAGAAGGCTTCAAATCTGTGGGCTTCAGATCCGACAAGTCCATCATCTTTGCTGGCAGGACATTCATTGCGGACCCTCCGTCAACTAATACTCGTGGCAACCGGCGTTCTTCCAAATGGACTGTGATGTAAAGAGGTTTGTTATGACTAGCCCCATACTTTGGCAGGTCCAAGTCAGTGAAGGTAATGATGTTTTCGTAGTGGATACTTCCAATCATCTGGACGACCTCATCTGGGGTGACATCTATGGGCACCATGGTCTTGGCCAAACTTTCTTCTAGCTTCAGCTTATGAGGGTATGAAGAGGTCAACAGAGACCACAAGGAGATATTGGCCTGAGTACACTTCAATTGAGACAGTACTGGATCCTCCATTTCAGAGTCTGGCTTTTCTGCTTCTGGCTTATAAGGTCTTTTATCTGTTTTCGGCTCAGAGACGGCATTTCTTTTGTCACCCTTAGGTTATTCAACACTCATCTGTCCGGACCGAGCCATCACATAGACATTAGACTTTTCTGAATCATCATTCCTACTGGAGGATTCTGTCAGCTCTTTCAAGGTTAGAGGCGGGCTCTTGCTGGCGTATGGCCAACTCTGCTGATTAATCTGGTTAACAGCACTACCAGAGGCATAGGCGGCTTCCCAAATCTGATCCCAGGTTAATGGCTTCCTGGTCTTCTCGGGGTTTGGAATTCTTAACTGACTTAGCGACTGGCTGATTTCAGCTTCATCCTTTTCACTCAGAGCCTTGATGTACTCATTCCCGGGCTTTTCAAGGTATGCAACAGGAATTATCATTCTCAGTAGTCCGGAGGTTTGCTAATGGCTTCCTCACTTGGACCTAGCAACTTTTTTAGCAGTGGGGTCATATTCCTCATCACCGTCAAGCATATCCCTTCTTTCTTTAGGGGTCGACCTTCGACGGCATCTTTGACATTGGCCAAACACTTTCTGAAGTGGGAGATTCCATCATCGAGAAGGATTTCTGCAGGGTCAAACCTCATGGCGGGTTCCTTTTCTTTACTGTCGGGAAGGTTTTCTGGGCTTTTCGATTTCTGGGCTAACCACTCCTCTACTGTTCCTTCTGGATTTCGACTGTGTCTTCTTCAGTATCACTACAGTAACTCTCATGAGAACTTTCATCTTGACTCTGATGACCAATGAGGGCAAAAGCGATTCGAGATACTTGACGCCATATAAGGGGTATCTTGGACTCTTCCTCTGACTTGGGGATTACCAAGAAAACATCATTGTTATCATAGGATATGAAGGGGACCGGGGTCACTTCAAACCTTAAGACTCTTTCCAGGGCATCCATACACTCTTCTTCAGACAAGGTCTCAGGGGTGACTCTTAGCACTGCAATGGAGTCTACTCTTCCCGATGGGGGTTTGGCCTCAATGACGCTTATATGTTCTAGATCGGCGGGTGGAGCCCACTTCCCTCTTTTAGCTAAAGCTTCGATCAAGTTCCTCCATTCACCGACCAAGTCTTTGTAAGGAGTATTGAATTCTAGGATGTGGAATTCATATGCCACCTCATCTGAGCTCGCATCCTTTTTCTCTTCCGAGTCCTCATACAGGCTACAGACACACTTTGAAGTGATACCATCTCCCATTCCAGGTCTGTGGTTTTCTACTTCATCTTGCCCTCTGGGTTTCACTTCTGTCGACTCCAGGTTCATTCCTTCTACTGAACTGTCATCATCACTGTAGATCCATCCATTCCTATTCTCATTTCCGACTGACTCTTCACTGTCGCTGTCTGGGAGATAGGCAAATTCACAGACATTGACGAAGTTGGAAAGGTCAGGCTGGTACTGAAATTCTAAGGTAAGGAGATTTGGCTAAGGCTGGGAGGAGGGAATGAGTCCCATGGGGTAATGCAGAGGCTGCGTAACTGCGATAGCCGTGGCGTTTGCTCTCTTTCGTAGGGAACAAAGCTAGGTCTTATCTGAGGAGGAGAGGGTGTCGGGTCCCTGATGGCTTGGGACATTGGGAAGGACTGAAAAGGGATAGTCCTTGGAAATGGATCATATGTGGATGGTGGAGGGCATTGGTTATAGGCTGGCTCTTCTTTCTTAGTCATCTGGTTACCCAAACCACTACTGTTCTCTGTCAAATCGGCCATTCGACTCTCCGGATCGACAAAGGCGAGGATTCGGCGAACGAGAATTCTGCGCTAACAAGCCGGCGGCCGGTATTCTCACCCACTTCTTTCTCGGCTGCGGAAAGGGATAGGAGAGGATTACACTCGGGGTAGGTGTTTAGGCTGAAGGCTCAAGCAATATGCAGATTAAGAATCTTCCAGTTTACTTAAAACAGTGTCTTTAATTAATTTCTATTTGGTTGGAAAAGGGGTTCTGCCCTTCTTTTTCGCAACTATTCTAGATCCTGGATCAGTGGGTTCCGTCACTATGTCTATAAGCCCCTCGTATTCCACCTGTATTTCGACCTCCCAGGGTGGACAGCCCCGGGCGAGGGTCCTATAGGGCACGCAGATCCCACCGACCGAGAGAGAAGAACTCTCCTAACGGGTCTAGCGGGTCATAGGAACTTTTAACGCACGAGCGATGCGGATTATAGTCAAGGCAATACCGGGAAAGTCTCGTCTTTCAGCCTTAACAGAATTTCGGCAGAATTTCGCTTGCGCAAATGACGTTTTGACTTTTCGGTAATGTCCGAGAAGATAATAGGCATGGGTCGAGCGGCAAAAGCCAGATGACACAGTGTCACATTGAACTTCGTTGCATACGCCGTGCGTGAGTCAAAATCGAAGTCAATGCCGGGCCAAGATCTTGCCAATTTTTCCTTGTCGGAATTTTGGCAGAGCTTCGCTTGAGCGAAAGATCTTTGGATTTTTGGCAAGGACTCTGTCTTGACTCTTACGTATTCCGTGCTGGTCAAGGTCAAAGTCAATGCCGGAGTCAAGGTTCTACCAATTTTTCCTTGTCGGAATTTTGGCAAAGTTACGCTTGCGTGAAGGACCTTGACTTCCGTTAGGGACTAACGCTTGACCTTTACGGGGATATGCAACTGGGCTATATGACACAGACTAGACCAAAAACCAATCAAAAGTCACGGTTTTTTGAAATGTGTGACACGGACTGTGCATTGGTCGACACTGGCTGCCATGGGGAGTTTGGGGTGATTCCGTGCGCGCCCGGGAGCATCGTAAGGCTGTCCGTGACTGCAACTGAACAACTACCCCGGGTTTAAAGGGACGTGCATGCAAAGTGTACAGGATATATAAGGTGCGCGTAGTGTGCGATCTCCTAAAAAATGTTCCTTTTTGAGTTAAAACAGAAATTTTCAGAAATGTGTTTTAAAAGGAATGATTTTTCGGGACGGGGAAAAATGCAACAGATAAGGCACGTAAATTTTTTGGGAGCCCCAGTCAGTCTTGGAACTGAATAGCCCCAAGCTGCCAAGGCTGCCAGATTAATCTCAATTTGTCCTGGTGGAATCTCCAATGAGGCAGCCCGGTCAGAATCCAGGGAGGATTAAGCCGTACGGCTGCATGGATCAATTTTCCAGGTTCCACTCCTTTGCAGTTTCAGGTTGCTCCCCAAACATTTTAGGCACCTTTCAGCTTTTAGCAGGCTTCCTGTTCAGTTTTCAGATTATGCACAATTCTCAAGATGCAATATGCAATGCAATGTAAAGAAAGAAAGCAAGCACGATAAATGGAATCCGTGATGGGAGGCTAACCCGCTCAAAGGAAAAAGCTTTCTTTTTTTATTATTATTTTTCGAAAAGGGATACCGGTACGTGGGATTGTTAGACCACCTTTTATCCCAAGCCCCGGGTTAGGAAGCGATACAGGAAGGTTAGTGGTTTCCACCTATATACCGGGTATCGTTATTTAAAAATACAAGCTTTTCTCCTTTGGGATGTCCCCAGCGGAGTCGCCAAACTGTGAATGTGTGCCCAAATTCTATTTTTTTGTTTTTAGTTTGAATTCACGTGAGTTTGAAAACAACCGGTTTAATTTGAAAAACGGAGTCGCCACGCCATTTTGATTTCCTCAAAACTTTGAAAAAAAGGATTTTTAGGGTTCGGAGGTTAAGTTACCCCTTGGGAAGAACGGATCGTCGTTCATCCAAGGTGCCTTGCCGTAGCAAGTCTCCCTAGATTCCATTTTTCGTGCTTGCTTGCGTGCTTTCTTGTGTGCATGTGTTGAAAAGAGGGGGGTGTTCCAAGTTATCTTTCGGACGTATAAACCATTTAGTTGGTTATCGCTCGGGATTCCTTGGATTTTTATGTGTTCGGTACTTTGATCCCGTCCTCATCTTGGACTTGTGATCATCGCTATTTGACCTTGGGTCTTTGCGTGATCGAGAAAAGGTCTCTCTTTTATAGTCCAAAATGAGGTTCTTTAGAAAGGAGTGACCTTAGCCCATCAATCCTACACCTTGAGACGATTGAGCTTATATTGGGGCTATCATGCTCGTCTCAAGTGATAATCGGAGATATAGGTTCAAGGTTTATCCCTTTCTAAAGAGATTGTGGCACCTTTAATGGAAGAAACGATGTAAAGATGGGATCTTTACACCGGTCCGTTCCAAAGGATACCAATGGGGACTAGGGGAGATGCATGAAAATGACATTTTTAATGAAAAGATGACATTTTTGGGTGCAAAGGATGCTATTTGATTGCAAATGATGCTTTTTATGTAAAGAAAGGATTTTTAATGCAAAGGATGCATTTTTATGTGGAAAAATTGCATTTTATATGCAAAGGATGCATAAAGTTGTCATTTTGAAAGTAAAGGATGCTACTTTGATTGTAAAGAGATGATTTTTAGTGCAAAGGATGCATTTTTATGTATGAAATGGGATTTAGGTGCAAAGGATGCATCTTTTATGTAAAGACATGATTTTAAGTGCAAAGGATGCATTTTTATGTAAAAAAGGGATTTTTAGGTGCAAAGGATGCACCTTTAATGCAAAGATCACATTTTTATGAGCAAAGTATGTTATGTTAATGCAAAGGATGCAAAGGGAGGGGAAAATGATTCACATGTTCAAAGATATGATCTTTAACAACAAATATGCCAAGTCCCAAACAATATATAGCAATATATAAATGCAAGGAGCAAGTATATCACATAAAGCAAGTATAATGCAAGATAAGGGAGTGAGAGGTTACCAATGGTGGTGACCTCTTCTTCTTTGGAGTTAGCCTAGTGGAGGGACCAACTTTTGGAGGCTTCAAGGAGGAGGGAGGTGACTTCTTGGCACTCTCAGCTTCCTGATTTTCGTAGTAATATTTGGGAGAGTTTTGGTGCTGGAAATATTATTTTTAAAATGGGTAGAGGAGGCCTCTATTTATAGGCAGTCTGGATAGAGCTAATGAAGCCGTGCGGCTAGGAGTTCCCTCCTAATGCAGCCGTGCGGCATTATCCCCTGTGACTCAGCATCTTTTTAGAATCATGCAAGGTGGCACTTCTAGAAGGGTTTTCATATTAAGGAAAACATGCTTTTTAAATTCCAAGCAGTCCCTTCACCCCTCGAAAGGTTCGGAACAGTTCCCGAATTGCTCCCGGACTTTAGGAAAGTCCGGGGAATTGCCGGGAAACTTAACCGGAAGGCATGAGCCAGATTTGGGTACTTACAGGAGGTTGATCGGAGCCTGGCACCCTGTGAATATCAGCTCCTTCAGGTCCTTGGTCGAACCTCGACCTCTACCTAAGCCTGGTCAGTGGAAGGGTATCATCATCCTCATTCTCTAGGTCAACGACGTCGACATCAGCAGATTTTTGAGGGGCCACCCCAGCAGACTCAAGTATTTCGGCAGCAACTTGTTCCTCTCCACTGCCTCTTTCTCCCTACTGGCCCGGGCATTGGCTGTACCATGAGCTTTGGTGCTCTTCTTCCACTGGTTGGTGCTCAAAATACGCACTATATTGGCTGCTTGATCTGCGGTAAGAACTGCACAGATAAGAGGCAAACAATTAATAAGAGATATGCGAGCCAAAAAATTGATGAGTAAAAAGTTGCAAGCAAAAATAGAAGCAGGAAAGCACTTTACCACCAAGATTCTCTCTTTGGGTACTACAGTGGCCGACCTCATTCTTACAAAAATGGCACTGAGCCTCAAATCTCTTTGTTTCATGGATTACCCAATCTGGGTACCTCAATCCCCTAACTATCAGAGCCAAAGGGGCTACATCCCCATTACCACCCAGCAGCATGCCGGCCTGGATGAAATTATTCTTGTTCGACCCCAGCAGGTTCCAGTTGATGGGTCCCCTACCAGTTATCAAGGTCAACCTATGGGTCAGCTCTTTGTTCCAATTAGGACCCAGTACTCCTCCTCCATCAATACTCTTGATTCAGCATTAGGTAGTGGAAATTCCCAGCCAAATTGACTCTCGACCAAGATCATATGGGTGTTCCACTCCACTACTTTGTCGGGCAGGTTAATAAACAACTTGGGGGCCTTGGTCTTAGCTGGGGTACTAATCCCTAGGGTTCTCTTGTCCAGAACAACCTTAAAGAATTTCCTAAATACGGTCATACACAGCTTATACCCAACAAACCGGCATACCATAGCAAAGCAAACAAGGACCCTCACAGTGTTGGCTCCTAGCTGCATGGGGACAGCGTCCATACACTCTAAAAACTGACATACAAAGGGGTCCAGAGGAAGTCATAGCCCGGCCTCGAATTGGCCATAGTAGAAGGCCAATTTGGATGGGTTTAGGGCCCAATATGTCCACTCTTGATCCTTCCTTAGCTTATCAGAGAAGTGAGTGAGGGGGAAATCGTCCCTACTGATCTCAAAGAAATTATAGAGAATCTCGATCCTCGACTCGGAATTCTTCTTCCCCACAGCTGGCTTGGGAGCTACATATCCTCTTTCATTTCAACCTGGAACGACTGTCGAGCAGAAAGCATCCACAATTCTATCAGAGGAAGAGCTCGCTAAAGCCTGGGTCGACATATCTACAGAAGAAGAAACAGGGGAATCATTCCTAATTACAAACTCAAGTGACCTACCTAAGGGCGACCTAGATTCCCCTGGAAATACTTTTCTATTTCTAAGAAATGAAGGTTTATTAGGCACCTTAACGTAGAACAAGACTAAGTGGTTCAGCAGCTCATGGAAGAGATGAAAGCAAACAACTCTTTGGTCGTCTACCTCCAAATCACCCAGGTTTTATCCTACAGGAAGGTCTAGTTCGCTAAAGCTTAAACCCCACCTGGTCAAGATGGAAACATACTCCTCCCTGGTCATCTCCTTACATACCCCACCTATATGCTTATATACCCTACGGTAGATGGTACAATACCCATATTAAACCCCTGGTTCCAACTGAAGGTCCTAGCCATGGCAGAATTGAAAGGGAAATTGGAAATTAAACCTAAAAGCAGATGAATAGAGGGGTACCTAGGTTACTTTGAAGAAGATGGTTTTCAAGAGTCAAACGAGAGCCTGATTGAACCATAAATTCAGAAATTGCCTTGCTTTATTCTTGCTATGTGTTCGAGATTAGGGGTTTGTAAAATTGTAAAGGGAAAAGGATTTACCCTTTTAAACCTTTCCTAATCCTTGCCTGAATTGGAAAGGGCTAAGGGGCTTAGCGGTTCACTTCTGCAGTTAATGCCAAGAAATGGTTTACAAGGCAAATGTCCAAGCGCCGTATTTTCTTATCATTGTGGCGCTTTAGCAGATCTGTTCGTCAAAATAGTCTATAGTCAAGATTAAGCCATGTCATCCCGGTCGACCATCTAGCAGTCCGAGCATCTAGCTACGATCTACCCAAGTCTTTATCAAAATTCTTATAACTTCCTGGTCGACAAAGTCAACTCCGAAAGTTGAGGGCCATTGAACGAAATAATAGTGACGGGCTAGGCCCAACGAACGAGGCCCAATTATTCAGACATTATTGCCACCACATCCTTAGTGGGTCGGTCCAGTAATTACATGGCCCACAGCTCATCAAGAGATCCATCTACTTAGCTCATTGTCTGACCATCATTGATCCCGACCTAGCTCTGTCTGACATACGATCCATATCTTATACGAGTATTATCCGGCTATATCATTCAGTCAGGTCGACCTAGACCCATGCAGGCGACCTCGACCCACGAAGACGTATGTCGACCTACAGAGTCTTAATCTATAATTCTTTCCATAATAGGGTACCTACAAATCAGGTGTTATTTACGTACGTAATCTCGTTCATGATTCATTCCATGATTCTAGGAATTCTGCACAATCCTACTACAATTATACTTCATATTAAGAGCTATATACACCTCACAACATCCACATTTTAGAGGTAATTGCTATTTGTTATTCTGAATATCTCTTGTTCATTATAATTTATAAACTCATAAACTCCATACTTATTCTCACAACCGAGGGTCTAAGCCGAAGACCATTCTGGCTAGTCGTGGGTTCACTGTTTCAGGTCAAAAGCTAGGAGATTAGTCATGATTGCTGGACGTAGGCTGATCAACACGTTTCTTGCGGCATCAGTTACGATGATACCAAAATTGTTGTATCAACTCGAATTCATTGGTTTGATTATTTTTTGTGATTTGAATAACCTGAATATGAACAAATATGTAAACTAACTCGGGGTTTAAACGACGAATACCTCAAGCGTTAAAGTAAGTGATGATGCAGAAAATGATCCAGATCAGCCTTAGTCCAGCAATTAGGTTTATCTCTAGCTAAATGGCCTGAAACAACGAACAAACGACTAGACGGGTTGGCCTCCGGCTAAGACTCTACGACGTGATGATGAGATTACGTGTATTAAGCTTATAAACTGAATTGAATAAGGTAGTTCTCAAATAGCAAATAATACATTAACCTTGAACGTTGGATGTTGTTAGGTATTTATAGTGTTGAAGTAGGATCGTGTTGAATCCCTAAAATCACGGGGATAATGTTGGCATAACTGACTCTGAGAAAGTAGGAGGCGGTTACAAATAACGACGTGGGTTGGCGCACGTGTTCGTAGGTCAATGTCGCTTGAATGGTCAAGGGAGACCTGACTTTGTAACTTGGTTTGATATGAACTGTACAAGTATGTGATCGTATGTCAGACGAAGCTAGGTCGGGACAAATGATGGTCGGACAATGAGCTTGGTCGACTGATCTATGATGGGCCGTTAGTGTTTTAGCGATTGTACCGGCCCATTTGATAATATGATCTTAATAATGTATAAAATGTTGGGCTTCACTCGTTGGACCTGGCCCATCACTTTTATTCCGTTCAGTGGCCCCCAACTTTCTGAGTTGACATTGTCGACCAGGAAGTTTTGAAAAATTTGTGGAGGATTACATAGCTCGTTGGTGGATGGTCGACTGAGTTGATGTGGCTTGATCTCGACCATTGACTTTTTTGATGGTTGGATGCGTTAAGGCACCGTAATTTCCGTAATGATTATATGATTCTGGCGATTGGACATCCATCTTGGGAACCGCTGCGGGCATTAAATGACGGAATCAACCGTTGTGCCCCCTACCCTTTCAGATTCATGAAGAGATTTGGAAACATATAAAAAGGAGAATCATTTTCCTTTCATAACTTTACAAACTCCAAAATACCCAAATCTTCAAATAGCAAGAACAAAGGCAAGGCAATCGCTTTTCTGGTCTAATCGAGCAATCATATTCATTTCTGAGTCCTTTCTACTTTGAATTAACTAAGGTACCCTGCGATTCCTTTGTATTTAGGTTTAATTTCAAGCTTTTTCCTCGATTCCTCCATGGCTAGGACCTTTGGCTGTGAGCTAGGTGTTAGATACAAATACAACTCTCAAAACCTTAGGATTTACAAACGTTTAGAGGATCCATGGAAGGAGATGGTAGAGAGGAGTGTATCACTATTTTAGATAGGTGGGGTTTATTTTATGGAGAGTTAGGGTTTCCAGCTGGAAAGAGTATGGGGGATATGGAGGTGGACGACCCACGGATTGTCCGTTTTCGTCTCTTCAACAAATTGATAGACCACCTCATTATCTTCTACATCATGTCCAACAAACCACCTTTTCCTAGAGAAAGATTAGCAATCCCATGGAAATCTAGGTCGCCCATATGTAGTTCGGAACATACGTCAACTAGGACTGATTCCCCTGTTTCTGTGTCTTCTGTAGATATGGCAGCTCAAGGATCACCTGCTTCTGCATCGTCGAGCTCCTCTTCTGGAAAAATTGTCAATGCATTCTGCTCGACAGTTGTACCAGGTCGCAATGAGAGAGTCTATGTGGCCCCCAGGCCGGCAGTAGGTAGGAAGAATGCAGAATCAAGGATCAATATTTTGCACGACTTCTTCGAGGTCTCCGATTATGATTTCCACCTCTCCCACTTCAAAGAGATGCAGAGGAAGGCACAGTCTTGGATGCACTGGGGTTTAATCCTGCCCAGGTTGCTTTTCACTACGGCCAATTTGAGGCCGGCCTACACCTTCCCTTAGATCCCTTCATCTGCGAATTCTTAGAGTGCTTGGTCGCAGTCCCCATGCAACAAGGTGCCAACACAGTAAGGGTTCTACTTTGCTTTGTCATGGTCTGCATGTTTGTAGGGTATGAACCTTGTATGAACGTTTTTAGGAGGTTTTTCAAGGTGGTGGTAAATGATAAAACCTTTGGGATTAGCACCCCGGCCAAGGCTAAGGCCCCTAAGTTGTTTATCAACCTACCCGACAAGGTCTCTGGGTGGAACACCCACATGATTTTAGTGGAGAGTAGAAAGGGATGGGAGTTCCCTTTGCCCAAAGCCGATACACCCCAAATGAAGGAGGAAGACTATGTTGAAGTAATGCCCTAGGCTTTAGTTATGTTTAACTTAAACCGTTATGTATCATCTTTATCATTTATTATAGAGAAAGTTTATTTGGTTCATTATATGTTTGCATGTTTATTATATTGAACTGCGTCCCTAGTTGTTATGAACAACTAGTATAAGTTGGTAATGGATAATCATAGAGATGATTATATGCATGGAGATGCACATTACACTTATGGTTACTTGCTAGAGAACGAGTACTGGACTTGACCAACTTATGAGATTTATGACATGGTCTGTTGTCATGATTAAATCTCATGATAATCGTGTCATTGGAATCCTTCATACCTGAAATTATCATCGTCTTCCACATGATGAACGTTGTGTTTAATATAGTCTAACACTATCTTTAGTCGGATAGTAATAAGGTCTATGTTAGCATGATTGGATTCTTGTAGGGAAGAATGATAAGTCAAGACGGGATTTGTCCCTCTCTGTTTGAGAGAGATGTTTACTTGGGTCCCTCGATAAATAGTGTTGATGAAATGTATGGCCATACTCAAGAGATTTGATAGAGATCAAATGCACTTGGATTATCAACATATTCGGAATCGAGAAAGCATTGAACAATATGAGTTGACGTAGACCATGACTCATGTTCAATTGGACATCGTGGATAAAGGGATTGTGACATTTGATTATCAAGGAATCAAGCTTTGATGTTATATTTAATTGGGTGGACATAATGATTTTCTAGAAGTCACTTATGTCTTGTAAGGTTGACGTTTCAACTCACTACCAACATAAAATATGATTCCTAAAGGGTCACACACAAAAGAACGGGTTTAAAATGGCTAAAAGGGTGAATTCTGGTCTTTAGGGACGACTATGGCACGACTAGTGCTTGAGGGGACGACTCGTGCCCTATTGGCCCAAGTCGTGCCTTGAGAAGGGACGACTGTATCAGAGAGGGGTCGTTAAGGGATGACTCATGCTATACGGGACAAGTCATGCTCACGACTCGTGCCCTTAGGCATGACTCGTGCCCTTTGATCTGAGAAACTGGTGAACTATCTCATTATGTCATTTTTGGCCATAAGGCACGACTCGTGCCCTTGGGGACGAGTCATGCCAGAGGCGAAATTCTGTCCGTATGCTTTTCCTTGGCAGCTTTGGTTTTGGTTTTTGACAAGGATTCTTTCCCTAATAGTTAGGGATTTATATTTGATATAAATAGAACCCTTTGGTCAGCCAAAAACATATGAAATTTGAGGGTTTATGAAACACTAAAATTGAGATCTAGATTGAGAATCAAAGATCAAAATACTTTTAGCCATTGATTATTGAAAGTGTTTTAATAATCGGGGATCATCTAGCAATCGAACAAGAAGTGTTCTTGGTTCGTTCGTGTGTAGATTACCGATAGAGGGTGATTGTGTTATCACCAAAAGCTTGAGAACTTGCATTGTTGATTCATCACAAAGTTAGAACAAGGAGAAGATCAAAACCTTCATCAACGATTTTGAGATTCATTTTGATATTTGCTATGAAGATCCAGTTTTGAGCAAACTAAATCGCTACAAGGTATGTAAATCTATTTCATATATTTTAATCTCTTCATGTTAAATGGATTAAAGGGCTAGGGTTTTGCTTGTTATTTCTAAGTCTTCCGCTGCGTTTGTAACCCCAAAACCCAACAGTGGTATCAGAGCCATGTCTTATCATGATTAGGTTAAAATTGGCATGCTAGATTTAATGTTATTAAATGCTTTACATGCTATATGTGAAATAGATATATGATTTTATGTGTGTTGTTTTGAGAAAACAAGTATATGTGATATGCCATGATCATGATTAATAATTGATTAATATGATTAGTCTTTTACATGGGATATTGATCTATTTAATGTGATTAAAGTAGATTGGTAAATTCTCACAATTGAAGTCAAATTGTTTGTTTAGGATTTGATGTTCATGTCTAATGTGATTAACATGATTATTTGAATCCATATATTTTGAGAATGGAATAATTATGTAGTTAATAATTGTTATTTATTACATGATTATTGGTATGATTCTAAAGTAGGATTTTTGTGAAAATCCCATGTTCATGATGATGTACACATAAGTTTCATATACAACCATGCGATATTTGTTACATGTTGAAAACCTTCTAAATATTTAAGTCTTATGCCATTCCTTGATTAGAACACTTGTGAAATTTAGGGTATTTTGATGTAGTTTCAGCTCAGTTGGGTGCATCATTATATCTTAATTTGTGATCAAGATGAGATTATGGATGATGTAGTTTTGGCTCAGTCAGGTGCATTGTTTCATGTCTCATACGTTTGAAAAAGGTTTTGACTTAATTAGTGCTTTCAAATGAGATTTGACCCAAGGCATAGATGAGATTTAAAACATGTTTTTGACATATTATGTCTAAGAAAATCTCATAAAAAGATCTAAGAGTCATATAGAGATATGGTTGATGTTTCTACCTAAATAGCTTGATTTTGGGCATTAGCTTAGTTAAACCGGAATTAAGTGAAATATGAATCTTAGCCCACTATAATTATATGATACATGCTTGTATTTGAAGGTGTATAATTTAGTGGGAGTATTTATGAAATACATTATTTTCTCTTAGATAAGTAAATGTGCTGATATTGATATGTGTTCATATGGTTTGCATATTTTGTTGTAGAAATAGCATTACACAATAAATTGCGATTCGTTCTTGAGAAGGGAAAAGTTCGAAAAGAACGGTACAAGTTATTCTGATTTGATCAGACGCTCAAGAAATGTTCTTAAGCAAAATTGTACGTTCTTGACGAATTAGTTCCTGCTAAACCCACTGCAAATGTTGCAAAGGAAAGATAAGGAGCAACATTAGAAACATGATGATGATTCTAACGATGTTGCTTGCCTTATATTGTCACCATGTTTAAAAGGCTCTTGAAAAGGACCTTGAACACATGGAAGTTACTTTTGTTCTAGCACAACGCACAAAGGAAATGTTCCAAGTGCAAGCTAGGCAAGAGAGGTTTGTTGTGTTAATGGTTAACACAAGAAATGGGTTTAAAAGGAAGCACAAAAAGGTAAAGCAAAGGTTGCTAAACCTAGGGCAAAAGTTGCCAAAGCCGAAGAGGCTAAACCCAAAGTGTCTCAAAAGGATGCATTTTGCTACCATTGCAATAAGATTGTCAATAGAAGCAAAGTTGCAAGGCTTATAAGGAAGGCCTAAAAGGTGAAGAAGGGCAATATGATTGCTACTACTTCAGGTATCTATATGATAGATATTTTCCTTTCGACTTCTTGTTCTTGGGTATATGATACCGGATATGGATCCCACATTTGTTTAAATGTGCAAGGAACAAAGAATAGAAAGCTACTCAAAGAAGGTGAATTAAACCTGTGCGTGGGAATGGAGCAAAAGTTGCTGCATTAGCCATAGGGACTTATGAAGTCACTTTACCTAGTAGACTAGTACTTGTTTTGAACAAATGTTACTACGTTCCGAATTTAAGTGGGAGTATTATTTGCGTTTCTTATAATGGATGATAAAGGATATAGTTTTCTTATTGAGAATAAGAAGTTTATATATATTTAAATGATATGCTTTATAGTATTGCTGATTCATTTAATGGCCTTTTTATCCTGGATATTAAGAAACAAAATAATATTGAAGATATCTATAATATAAATGAGAAATCTAAACCGAATGATATGAACAACACGTTCATATGGCATTGCCGGCTTGGTCAGATAAATAAGAAACATATATCTGAACTCCATTAACATGGACTTTTAGACTCATATGATTATGAATCATTTGAGGAATGTTGATCTTGTTTATTGGGATTATTGACCAAACCACCCTACACTAAGAGTAGTGGGAGGGCTAGTGACTTATTAGCCCTAATACATGAGATGTATGTGGACTATTAAGTAGCATTACTAGGGGAAGATTTTGGTATTTCATTACATTCACTAATGACTTATCTAGATATGACTGTGTTTATCTGATGAAGTCCAAAAGTGAATTATTTGAGATATTTTGAATATTTCAAAATGAAGTACAAAATAAACTTGGTAAAATTATTAAGTACTTCGATTCGATCGTGGTAGTGAATATTTGAACCAAGAGTTTGACAATCATCTCAAAACTGTGAAATCGTTTTAGAGTTGACTCCACTCGGAACATCACATTGTATGATGTGTCTGAGAGGAGAAATTGAACCTTGTAGGACATGGTTCATTCGATGATATGTCAAGTTGACCTTCCTATTCCCTTTTGAGGATATGCATTAGAAATGATGCGGTTACACTGAATTGTGTCCCTACTAAATCGGTTCCTAAAGCCCCACATAAGATGTGGCATGGAAGAAAACCAAGTTTGTCTTTCATGGAGATTTGGGATTGCAAAGCTTATGTGAAGAGACTTGTCTCTGATAAGTTAGCACCAAATCTGACATGGTTATTTTTGGATATTAATTTTACAACCGCATTGAGAACAAAGTATTTGTTTTCTCTATATGGTTCATTTCTTGAGAAATAGTTTCTCAATAAAGAATCTAGTGTGAGTAAAATTAGTCTTGAAGAAATTCAAGAATTCGAAAATAACATGGAACCAAGAGTAGAGATGGAACCAAATTCACAAGGAGTTATGGAACCGGTTTAAGTTGCACAAGTCCATCGTAGATTGGATAGGTTACAATCCGAACCCGAGAATGTTGATTTCTCATATCGGAAAGTAGTAAAGTGAAAGTCATTAAGAATGACGAACCTACTTCCTATCTAGAGGCGATGTCCACTCCTAATTCGGATAAATGGTTAGGAACCATGGAGTCCGAATTACAATCCATGGTTGATAATCAAGTTTGGAACTTGATTGAGCTATCTAAAGGTGTAAGAACTAAAGGGTGCAAGTAGGTCTTCAAGACCGACATGGATGGGAAGGTGTATACTTTCAAGGCTAAGGCTTGTAGCAAAGGGATTTAGGCAAATTCATAGTATTGACTATGATGAAACCTTTTCACCTGTTGCAATGCCGAGGTCTGTTAGAATTTCAATTGCCATAACCACATATTGAGACTATGTGATATGACAAATGGATGTCAAACGGCTTTCATAAATGGAAAGATTCTCAAGGATGTGTATAGTACACAACCCAAACTTTTGTCGATCCAAGAAATTCTAATAAAGTATGCATGTTGCAAAGATCCAATTTTTGGGTTGAAGCAAGCTTCGAGGAGTTGGAATCTTCATTTTGATGAATTGGTCAAAGAGTATAACTTCATCAAGTATGAAGATGAACCTTGTGTATACATGAAATTCAGTGGGAGCGTAGTATTATTTCTAATTTTATATGTCGATGATATCTTACTCATTGGAAAACGAAGTTCCGATACTTAAGACTGTCAAGTCTTGGTCAAGGAAAGGTTTCTCAATGAAAGATATGGGTGAAGCCGCTTACATCCTTGGCATCAAGATCTATAGAGATAGATCTAAAAGGATAAATTGGTTTGAGTCAAAGTACTCACATTCACAAGGTTCTTAGAAGATTCTAAGAAAGGTAACTTGTCAATGGGTCATGGTGTTACTCTTAGCAATACTCATTGTCTTATGACAACTGATGAGCAAAAGAGAATGAATGAAGTTCCATATGCTCCGGCATTTTGATCTGTCATATATTCCATGATTTGTACTAGGTCTGACGTCTCGTATGCTCTAAGCATGACGAGTCGATACCAATCTGATCCTGTTAAGAACCATTGGATAGCAGTTAAGACGATCCTTAAAGTACTTAAGAAGAACTAAGGATACGTTCTTGGTATTTGAAAGGTTGGAAGTTAATCTTGTTGTAAGGGTTACACAGATGCTAGCCTCCAAACTGACAAAGTTAATTTAAAATCGCAATTAGGATTTGTGTTTATGCTTATTGGAGGTGCGGTTTTGTTGGAAGAGTTCCAAGTAGAACACCGTAGCTGATTCTACTACTGAGGTCGAATTTAGTGGCATTCGATGCAGCTAAAGAGGCAGTTTGGATCAAAAGTTCATTTAGTATTTTGAAAATGTTCCAAGTATTACTAATTGGTAGAACTTTGTTGTGACAATTGTGGTGCCATTTGTGCAAACAATGGAACCAAGGTCACATCAGCGATCCAAACACATACTTATTCATAAGAATGAGAAGACGTTAAGATACGTAAAGTATCAATCGATGATGACATTGGGGATTCACTTACAAAGATCCTCGTACAAGTATAAGCATGATGGTCATGTTAGGTCCATGGGTATACGATACCTAGGAAGATGGAGCCTAGTGCAAGTGGGAGATTGTTGGAGCAATGCCCTAGGTTTTAGTTATGTTTAACTTAAGCTGTTATGTATCATCTTTATCATTTATTATAGAGAAAGTTTATTTGGTTCATTATATGTTTGCATGTTTATTATATTGAACTGCGTCCCTAGTTGTTATGAACAACTAGTATAAGTTGGTAATGGATAATCATAGAGATGATGGAGATGTACATTACACTTATGGGTACTTGCTAGAGAACGAGTACTGGACTTGACCTACTTATGAGATTTATGACATGGTCTGTTGTCATGATTAAATCTCATGATAGTCGTGTCATTGGAATCCTTCGTACCTGAGATTATCATCGTCTTCCACATGATGAACATTTTGTTTAATATAGTCTAACACTATCTTTAGTCGGATAGTAATAGGGGATATGTTAGCATGATTGGATTCTTGTAGGGAATAATGATAAGTCAAGACGGGATTTGTCCCTCTCTGCTTGAGAGAGATGTTTGCTTGGGCCCCTCGATAAATAGTGTTGATGAAATGTATGGCCATACTCAAGAGATTTGATAGAGATCAAATGCACTTGGATTATCAACATATTCAGAATCGAGAAAGCATTGAACAATATGAGTTGATGTTGACCATGACTCATGTTCAATTAGACATCGTGGATAAAGGGATTGTGACATTTGATTATCAAGGAATCAAGCTTTGATGTTATATTTAATTGGGTGGACATAATGATTTGCTAGAAGTCACTTATGTCTTGTGAGATTGATGTTTCAACTCACTACCAACATAAAATATAATTCCTAAAGGGTCACACACAAAAGAACGGGTTTAAAACGGCTAAAAGGGTGAATTCTGGGCTCTAGGGTCAGGACTCTGGCACGACTAGTGCTTGAGGGGACGACTCGTGCCCTATTGGCCCAAGTCGTTCCTTGAAAAGGGATGACTGTATCAGAGAGGGGTCGTTATGGGACGACTCGTGCTCTACGGGATGAGTTGTGCTCATGACTCGTGCCCTTAGGCACGACTCATGCCCTTTGATCTAAGAAACTGGTGAACGACAATCGTTATGTCGTGCGACATCTTTGGCCATAAGGCACGACTCGTGCCCTTGGGGACGAGTCGTGCCAGCGGTGAAATTCTGTCCGTACGCTTTTCCTTGGCAGCTTTGGTTTTGGTTTTTGACAAGGATTCTTTCCCTAATAGTTAGGGATTTATATTTGATATAAGTAGAACCCTTTGGTCAGCCAAAAACATATGAAATTTGAGGGTTTATGAAACACTAAAATTGAGATCTAGATTGAGAATCAAAGATCAAAATACTTTTAGCCATTAATTATTGAAAGCGTTTTAATAATCGGGGATCATCTAGCAATCGAACAAGAAGTGTTCTTGGTCCGTTCGCGTGTAGATTACCGATATAGGGTGATTGTGTTATCACCAAAAGCTTGAGAACTTGCATTGTTGATTCATCACCAAGTTAGAACAAGGAGAAGATCAAAACCTTCATCAACGGTTTTGAGATTCATTTTGATATTTGCTATGAAGATCCGGTTTTGAGCAAACTAAATCGCTACAAAGTATGTAAATCTATTTCATATATTTTAATTTCTTCATGTTAGATGGATTAAAGGGCTAGGGTTTTGCTTGTTATTTTTAAGTCTTCCGCTGCGTTTGTAACCCCAAAATCCAACAGACTATTGGGTCCCTGACTTGACGGAAGAGTTGTATTGTAGATTGGTATTGGTAGCTCAGAGGAGCACTATCAGTTGGGCCACGCTTGGGTTGGATAAAGACTTCTTTATCTAAGCTGGCATGATGTTAGGAGGGGATGGGGAGGTAGCCCCCCTAGTGCTATCATTCGTAGCCTGAGATACACAGACTCGGTAGTCCATGAGAGGGAGAGGTTTGAGTCCCAGTGTCATTTCTGTAAGAAGAAGCCTGGTCACTGCAGAAACTTGTCTCACTATGGCGGTTAAGTGTTTACTTGCTTTTTTCTTTAAACCATATATTTTTTGCTCGTTTATCTCTTTTGCTGACTTCTTCCTTTTTGATCGTGCAGTTCTTACTCCCAACCAAGAAGCCAATATGAACCGTATCGTCGATCTAGGAGGTAGGAGGAGGAAAAATAAGGTCAATAGAGCAGCTAATGCTCGTGCCAGCCGTGAAAAAGAGGCTGAGGATAGGAACAAACTGCTTCCCATGGCTGGTGTCCCCATTGATGGGACTGGGCCAGTGGAGCCCATCGAGCAGGCCCCTAAAGTCCAAAAAATTGGGGGAGAAGGGGAGGTCGACACTTCAACCGAGCTGGCATTGGGCTCCGATCTTCGACATGAATCAACTGGGCAGGTCCCCAATATATAGTGGATTTGGAGCTCAACGACGTCAAAGCTAGAAGATGGTTAATATACTCTCCCTCTGAACCGACTGAAGAAAAGGTCACGGGTCGAACCAGAACATGATGGAGCGGGTAATTCTAATGCCATGGCCTCTGCTTTCAACCCACCTCCACCTCAAACTCATTAACCCAGAAGCACAGATGAAGTACAAAATTTGGTGGAGAATTTAAGTGACGTCCCTCTCCTCACTGGGATCAAAAGCTCCAGCCGCCATTATCCCGAGCTGGGATTGGGGCAAGTGATCGTGAGGAGGGCTGTAGATAGAGATTTGTTAGCCTGGTTTGCTGAGGAGGGGCTTACCCCAGAGGAGTTCAACGACAGATCGGTACTCCTTCACTCCGAGGTAACACTTGTGCTTTTTTCAATTGTTCCATTTCTGTTTGGTCGTCATGATTTTGGTCGCTTTACTTTTGATAATTGTTGTACTTAACATTTTACTTTCTGTTGTGCAGTCTTTTGCTTTGATTGGGCTAGCCAAAAGTAGCTGGAAAGATGCTCTTGAGAAGCAGCAAATTGCTTATACCAAATACTCGAGGAAGGCTGGGGAGACCGCTGAGTTAAGGGAAAGGCTGGCTAACTCCAACTCCAAGCTCTGTGCAGTTTGAGCTGCGTATATAAATTCTAAGAAGGAGCGCGATGATTCTCTTGTCGACCTAATGTTGGCACGGGAGCAGTTGGCTTCTATTAGGGCTAATATGGAGGAGGAGGCTATGCGGCCAAGAATGAGAAGGCCAAGGTGGAGGGGGACCTGGACAAGTTAACTGCACTGGTCCAAGATCGCAGTGCTAACTTGGCTTAGATGATTTAGGACCAACAAGTTGCTCGGCTAAGATGGGAGGAGGAGGCCCAGGCTAGGGAGAAGGCCGCCGTGGAGCAGTTCAAGAATGGAGATGAATGCTACCACATTATAGTATCCTGAGCTAGGGATTTCTATGATGTAGGTCGAAAACATATGGCCCGGCGCGGAGTGGTAGATTCTTCGATCGAGCTGCCCCTTGAGAAATTGGTCGAGTGGGCTTATGCTGAGAATTAGGACATGGCAGCTCAAGCTGGCCATCCTCTTGTTCCCTTCAATGCCAATGATTTAGTTTTAATAGCCCAGCAGGATGCTGAAGATGGGGCAGAGCCATGGGTCGCCCCTCCTATTAAGCCAAGAAACATTAATGTTTTACTTCAAGAGCTGGAAGAGGCTGGTGAGGAGGAGGATGAGGTCACCCAAGGCCAAGTCTTTACTGAAGCCGAGCAGAATGAGCCGTAGCAGCAGCAAGAGCAGGCCCAAGATAATAATCAAGACAATTGATTTTCTTTCTTTTGATTTGTCTCAGTAATGAACAAGTTCCAAACATTTTACTTATTTGTTTTTGTAATCAATGCTTTGGCCCGATTTGGGAGGCATTTTAACTCGTAACATTGATTTGTACAAGTCCTAGCGTGCTTTTTGGGGGACTTTTTCATTAATGCTAGTTGACTGTTTAACCATTTTGTTTTGATTCATATTTTTGTCTTTATGTCGAACTAGATTAGGTAGGAGATCGACCAAAGTCTTTAGTCAGATTGGTTGGTTAACAACGAAGCTGACTAAGGCTTTAGTCGAGCTTTTTTAAAGGAACGAGACTGACCTAAGTCTTCAGTCGAACCTGTTTAAGAACGAGGTTGACTTAAGACTTTGGTCGAGTCTGTTTGAGGAACGAGACTGACCTAAGTCTTCAGTCGAACCTGTTTAAGAATGAGGTTGACTTAAGACTTTGGTCGAGCCTGTTTGAGGAACGAGATTGACCTAAGTCTTCAGTCGAACCTGTTTTAGAATGAGGTTAACTTAAGACTTTGGTCGAGCCTGTTTGATATTTCGAGATTGACTAAGAGACGGATCTGAGTTGAATAAGATGAAAGTGTTACAACATTTGTGAGGAGAACTGTTATTTCATTGATGAAGTAGATTGTTACATTGATGATTGATCAGAAATAATATCTAGCTAAGTGGCTATCATGCCAAGGATGTTTCAGCTCTTCACTACCAGGATTGTCGATCATGTAGGTCCCTTCCTTGACAATTCTGGTTATGATATAGGGACCTTCCCAATTCGGAGATAGCTTGTTCTGTTCAGCTTTCCCTCCCATTACCTCGATCTTCCTTAGCATGTAGTCCCCAACATTGAACGACCTTTTCTTGACCTTCTTATCGTTATAGCCCTCGGTTTTTTGTTTGTAGTTTACCATTCTAAGCTGATCAGTCACCCGTTTCTCTTGTAGCAAGTCAAGTCGAGCAACCTGTTGGAGTTATTCTGATTCTGATCAAACAAAGCCACCCTCGCTGTAGGAAGTCGTAGCTCTGCAAGTGCCATAGCTTCCGACCCAAAAGTAAGGGCGAATAGGGTTTCCCCTGTAGGCCCCCTAGTGGTTGTGTGGACTCCCCAAAGTGAAAGGGGCAGTTCGTCCAACCATCTACCAGCTCTACCAATAAGGCCTTTACTTAGTGCTAACAAGCAATTTTGTTCACTGCTTCTGCCTGTCCGTTACCTTGGGGATATGCGACCGACGACTTCCAATGTTTTACTCCCAATCTATTCTTCTCCATCTCAAAAGCTATTAAAAATTGTAGCCCGTTGTCCGATACAATTGAATGTGGCAACCCAAAGCGACACCAAATGTAATCGTGGATGAAGTTGATGGCGTTTTCCTCAGTTATCTTAGCTAAAGGTTTAGCCTTGATCCACTAGGTGAAATAATCTATAGCCACAATAACATACTTACAATTTCCATGGGCAGGTGGGAAGGGTCCGATCAAATCTACCCCCCACATGTCGAACGGCCAAGCTGCGACCACAGGTGTTTGTTCGGTTGTTGGAAGCTTTGGTAGGTCGGCATACCTTTAACACTTGTTGTCACGACCCTAATCCTAGGTTCTATTCTAATTCATGCTTAATCATATATTAGGAGTGCATTTCATTCATTTATATGTTTTGCATTTTATTTGCGGCAATTATGTGTTATTTAGCATTTTATAACTTATATGATATTTAAATATATTATAAATTAAAAATAATTATTTAATGTCTTATTGAAAATATTAGGAGAGAGTAGTGAATTGATAATATTTGAAAATTTAACTAAACATTTTATTATAATTTTCAAGGTGCTTAAGCGTAAGAAGTATAACTTAAGGGTTTTAGGTTGGAATGGTTTAATAGGATGGAGGAGCTTTAGTGTAAATGCTAAATGTTTATCCTTGGAAAGATTAAATGAAGAAGCTTCATGTTTTAAGCAAAACCTTCTCAGTTCAAGAAACCCTTGGTCCAAAACCAAAACCATTTCCTTTCATCTTAAAAATCTCCCCATAATTTTAGAAAAATCCAGTCGGCGATCCGTTCGTTTTGTTGTGTTCGGGAGAAGAAGGGGTGCAAATTCATCCGATTAAAGTTTTCAAGTTTTTAAATATATTTCAAGTAAGTTATTATATTTTTCCCTTCAATTTCATGCTCATGTAGTGTTGGAAACTATGTTGTTGTTGTTGTTTAATGGTCAAAGGTGATTTTTGAACCATTTTATGGAGGTTGGAATATGGTAAAATGGATTTGGCTAGAATGGAACTAGCTTGAGGTCATTTTGGGTTGGTGTACACTGAAGTTGGACTTTTGGTATTGTTGTTATGTTGAAAATATGGTTTTGTAAAGGTTTCAATTGGATTGCTGATGTTTTAGCTCTGTTTCTGAGTTTCTGCTGAAGGCATGAGTCGTGCCCTATGGCACGAGTCATGCCAAGCAGTCGTGCCTTGGGTTGGACGACTGTATCATGTAGGGTGTTAAAGGGTCACGAGTCGTGCCCTGGCCAGTTTTGTTGAATTATTTTCAAAGCAATGTAGGTTCAATTAGATAACATATATTTCAACCAATTGAACATTATGATCAAAGTACAAAGTATAAACAACAAAAGGGTGAATTTACTTTCCAATTGTGATAATTGGAAGATGGTTAAATGCTTGTCAAAGTAGGTTGGAACCATTGATTTCCATTGAACCTAACTTGTTTAATATCCTTATATGATTATTGATACATCCTTGAGTGGTTATGATAAGTGTGTAGACCTTATGTGTTGCACCTTTTGAATTTGTTTGACATCTTTATGATGTGCTTGATTAGGGTTCCCTACTTTGGAATCCTAAGTTGATTTGAATTGGTTCAAGGATGGTTTAGCCTTCGTGCTACTTTTGTTGGATACTTGTTATCATATTGCTATCATTTTGATATGCTATATTGGTATGGTTCCCTACTTTGGAATCATCAGTTATTGTAAGCAAGTATTTAGTAATGTGCTTCTGTTTGAAATTCTAGCTGGTACTTGATTGTTGGGCAATGTTATGGGATTATAATGGCACTCGAGTCGAGTTCGTTATAATCCATACACTGGTTCCCTTTTTGCCCAGCTATTGGCTATGGTTTGGGTAGTGGGCTAGCTCCCCTTTTTAGGGTGTAGTCTAGTTGCATATTTGGGTATGACTTTGTGTCATAGTCCCCATTTGTTGTTATTGTGATCGGGTTCCGGAACCCCTTCTTCAGCTGCTGATGCTGCTCGGATTGGGATGTCCTTTTGAGGATGAAACCTTGGCTCAGTATCCTTCTAAGTGTTACATTATTACACTTATGTGTTATATGTATATATATCTTTCTTTGTGTTGATAAGAATGTGATATATATATGATAATTTGATGTTATATGCTTTCCTAATGTGATTGCATATCATATTGTTGCATATATAATAACTTGCTGAGATTTTTCTCACCCTGTCCTTTTATTGCTTTCTTAGATAGAGCCGAGCTAGGGGCTAGAACACGTTAAGCATCGAGAGGGCGCCTAGTGGGGATTGTTTTGAGAAAGGTATTTTGTAAGGTTATATTATGTAAATGTATAACCTTGGGGTCCTATTCCTAGACTTGATGTATGTTATGAAGTTTGAAATTTTAAAAGTTTGTAAATATTTTATATTTTGGGAACCTATGTTCCTTGGTTTGTAAAGGGTTGTAAATGGTTTGAAAGTTGTGTGAGTTGGTGTTTGAAGTAGAAGTAAATGGTTTTACCTTTAGTTGAAATGTTTAAAAAAGTTCTTTACATTAAACAGGTTTTGAAATTGTCAAATTTTGGAAAGGACATTTCGAAAGTTTTTTTTATAAAGGTATCTTCAGAGCGTGTCCCGGCGTGGGGCCAAGTAGGACCACGGTTTGGGGCGCGTCAGTTGGTATCAGAGCCTTAGGTTTAGATAGTCTAGAGCGACTAAGTGACCTAGGAGGGTAGTATGGATTGAGTGAGTGACATTAAATGTTTTATGCAGGTATTCATTTGTTATGGCAGGAGCAGAAGGTGATCCGACCGGACCTTTAGGCCGTGGAAATGTAAGGGAGGAGACCCGGGATATGTTCCAAGGAATGTTAGAGGCGGCTATGAAGGCCATGAATGACCAAAGATAGCAAGGAGAGCAAGCAGCGCCAAGGGTTGGATTGGATCAGTTTTTGAAGTTGAAACCTATTGGATATGATGGCGAGCCAGATGTGTCAAAGGCTGAGAGGTGGATTGAAGCCATGTAAAAGATCTTTGAGGTGTTGATATGTACTGAGGATGAACGAGTCAGGTTCGCGGCTTACAAGTTTTCTGGTGCGACGGAGCATTGGTGGAGAACTTTAAAGGCAAGTTGGGACGAGGCTCATGTTCCGTACACTTGTGAGAATTTCATAAGGAAGTTTAAGGAGCATTTTATTCCGACCGTGGATCAAGACAAGAAAGAGATGCAGTTTCTTAATCTGGAGCAGAATTTTATGACCATGGCTCAATATGTGGCCAAGTTCACGGAGTTATCGAGATATTGCACTCATTTGGTGGCAACCGAGGAGAGAAATTCTATGAGGTTTGTTCGGGGTTTGAAGATAGTGATCCGGACGCCGTTAGTGGCCCAAAAGTTTCAGAATTTTCAAGATGCCGTGGATCGTGCTTACCATGTTGAGCATGATATTGAAGAACATAAGAGAAAGACGGAATTGGTTAGTACGGGAAGGCAAGGAGGACAAAGTAGACCACAACAACAAGGTCGAGATAATCGAGGAATGTAAGGATCAACATCACAGTTTAGAGGGTAGCCGCAAGGTCAGTCTAGTGTTCGAAGGCATGGTTTTATTCTGGGGAATGCACCAAAGTAGGTTTGTAATTATTGTCAGAAGAAGGGGAACATAGAGGAACATTGTTGGAAGAAATAGGGGAAATGTTTGAATTGTGGGCAGTTGGGACATTTTCAGAAGGATTGTCCAAAGTCAAAGAAGCAACGATCCGTGAGTGGAGCCGGGACTTCTCAGGGATAGAAGAGGGATGCTTCAGGGAGGCCTAAGGTTCAGAGTTGGGTCTTTGCGGTAAATCAACAACAAGCGGCAGATTCCTCCACCGTCATCGGAGGTACTATTTTAATAGCAAGTTTGAGAGCACGTGCACTGATAGACCCTGGCTCATCTCATTCTTATGTGTCCATGCATTTTGCATTGCAATTGCATGTTTCTGTTGAGTCTATGCCTTATGTGCTAGAAGTGTCAACTCTGATGGGAGAGTGTTTGGTAACCGATGAGGTGTTACGTGCCTGTGAAGTCCATATATGTGATCATGTGTTACCTGTTGATTTGGTAGTGTTTCCTATGCATGATTTTGATGTTATTTTGGGTATGGATTGGCTAAGCAAATACCATGGTTTAGTCGATTGTCATAAGAAGGTTGTTACCTTTTCAGTCCCGAATATGCCTAAGTTTGTTTTTGAGGCTATTCCTTCGGTTGGGACTATTCGTGTCACTTCTAATGTGAAGGCTAGGAAGTTATTACTTTGTGGTTGTACCAGATTCTTGGCTAGTGTCCTGGATACTACTAAAGTATTGCCTGAATTTGGGGATGTACCGATAGTTAAGGAGTTTTCGGATGTGTTTTATTCTGAATATGTGATACCTCCGGATAGGGAGATAGAGTTTGGGATTGATTTGCTTTCGGGTATAGCTCCAATATCCAAGGCACCTTATATAATGGCCCCAACTGAGTTGAAAGAGTTGAAGGCTCAGTTGCAAGAATTGCTTGATCGGGGGTTCCTCCGACCTAGTGTCTCACCGTGGAGAGTTCCAGTGTTGTTTGTGAGGAAGAAAGATGGGTCATTGAGATTGTGTATTGATTACCGGCAGTTGAACCAAGTGACAGTGAAGAACAAATACCCTTTGCCTCGTATTGATGATTTATTTGATCAACTTCAAGGTGCGACAGTCTTTTCGAAGCTTGACTTAAGAAGCGGGTATCATCAATTGAAGGTTCGTCTGGAGGATGTTTCCAAGACAGCTTTTCGTACTCGGTATGGAAATTTTGAATTCCTTGTCATGCCTTTTGGTTTAACGAATGCTCCAGCAATTTTCATGGATTTGATGAATCGGGTTTTCAAACCCTATCTTGATACTTTTGTTGTTGTGTTTATTGATGATATTTTGGTCTATTCTAAATCTCGGGAGGAGCATGAACAACATCTGTGAATGGTTTTGGCAGTGCTCTGAGAGAAGCAGTTGTTTGCCAAGTTTAGTAAGTGTGCATTTTGGCTTGAGGAAATTTCTTTCCTAGGCCATGTTGTGTCAAAGAATGGAATTTCAGTTGATCCTTCCAAGATTGAAGTCGTGGTTAGTTGGAAGAGGCCAGAAACAGTCATCGAGATTCGGAGTTTTCTGGGGTTAGCCGGGTATTATAGAAGATTTATCAAAGGATTTTCAAAGATTGCTACTCTGTTGACTCAGTTGACTCGAAAGAGTACCTTTTGTGTGGAATGAGAAGTGTCAAGCTAGTTTGAGGAATTGAAGAAGAGGTTGACATCGGCACCTGTCCTTGTTTTGCCAAATGGGAATGATGGGTTGGTGATATATTGTGATGCTTCGAAGGAAGGTTTGGGGTGTGTGTTGATGCAAAATGGGAAAGTTATTGCTTATGCCTCGAGGAAGTTGACTTCTTGTGAGCAGAACTACCCGATCATGATATGGAGCTTGCAGCTATCGTCTTTGCCTTGCACAAATGGAAGCATTACCTTTACGGAGAAAAGTTTGAGATCTTCACGGATCATAAAAGCTTGAAGTATATTTTCTCGCAAAAGGAGTTGAACAATAGGCAGCGGAGATGGATGGAACTTTTGAAGGATTATGATTGTACTATTTCCTATCACCCGGGCAAAGCAAATGTGGTGGCGGATGCTATTAGTAGGAAATCTTATGTCGTTTCATTGATGGTTCGGGAATGGAAGATGTTAGAGGATGTTCGAGATTGGTGTCCCCGAGAGTCGAGGCATGGAGCTATCTTTGCGAACATTAGTGCCTTACAAGGCTTGATTCAACAAATAAAGGAGGGTCAAATGGATGATTTAGAGTTGAAGAAAATTGTGGATAAGATCGTGTATGGAAATTTTAAGGAATTCTCTCTTAGTCCCGATGGAGTATTGACATTTAGAGGCCGATTGTGTGTGCCAAATATTGATGAGGTGAAGCGCCAAGTTCTTGATGAAGGCCATAAGTCCAAGTATACCATTCACCCCGGGAGTACCAAAATGTACTAGAATTTGAAGCAACATTTTTGGTGGAATAACATGAAGAGAGAAATAGCGAATTATGTGTCAAAGTGTTGACGTGTCAACAAGTTAAAGCGGAACATCAAAGACCCGCCGGGTTGCTTCAGCTGTTAGAGATTCCGAAATGGAAATGGGAGCATATTACGATGGATTTTGTCACGGGATTTCCTCGTACTAGTAGGAAGCATGACGCCGTTTGGGTGATTGTGGATAGATTGACGAAGTCCGCTCATTTCCTACCTATTGGCATTAGCTATTCGATGGAGAGGCTTGCGAAGTTGTATATTCACGAGATAGTGAGATTGCACGGGGTTCCGATTAGTATTATATCAGATCGTGATCTTAGATTTACCTCTAGATTTTGGCAAGCGCTGCAAAAATCTTTGGGTTCAGAATTGAGATTTAGCACGGCGTTCCATCCTCAGACTGTGGCCAATCCGAGAGGACAATTCATATTCTTGAAGATATGTTGCGAGCTTGTTCAGTTGACTTCTCGGATTCTTTGGATGTTCATTTGACTCTTGTGGAGTTTTCTTACAACAATAGCTATCAGTCGAGTATTGAGATGGCCCCTTATGAAGCTTTGTACGGGAGGAAGTGTAGATCTCCGATCTGTTGGGACGAATTTGGGGAAGCCAAGATTTGGGCTATTGATATGGTTCGGGATTCAGTTGAGAAAGTCAAGATTATTCGGAACCGATTGATTATGGCCCAGAGTAGACAGAAAAGCTATGCGGATCAGAGGCGACGAGACCTTGAGTTTCAGAAGGGAGACCTTGTGTTTTTGAGAGTGTCACCCAAAGTGGGGATTAAGAGGTATGGTAAGAAGGGTAAGTTAGCTCCGAGGTTCGTAGATCCTTTTGAGATTTTAGACAGAGTGAGGAATCTTGCATATCGTCTTGCTTTACCTTCATCTCTTGGGAAAATGCATAGTGTGTTCCATGTTTCAAAGCTTCGGTAGTATTTATATGATCCTTCTCATGTGTTGCCAAGGATTCCCGAGGACATCGAACCGGATATGTCTTACGTGGAGCAGCCGGTTCAAGTAATTGATACCAAGGTTCAAGAATTGAGAAATAAGAGTATTCCTCTCATGAGAGTTGTTTGGAGGAACCATGATGTGGAAAGTCAACTTGGGAGCTCCGGGAAGAGATGCAGCGGAAATACACTTGGTTATTTAACCTTCTAGGTAAGTAAGCTAAAATTCGGGTCGAATTTTCTTTTAGGGGGAGTGAATGTCACGACACTAATTCTAGGTTCTATTCTGATTCATGCTTAATCATATATTTGGAGTGCATTTCATTCATTTATATGTTTTGCATTTTATTTGTGGCAATTATGTGTTATTTAGCATTTTATAACTTATATGATATTTTAAATATATTATAAATTAAAAATAATTATTTAATGTCTTATTGAAAATATTAGGAGAGAGTAGTGAATTGATAATATTTGAAAATTTAACTAATCATTTTATTATAATTTTCAAGGTGCTTAAGTGTAAGAAGTATAACTTAAGGATTTTAGGTTGGAATGGTTTAATAGGATGGAGGAGCTTTAGTGTAAATGCTAAATGTTTATCCTTGGAAAGATTAAATGAAGACGCTTCATGATTTAATCAAAACCTTCTTAGTTCAAGAAACCCTTGGTCCAAAACCAAAACCATTTTCTTTCATCTTAAAAATCTCCCCATAATTTTAGAAACATCCAGTCGGCGATCCGTTCGTTTCGTTGTGTTCGGGAGAAGAAGGGGTGAAAATTCATCCGATTAAAGTTTTCAAGTTTTTAAATTAATTTCAAATAAGTTATTATATTTTTCCCTTCAATTTCATGCTCATATAGTGTTGGAAACTATGTTGTTGTTGTTTAATGGTCAAAGGTGATTTTTGAACCATTTTATGGAGGTTGGAAATGGTAAAATGGCTTTGGCTAGGATGGAACTAGCTTGAGGTCATTTTGGGTTGGTGTAAAATGAAGTTGGACTTTTGGTATTGTTGTTAAGTTGAAAAAATGGTTCTGTAAAGGTTTCAATTGGATTGGTGATGTTTCAGCTCTATTTCTGAGTTTCTGCTGAGGGCACGAGTCGTGCCATGCAGTCGTGCCCAGTCGTGCCTTTGGTTGGACGACTGTATCAGGTAGGGTGTTAAAGGGTCACGAGTCGTGCCCTGGACAGTTTTGTTGAATTGTTTTCAAAGCAATGTAGGTTCAATTAGATAACATATATTTCAACCAATTGAACATTATGATCAAAGTACCAAGTATGAACAACAAAAGGGTGTATTTACATTCCAATTGTGATAATTAGAAGATGGCTAAATATTTGGTCAAAGTAGATTGGAACCATTGATTTCCATTGAACCAAACTTGTTTAATATCCTTATATGATTGTTGATACATCCTTGAATGGTTATTATAAGTGTGTAGACCTTATGTGTTGCACCTTTTGCATTTGTTTGACATCTTTATGATGTGCTTGATTAGGGTTCCCTACTTTGGAATCCTAAGTTGATTTGAATTGGTTCAAGGATGGTTTAGCCTTTGTGCTACTTTTGTTGGATACTTGTTATCATATTGCTATCATTTTGATATGCTATATTGGTATGGTTCCCTACTTTGGAATCATCAATTATTGTAAGCAAGTATTTAGTACTGTGCTTCTGTTTGAAAGTCCAGTTGGTACTTGATTGTTGGGCAGTGTTATGGGATTATAATGGCACCCGAGCCGAGTTCTTTATAATCCATACACTGGTTCCCTTTTTGCCCAGCCATTGGCCATGGTTTGGGTAGTGGGCTAGCTCCCCTTTTTAGGGTGTAGTCTAGTTGCAGATTTGGGTATGACTTTGTGTCATAGTCCTCGTTTGTTGTTATTGTGATTGGGTTTCGGAACCACTTCTTCAGCTGCTGATGCTGCTCGGATCGGGATATCCTTTTGAGGATGAAATCTTGGCTCAGTATCCTTCTTAGTTTTACATTATTGCATTTATGTGTTATATGTATATATATCTTTCTTTGTGTTGATAAGAATGTGATATATATATGATGATTTGATGTTATATGCTTTCCTAATGTGATTGCATATCATATTGTTGCATATATAATAATTTGCTGAGATTTTTCTCACCCCATCCTTTTATTGCTTTCTTAGATAGAGCCGAGCCAGGGGCTGGAACACGTTGAGCACCGAGAGGGCGCCTAGTGGAGTTTGTTTTGAGAAAGGTATTTTGTAAGGTTACATTATGTAAATGTATAACCTTGGGGTAGTATTCCTAGACTTGATGTATGTTATAAAGTTTGAACTTTTAAAGGTTTATAAGTATTTTATATTTTGGGAACCTTTGTTCCTTGGTTTGTAAAGAGTTGTAAATGGTTTGAAAGTTGTGTGAGTTGGTGTTTGAAGTAGAAGTAAATGGTTTTACCTTTAGTTGAAATGTTTATAAAAGTTATTTACGTTAAACAGGTTTTGAAATTGTCAAATTTTGGAAAGGACATTTCGAAAGATTTTTTTTATAAAGGTGTCTTCAGAGCGTGTCCCGGCGTGGGGCCAAGTAGGACCACGGTTTGGAGCGTGTCACTTGGCACACTTACTTACGAATTCACGAGCATCCTCCCTTAAGTGAGGCCAATAGTATCCCAATGTAAGTATTTTTTCTGCCAAAGTTCTGGCCCCCGGGTGTCCACCACATACCCCACTATGCACTTCGAGCAAGAGTTGAGGAACCTCCGTAGGGTGAACACACCTCAGTAATGGTTTTACGAACGACCTTCTGAATAATGCATCCCCATGTATGGCAAATCTTGGGGACTTCTTCTTGATCGTTCTTGCCCTTTGATCGTTTGCTGGTAGCTCGCCTGTTTCGATGTAAGCCTTCATCTCGTCAATCCAACACTTAGAGTCGTAGACCGAGCATACAACCTGCACTCTTTCGTATGCTGGATGCTCTAAGTATGAGACTGGTTCTCCATGCTACTCGTCTGATGTAGCCAGCTTGGAAAGTAGGTCGGCCAATTCATTCTCTTCGCGGCCCACCCTTTGTATCTCCTAAAATTCTATATTTTGGACGAGCTTCTTCACCAGCTCGCAATACTTTATCAGGACTGGATTGATCACCTTGTATTCTCCCTTGACTTGGTTCACGATCAACTGTGAGTCACAATAGGCTATGACTTTTGTCACCCCAAAACATTGGGCATATTCAATTGCTGCAATCAAGGCCTCATACTCAGCCTGATTGTTGGAGGCTTGGAAATTGAACCTCAAATCTTCCTCAAAGGCCATTCCAGTTTCTGGCTCGATCAACACAATCCCAGCTCCACTGACATTCTTAGTTGCTGACCCATCCGAGTAAACCTTCCAGCAATCATCGGGTAAACTAATTGTCTGCTGGCTCGACTGTTCCTTCCCCTTTGGGCTTTCCTTTGGGGTGTTCTTTGTGCTATCTTCCTTGGTGAACGTAAGCTCGACCAAGAAGTCCACCAAAGGCTGAGCTTGCAAAGATTTTCAAGGCATGTACTTAATGTCAAATTCTGTTAATTCAATGGACCAGTTGAGCAATTGACCTGAACTTTCTGGCTTGTGTAATTTCTTTTTCAATGGAGTTTTGGTCAGCATGACAATGGAGTGGACTGGGAAATATACCCATAATTTTCTGGATGCAACTACCAAGGCATAGGCCACATTCTCAGCATTGAAGTATCTTCCTGCCACGTCAGATAAAGCCTTGCTCACCTAATATACTGTCTTTTGAAACCCGTTTTCCTCTCTGACCAACACTGCTGCTACAGCTTGATCTCCAGCTGATAGATAGACATACAAGCTTTCTCCTTGAATCGGGTTACTCAGCAACGGGGGAGAGGCAAGGTATTCCTTGAGTTGTTGAAACGACGAGGAACATTCGTTCTTCCACTCAAATTTTTTTTGTCCCCCACAAAGTTTTGAAGAAGGGGAGAGACCTTTCTGCTAACTTGGCTATGAAGCGACCTAAAGTTGCCACCCTTCCGTTCAATCGCTGCACCTCCTTAATGCACGTAGGCTCCAACATTTCTACCAAAGCCTTTATTTTTTTCTGGATTAGCTTCAATGCCCCTTTGTGACACCATGAACCCTAGAAACATGCCAGCAGCTACTCCAAAGACACACTTGCTCGGATTCACCTTTATGTCGTTTGCTCATAGATTGGCGAACATTTCCCTTAGGTCGACCACATGACTTTCAGACTTGGTTTTGATGACCATGTCGTCGATGTAGGCCTCCATGTTTCGGCCAATCTGACTGGCAAAGACTCTATTAACCATTCTTTGATAGGTAGCTCCAGTATTCTTCAGCCCGAATGGCATCTTTGTGTAGCAATATACCCCTCCAGCAACTTGGAAGGCAGTCTTTTCTATGTCATCCTCATGCATTCTGATCTAATGGTACACCGAGTAAGCATCGAGGAAACTGAGTATGGCATGTCCAGCTATTGAGTCAACCAACTTGTCAATCCGGGGGAGTGGGTAGCTATCTTTTGGGCAAGCTACATTCAGGTCGGTGAAGTCAACACACATCCTCCACTTTCTGTTGGCCTTCTTGACCATCACTACATTTGCCAGCCAAGTAGTGTAGGATGCCTCCTTGATTCTACATGCACAAAGGAGTTTATTTACCTCTTGTTTGATGGCCACCTCTTTGTCTATAGCAAAAATTCTCAGCTTTTGGCTTTTGAACTTGATGGTGGGGTTGACCTCCAAACGATGCACTGTGACCTCCTCCTTGATGCCCATCATGTCCTCTACTCTCCAGGCAAAGACATATGTGCTTTCCTTCAATAGGTCGACAATATCCACCCTTTCTCCTGGTGACAATTGTCTCCCTATTCTGATTTTTTGGTTGGGATAGGAGGGGTTTGCTTCTATTTCTTCCAGCTCGTCGACAGGTTCCAGTTCTGGGCCGTCTCTGAAATGTAGGGTCTCAATAATGATCTCTCTGACCCTTCTCCATTCCTCAGCTCCCAAGTGTGGAGCCTCAACTTCAATCATGTCATCTAGCTCGGCAGCTATTTCCCCGTTAGAGGCCCCTGAGTTTTGGTTGACTAGGAGGCATAGGTCGCCTATGATGATCTGGTCGACCAAAACTGAATCTGTTGCGACCCAAGTATTTTCAGAGAAACGTGTCGGCTCAGTCATGATGAGGTCATGTGAGGGATAGGTCGTCTCTTCATCACATCAGATCGTTGATAGTCTAGAATTAGTGGTAACAGACTTAGAGAACTTCTAACTAGCTTCTGGAGTATCAATTTCCAACTCCCTCTTTTTCTTGGACCGGAGCACATGATCCAGGTACTCCCAAGCTCTGCTCAGAATGCACCCCACTCCCAGATTGGTGGGGAACTTGACCCTTTGGTAGGGGATTGAATGCACATCCCTAGAGCGACTTGTCCAGGGATACCCAATATAGCATAGTAATCACTTATAACGTCAATTACTATAAATATTACCTTGGCCACTGTCCTCAAAGGATGCTGTCCAATGTCAACCTCCAGCTCGGTCTGTCCCTTGGCATCAACCCTATAATTGGCGAAACCCTCCAGTCGACCTACGTAAGGTGACAACCGAGCATCTGTCAGTCCCATATCCAAGAAGGTTTTGTAGTAGAGAATATCTTTGTAGGCCCCCATGTCGATCAATATTCTACTTGACGTGCAGTTATCAATTAACCCCGGAATTACCAAAATTTGCTCCCTAACCATCATGTTGGTAGCCAGCTCGTTGGGATAGAAACTGATCACTTCATCTTTAACACAGCTCCTAGGAGGCACGTAGGGAGCTTTACTTAGCTGATTTTTTTTGTGTTTAAGGGCAGTGTTGCTCGTTTCCTCAGAAATCACTCCCAAAGTCAATCTATGCTTCCTTGGATCTGGTGCACCTCTTGCAGGTCAATCTCCACCAGCAGGACGATCTCCCTTGACAAACATATCTAACCTTCCTTCATTCACCCACTTTTGGATTATCCTCTTCAGACTCATACATTCTTTAGTTGTGTGCCCGATATCACAATACTTAATGTTGTCCCTTCTGAATTTATTTTGGGCATTCATTGGGGCAGGAGGGCCTAGGTCGAATGTACTCATAATCTCAGTCCGACTTACTGTAAGTGGGGCGAAGCTTTCAGGGATTCTTTTTGTCACCCTAGTTCTGTTTTTCCCTTTACTGTCATTGTTCTTCACCTGTCCCCCCTTTACTGACTCACCAGCTTCAGGATGTTTTGCGCCATTGTCTTTCTTTCTTTTTTTTTTCTCCTCAGCCACTGCCACATCATAGGCCCTCTCAAATAGTTCCTTTCTTGTGGTCTCCCTCCTAACCTAGAGCTCGTAATCCAAATCAGGAGAGGACACTCCATTTCTGATATAGTTGATGAACTCCCTTTCTATGAGGTCTTCCTCGATCTGGTCGACCAACTCCATAAACCGTGAGAAATAACTCATGGTACTTTCTATCTTACCTTGAGTCATATTATTTAAGTCTCTGACTGTCTTCTTACGGGCCCCCGCCGTAGAGAATCTGTCCAAGAATTATTTCCTCATATATTCCCATGAGGTTATGCAGTCAGTAGTCCCCACGAAACCAAGTTAGTGCTGCACCTGTGAAGGTGCTGGTTAGTGCCTTGCACAGCACGTCATCCTCAGAGGAGACAAAGCACATTGTGGCCTCAAAATGCTGCATATGATTCAAGACATTGTTTGCGCCTGAATACTTGTCTAACGCGGGAAATTTGAAAATAACGGGAGGCCTTTGGTCGTGCAAATCCTGGGACAGTGGTCGAAGAGTACTGTAATTTCGTTCGACCTTCCCATTGGTCTCCCTCCAGTCTTCCTCCATGTAATCCAACCTTCTTTTCAAGTTGAGAAGCTCCCTAGCATCCAGGTCACCTCTTTGATGGGAGATAGAATTAGAATTTTGTCTCTCCTCCCGGTGGGGCTCCCTTCTAGAGAGGGTTCGCTGTCTTTCATTTCTTGAGGGTGTCACCTCTCTCCTTTCCCGATGGGACAGTGATCTTTCTCCCCTTGAGGGCGACCTATGTCGAGCCCTGTCGCTTCGAGCCGCCTCCTCTGAGCTGAGTCGGCCTCTTGTTCCCTTTGTTGGCTAAGCCTATCCCTTAAGTCGCCAGTCGGGTCTATGGAAATATGGGAGGGAGGAGGCATCTTAATCCTCATTTGTTCACCAGACGGTCTAGAACCGCCGTTAGTCCGCATGTGAGAAGTGAGAGATGGAGCTACTCTTTGCAATCTCTTATCGTCCTTGTTAGGAGACTCAGGCATCTCGAGCAGTTCGTATTGCACATCGAGCAAGCTTTGTAGTATCCTAGCTCGCTCCAACAGAATATCCTTCCTACTAGGGTGAGTAGTTGAGGGACCTGTAATGTTGCCTGCAACTGTTCGACCCGTTTGGACTCTCTTAACCTGCTGGCTCTCCCCCTAATTAGGAATAGGTCTTTTCTGCCTTCTGCCATCTTGCAGACCGACACCATCGGCCACGCTAATAGAATGAGTGGCCCTCTTGGGGGATTGATCGGCGGAGGAGGAGGCAGGTTTGCAGTTCGATTTCCAGTACCTGCCTCAATGTTTCTTACTGTATTCCCAAGTATTGTATCACTGGAGGAAGTCACGGTATGACCATCGATAACCATATCTGTGGTTTGAATAAAGTTTCGAGGTCTAGCGTTTATCGTTTCCCGGCAATGGAACAAAACCGATGATGAAGGAAACGATCCAGATCAGCCTTAGTCCATCAATTAGGTGGATCTCCAGCTAAATGACCTGAAACCACGAATAAACGACTAGCCGGGTTGGCCTTGGGCTAAGACCCTCCGACGTGATGATGAGATAATGTGTACTAAGCTTATAAACTGAATTGAATAATGTAGTTCTTAAATAGCAAATAAGAAATTACCCTTGAACGTTGGATGTTGTTAGGTACTTATTGTGTTGATGTAGGATCGTGTTGAATCCCTAAAATCACGGGGATAATGTTGGCGCACGTGTTGGTAGGTCAAGGTCGCTTGAATGGTTAAGGGCGACCTGACTTTGTAACTTGGTTTGATATGAACTGTACAAGTATGTGATCATTTGTCGGACGAAGGTAGGTCGGGACCAATGATGGTCGGACAATGAGCTTGGTGTACTGATCTATGTAGGGTCGTTGGTGTTGTAGCGATTGGACCGGCCCATTTGATAATTTGGTCTTAATAATGTATAAAAGGTTGGGCTTCACTCGTTGGGCCTGGCTTATCACTTTTATTCCGTTCAGTAAGTATTGGTGTTTATTAGAACAAATTAATTGATAATAATTTAAAGTAAAAGAATGCGTTAACAGAATTTCGTGATTTATGTCATGTATTTATATTGATTGGGAACAGTTTCCTGCCGTGTATAAAATGTTAGGAGACAATAATGAGTTGAATCCTACTCATATCATAATTCACAGGTTTTCATATTTGACTAGGATTAAAATTGTGTTATGTTCGTATGTTGGGCATGCCATGCTCGTTGGTCGGCATAGTCTCTTATTGCATGTTTGTTGGTTGACATCTAAAGGTGGCGAAGCCCACTCCCTTTCTCATCTTAAACGTAGCTTTGGTGGGATTAAATGTGGTCGACATGCCAGGTTTAGCCGAGTTCGACTTAGACATATTCCATGATCGTCATTGTTACAAACGAGCTTCCACAAAACCTTGGTCGGCATATTGTTATGTCGGGATATAAAGACAAGCATAGGTAGGGAGACCCACTCCATATGTCGTTTTCGGAAGTTGTGAATATTTTGCATTAGGCTAATCCCATTGGGCCTTGCCCGTGTTATGGGCCCATGGTCGTACTCGGTTTATACCGTTCAGTGACCCTCGACTTTCTAGCTCGATTTTATTGAGGAGAAAGTGTATCTTGTACTCGACTTACGTATACGAAGAGTTTTTATCGGAATTCGAGCCGGCTAATCATTTTAACATATAGATTTAGATATTTATGGGCACGATTATCCCTGATGAGACATTTCTCTTGGGAACACGCAATAGTATTCAATTCAAGTAGTGGGAGATCGTGCAACCTAGCTCATACCTGCTCGGATCTGTGTAAAAAGGCAAAACCCTTTTCATTTTTACTCTTATCACCATTGCGTTTGAGAAGGAGCATATAAGGTTCAAATTTCTTGGAGTGTTCTTGCTTCCGGCTTGATTTCTTAGAGATTTGAGATAATTTCGTTTGATTATCTCTCATTTCCATCATTGATACAGGTCATTCCCCTTTTCCAGCCATCTTTTCACTTTTTTAAATTTGGATTTTGTTCGGGTTTTAGAAACTGCCATTATTGTGTACGGAGCTTTCTTCGTGTTTTGTCATGGCTCGAACTTGGAGAAGTAACCCAAATGTCATGTACTGTTACCATACCCAAAATCTTTGCATCTACAAGAGGATTGATGGTTGTGTAGACACCCCATTCTGAACACATCAGATCATATTTATACCACTCTAAGTCTCGCTTTGAGTCAAGAAGTAGAAATCCACCATTTCATCGTGTTTCGTTAAGTTTTGACTAACCACCGTTAGTTTGGGACTAAACTGCATACGAGATAACGGGGAAAGGACAGAATTGTCCACAGACAACGATATCTCGCGCGGAATGGCGTGTCTCGCGCGAGATATTGTCCCTCTGCAGCATGCAGATGACAGTTTCCTCGTCAATTTCAACCTCTTTTCGAGATAAATCTTCATCCATCCGGCCAACCAATAGAGTTTGGAGTCTGGAACCTTCTTGAAGTGTTTGATCTCATCCTTAACACCCCTCCAACACCTATAAATACTTGGTGACTTCCAAGGTTCAAGAGGTCCACAATTCCACAATTCACACACATTTTACTGGTTTCTCTCCTTGAAAGATTCCTGTAAAATCACCCTAAAAACACCTCAAAGTTTGTTTGTCAACCTTGTTGATAAACAAACATCAAGATCCGAGTCAAGGACCGAGGCGAAGCTCTGTCCGTATCAAGATTCGATTCTAAACTTGAGTCGAAACTCTGCCCAAATCACCTCACGCAAGGTAACCCCTAATTCCCTTTCTAATTGATTGTTAGAGTGGTATAAATCCATAGAATCTAGGATCGGCCTAGAGCCTCTCCAAATCATGGGGACGGTCTCGAAGCAATCGATCCTACATTCCGTTTAACCCTGTTAAATGGATCTTTGTTTATTTTTATTTGCAATCTTCTTCTCTTTTTTCGAAAACCTCTCTTTTCTTTAGCAAGACCGATCTCCGGATTGGGTGGAATAGGTGCTCCTTGACCTTCCCATTCCATAACCTAAGCCCCGAACGCAAATCTCTTTTCAAAAATGGTTTTTCTATGTTTTTCAAACGAATAATATAGGTGGCGACTCAAAAAGATGTTAAAAAATACTACGCATTGCGTCAAAATTAAAAGAGAGGTTTTCAAAAAAAAAAATATTGTAAATTCGATTTTCTTTTCCCAGATCAAGCATATCTCGCACGAGATATCCTATCTCGCGCGAGATATCGCCTCGGCAATCTGTGGCTTTCTGGTTTCTCCTGTTCATCTCAAGGTCCGAGACCAAAGTCGAACACGCAAGGGGGATCCCAGAATCCATTATCTGCAGAGTTCCCTCATCTTAAGGCCTCCCTTAAGACGTCGAACTCAAAATCATATTTTGATTAAATAATTGATTGTTATTTATAAACTGCGTGAGATTGGGGTTTATTTTATTAAAGTCCGGTCCATTGGGGATTCGGGAGTTGTAATTTAATTTATTCCCCTCTCTCTCTCTCTCTCTCTCTCTCTCTTTACGTGGAACTACGACGGCCTGAGTCTTCCTGAATTGGGAGAAACGTAGGTAACCACTTGGTGCGACCACTATTTGTTTTCTTTTTATTTTCAAAAAAAATCTCTTTTTTTTATCTATCACCTAGATTGACTATCACACACGCGCACTCATGATATATCTGTCATTGCACTGCATACCCTCTATAAACCCGGGACCCACACTAAGGACGGATGACGGTAACCACCTAGTCTCCAGTCTCTCCGAAGTTGGATCATCCCACTCCGCGTATTCAATCCACCTAGATTGTCATATCGCAGGGAGCCTAGCCTTCCAGCCCTGCATCGCCACATTTTCATGTAGATTGTATTTTTAGGATCACTCCGTGACCGGTCAATTTTGACACGGTGATCTTTTCTTGTTTTTGACCAAAACAAAGCCATGTAAAATTGACAATAAAGAAGGACTCGGAAAAGTCCCCTCGGAAAAAGTCCCTTCGGAAAAAGTCCTTTCGGAATGACCCTTTCGGATGTCCCTTTGAAAAAATAATAATCCTTAAAAAAAAACGATCTTACATGACTTTGTTTTACAAAAATTGGATTGATTGCTTAGTCGTTAGGTTCTGATAAAGGCCTTAGAAACCCCTCAAAACGGATTTTTCGTTCCAACCAAAAAATTAGGTCTAATAAAAAATCGACTTTCCGTGTGATTGTCTCGTGCGGGACTACATATCTCGCGCGAGATAATGTCTCTGTTTGCTGAAACTGAGCCTGAACCATTTAAGCCTGCTTCCGACTTGTTGGGGCTAGATTTGATCCTGACGTCATCTCTGCATCTCATCTGTCAGTTTTCCGAAGCTACTCAACTTCAAGACTCCCAACACAATGTCTACTGAAAAGCATGTCATCACCAAGAAGGACCTTGAGCAAGACACTCTGCATGATTTGACCAAGGCCCTTGTCGTTGAGATGGAACATGTGGGAGGTTGGAGAGAAGCCTTTGATTTGCCTACCACTCGCATTGCTAGGGATTTCCGCAAAATAGAAAGTGACTCCGACAGCGGGCGATCATCTGTGCAAGAAGAGCTAAGTGACATCAAGAATCAACTTGCCAAAGCCCTACAGCAAATTGAGGACAACGATGCATGGCACAACTTGGAAGAATCCATCCAAGCTGGCAAGACCAAGATGCTGATTGAAGAACTTGAAGAGGTCAAAAGCGAACTTGAGGCTATGACCCAAAAGTGTATCACTCTCGAAGCTCACATTGAAGATGGCATTGATGAAAGAGTCAAGTATTGCCTCAATACTCTCTACCGTGACCTCAAGGAGCAAATGGAAGCAGAATATCAGTCTCGTCACAACGTCTTTGTGCAGCACTATGAGAATCATATCCGAGACCTCCATAATCAAATGGCTAAGCGAAGGAAGGGAAGGATTTTCTCCGACATCGGAAATATCACTCTCGGTCATCTCTTCAGAAGTCTTCACAAGGATGGAAAGTTGAAACCAATGGAAGGATACATACCTAAGAGGGAAGGTCGAGCTCCACACCTCTACTGCTATTACCATCAGTGCCATGGCCACCATACCGACGATTGTTTCAACCTGAAGAATGCAGTCCAAGACTTAATTGACAACGACGCCATCAGAATTTGCCCAAGTGGTGGAATAGTTTGGATGAATCCAAGCAAATGAGGAATCTCTTTTCTTTTTTCAGTTATTTACTTTTTGCAAAAAGAAACAGTTAGTAGTCTAGTTTAGTTTGGATACTACTTGCCTAAAATTCTCATTTGTGGGCAAGAGTGTCAAGTTTACTTTTCAATAATAGTTAGTCAGTATTTCCCTTTTCAATTCTGATTACTTATTTGAGATCGAGAAAGAAAGCGCCGTGAATGTCATAGAAACTTGCAACGAAAACGATTACTCTAAGGCACTTCGGTTTTCTGGAAACCTTCCTGTCTGGAGAATGATGCAAGCAAAAGGATACTTCCCTGGCTTGGGGCTTGGAAAACACTTACAAGGGATAACGGAACCACCACCAGCTCCCCCACCTCACACAAAGCATGGCCTAGGATACATCATTTCCATCCACGATGGGGATGACAAAGAAGAGTGGGACTTCACTCAAATCAAGTGGGAAGGAACCACATACAAAGGCCACAGTGACCCAAAGGTCAAGAATTACAACCTCGAGCCATATCGAAAGACACTCAATGGCTACTTCGTCCGGGAAGGGGAAAGCATTCCCTACTTTATCTTTTCAGAACCATGGACTGACGATAAAAGAAAGCGCCAACCGGGCTTTGAAATCTTCAGCGACTGCGATGCTTCACCAGATGAAACAGAGTCCGTCTCACTAATCCCTAAAGATTTGTGGGGCACAAAGGAAGAAATGACAAACGAATGGAACTTTGTGTTGGGAGAAGACTTGCTGCGACAATATGAAGACCTGTGCCGGTTAGAAGACAGCCAGATCCATGCAATCTCCAAGGGGGGCGCTCCAACTATTGATTACACAAGGCTTATAAAGAAATGTGATGAGCCAATTCTAAACTGGCACATCACCGGAGGACCAGTTGTTGATAAAGACTTCATGATCAAAGAGCTTGGCTGCACTCCCCACCCCCGCAGGAAGATAGGCCCTGTAACTTTCACATTAGAATCAGGCTCCACCTCTGATGAACTCACTCGAGAGGAAATCGAGGCGGTGGCCGAACATGTATTCCCTTACTTCCTTAATGAAAACTTTGATCTTTCCGAGTACCCTGAGATTGCTAACATCGTGAATGATGAATTAACTAATAACAATCAATATAACGAACATGTTAATAATGAATCATACGATGAGATAGATCAAGAAAACGAACAAATTTTAAAAGAATTAGCTAAGCAAGTAGGTCGTTGTGGAAAGAATGGCCCCGTTGACGATGAGGAAATGCAAACGGTTAATCTCGGGACAACAGAAGACCCCAGAGAAACAAAGATCGGCAGCTTCTTCAAGGGGGAAGATAGAGAAACCTTGATACAGCTCCTCAGAGAATATGTCGACGTCTTCGCTTGGTCCTACAAAGATATGCCTGGGTTGAATCAGTCAATTGTAGAGCACAAGATACCGCTGCTACCCAACGCCAAGCCAGTCAAACAGAAACACGCAGAATCAAGCCAGAATGGTCAATGCAAGTAAAAGAAGAAATCATGAAACTCTTGAACGTAGGTTTCATCAAAGTGATCAATTATCCGGAATGGCTGGCAAACACGGTGCAAGTAGCCAAGTCAAATGGGAAGATACGAGTCCGTGTCGATTTCAGAGACTTGAAGAAGGCATCCCCTAAAGATGACTTCCCGCTACCAAACATAGATATGTTGGTCGACACCCGCATACGAAGTTCGCTCATTCGTTGACGCCTTCGCAGGGTATAACCAAATCCTCATGGCATAGGAGGATCAGCATAAAACATCATTCACCACACCTTCGGGGACGTTCTGTTACACGGTCATGTCGTTTGGTCTCAAGAACGCTGGGGCTACTTACCAAAGGGAAGTCACTACACTATTCCATGACATGATCCACAAAGAAATAGAGGTATACGTGGATGACATGATTGTCCACTCAAAGGGGACAGATGGCCAGCACTTCAGAGATCTCAAAAAATTCTTCAATCGACTGAGACAACACAAGATGAGACTCAATCCTGTCAAATGCTCATTCGGAGTGGTCAAAGGGAAGGTCTTAGGGTACATGGTCACTAAGCGTGGCATAGAAGCAGACCCCGCCAAGATAAAAGCCATCATAGACATGCCTCCACCCAGAACACAGAAAAGAAGTAAAGGGATCATGGGCAGACTCCAATATATCAGTCGATTCATCAATCAACTGACTACAATGTGCGATCCTATCTTCAAGCTACTTAAGAAAAACGCACCTCAAGAGTGGACCGAAGAATGCCAAGAAGCATTCGAGGAAGTTAAGCATTACTTAACTTCCCCACCCATCCTGGTTCCACCACACAAGGAAAAGCCCTTAAAGCTATACCTCACGGTTACTGACAACGTGTTAGGGGCTATGCTTGCTCAAGAACATCCTACCTCACACACAGAGAATGCCATCTACTTTTTCAGTCGCAGATTACAAGGCAGCGAAATCAACTACTCTCCACTCGATAAGTCCTGCGCTGCTCTTGTTTGGGTTTCACAAAGGCTAAAGCACTATATGGAAGCCTTCCCGGTTCATCTCATTGCAAGAATGGATCCGTTGAAATACATTCTAGACAAATCAAATTTGTCTTCGAGATTGGCCAAATGGTACTTCATGCTCGCGGGATATGATATCACTTACGTCACTCAGAAATCCATCAGGGGGAGTGTATTCGTAGATCAGTTGGCCGAATTTCCTTGTAACGAAGCGAAGGGGGAAGACCCGCGATTCCCTGATGAGGACATCATGAGTATAGAAGAAGAAAATAAGTGGCAATTGTTTTTCGATGGCGGCCAACAAGAGAGGGTTCGACATCGGAATGTTATTAGTGACCCTGACGACATCTATACTCCACTGGCAATACGTCTTGACTTTGACGCTACCAACAACACCGCAGAATATGAGGCTTGCATAGCGGGGCTTGAGGCAGCCCTAGAACGCAACGTAACTGAACTCGAGGTATTTGGGGACTCCCAGTTAATCATCAATCAGACACTGAAGAAGTGGAGGATCCAAGATCCAACCCTTCAAAGATACAGTGCCCACCTCCAAGTGTTGGCACAACAATTTCAGGATGTCTCGTTCCACTATCTTCCTAGAGACAAAAATCGGTTCGCAGATGCATTAGTCACACTCGCTTCCTTCGTTGAAATTTCTAAAGGAAAGGCAGTCAAACCCTTCAAAATAACACGACGTTCAACTCCCGCCTACTGCGCCGTCATAGATCTCCATGACTGCAAAGACAAATGGTTATCCGAATGTGTAACAACCCCAATTTTCATCAATTAAATACCATTAACAATCAAATATAAAATTCCCAAAATCAGGTAGCACAACGGCTAGTAAATCCTAACCATAATTCAATTGCGGAAATAACTGTCTTTAAACCTTAACGGCTAGTACGTCTAACCATAATTCAAATGAGAAAATAACTGTCTTTAAACCTTAACGGCAAGTACAACCCACTAGCTCGCTAAGTCCGAATTGATTAATATTAGCTAACCCTAACCCTAATTCCAGCCGCCATCCCTGCGACCGATCAACTTCTCCTATCGCTTACCTGGGAGAAAAATTAGAAGAAGGGGTGAGCGAACAATGCTCAGCAAGTTCATACGGAATCTCTCCGGGTACTAAGGAGAGATGACCGAAAGAACGAAACCAATCAATTATACTTCAACGAAAGGCTATCAACAATAATTTTAACTGTACACATTCAAAATACAGTTATCATACTTAAAGAGAACATGGCCCTATCACAAGTCCGTCAATTCCATAGTTTCAAACACCTTTTCAGGGTGTCACACCTTTTCAGGGTGTTAAGAGAATAAGAGACCTTACACCTTTTCAGGGTGCTCCCTTATTATGATATATCATGATATTCAAACTACTTCATCAAGTAGCAATTTAAAAGTCTAAGTTCTTTTCAATCAAACTAGACTATCTTAATTAGTCCTTTTCAATCAGACTAATTTAACTGCACCTGTTTCAATTAGATACAGTTATAGTTCCCATAATATTCCAGGTACGTGAATACATAAAGCAATTTCAATTCACTTGGATACCCATTGAACAACATATATCAAGGGTAAGATAATCAAAAGACGTTATATCAACATCGGAGTTCAAATGCTACCGGCCATTAGTAGCTACGCTTGAAACAATTTATGAGGAATCCTACATTAAAGGATGAATTTCAAATATACTTAAGGAACGTAATCCCTTACCTTAAACGCTTGCGCTTCCTTGCAATTACTTCTTGCGCGAATCTACAATCATGCAAATGCGTCTTAGGATAGTGTACAATATTATATTAATGCACTAGATCCTTCTACTTAACTCTAGGGTTAACTTCCTAACCTTTTCTGTTAAGTTTCTATTGGATTCCGTTAACTTCTAACAGAAACTGTTAACTTTTAAACTCAAGGACTGATTTGCAGAATCTAGAAATCTTTAAGACTATTCTGTAATTCTCTCTCTTTTCTTTATTTTCTATTTCCTTCTCTTTCTTATCTCCAGACCTTCTTCCTTTTCTTTCTTTTCTTTTCTTACTCCCTTCTCTTACTAGAACACCCACTACACACACTAACACACTCCCAAAGCAAACACACTCTCAAAGAAACACACACAAAAGACACACGCATCACACACACTCTGTTGCACACACACGCACACACCAACACGCAGAAACACACACACACATGCTGTACACATACACACACGCACCGCACCCACCAAATGCTGCCCATACAGCAGTAACACACATACATACACCACATATTCAAACACGCACATCACACACACACACTGCCCACACCACACACACATACAGACCCTAATTCAAACAACATTCCTAGCATGGCCTAATTGAATCAACATCAAAATAATTTCCATGCTAACTCCTTAGTTCTAATTCAACAATTAAGACTTCATAATTTCCTTCACAAAATCTGATTTTATTCATTAATCTTACTTCAGATGTCTAGGTCTCCTTCTAGGATTTTTACATACTTCTCTATCTTAGAAATCCCAAAAGAAGAGGATGATTACTTACTTAGGTTGAGCTTGAACACACAACAATGGAGGTTTTCTCCTCCTTCTTCTTCTTCCTGCCTCGGCCTCCTTCCCTCTGCGACCTCACTCTCTGCGGCCTCTTTCTCTTTCCCAGCCGCACTCTCTCTTTTTCTTTCGTGATTTCTTTTCTTTGTGATAAGAATAAACTGCCCCTCTCTCTCTTTTTATAACCCCAAGCAACCCTTCATTCCCTCCTTGCCATTAAAACCATTGAAGAGGTTCCTAATTGCTTCCATCAGTTACTCCCACAAAATAGTCTAGATTTAATAGGGCATTAATTTGGGTTTTTAATTTTCTAATCCATATAATTAATTTAAATAACCACCCTAATTAATTAAGGGAAATCATATTTTAAATAAATAAAAGCATAAATTTTCAGGGCTGTTACATTCTTACCCCCTTAAAAGGGTTTGGTCCACCAAACCAAACGCACTCATTCCGAAAACAGGGTGGGATACGACTCTCGCATCTCGCTCTCGAGCTCCCACGTCGCTTCTCTTTTTGAGTGATTGCTCCATTGCACTTTCACGTACGGAATTATCCGCCTTCTCAAATTCTGATCTTTCCGATCCACAATTTTCACAGGTTGCTCATCATAACTCCGGATCGGCACTAACTGAAATGCCTATACTCAATCACATGGCTCGGGTCGGGGATGTACTTCCTCAACATCGAGACATGGAACACATTGTGTACTCCTGCAAGTACAGGTGGTAGGGCTAATTTATAGGCTACCAACCCAACTCGCTCCAAAATTTCGAATGGTCCCACATACCTCGGGCTTAACTTCCCGCGAATTCCAAACCTCATGACTCCCTTGGTTGGCGAAATCTTCAAGAATACGCGATCCCCCAACTGAAATTCCAATTCTCGCCGTCGGCGATCTGCATACGACTTCGTCCGACTCACCGCTTTGTTAATAACCATTTTCCGATCTGTTGCACTTTATCTGCGGTTGCTACTCGAACAATCTCTGGTCCCGTCAATTTTCTCTCACCCACTTCATCCCAACATGCAGGTGACCTACACTTCCGTCCATACAATGCTTCGTACGGTGCCATACCGATACTTGCGTGAAAACTATTGTTGTAGGCGAATTCTACTAATGTCAGGTGTTCGTCCCAAGTTCCTTGCCAGTCCAATGATGTGGCTCTTAGCATATCCTCCAGAGTCTGAATAGTTCTTTCCGACTGTCCATCCGTCTGCGGATGAAATGCTGTACTCATAGTTAGTTCGGTACCTAATGCCTGCTGTAGACTCTTCCAGAACTTTGATGTGAATCTTGCATCTCGGTCGGACACTATCGACACAGGTATCCCATGCAATCTTACAATCTCGTCAACATATAACTTTGCTAACTTCTCCAATGAGTCTGTCACCTTAATTGCCAAAAAGTGAGCCGACTTCGTAAGTCTATCCACTATAACCCAAATTGCGTTGTGACCCTTTTTTTTTTTTTTTTTTTTTTTTTTGGCGAAAAGAGGACGGTACCTCCCTAGATTTTATTAATTAGGAAAAATAAATACAAACATGGTGGGGGACATGACAACCTCAACCACCAGAGAATGAAAAACTAGGGGGGAGGCCTTACACAACGCGTAAGGTCCTCTACAATAGAGGGAGGGGAACCTAGAAAACAAAGCAAATAAGAGATACAAGAATCTAGCCATAAATGAAAACTATTTAAAACGGAAAATTGGAATGCCCGCCTTATCAAGATTGAGAAGTCCTCTACAATGATGGGGGAGATGGGACTGCGAATTCCAGGATCCGATCAACCTTGGAGTCAACCGAAAAATTAGCTAAGCAATCGGCGACTTTGTTGCCTTCACGAAAAATGTGGGATATATGAACACTACACTATTCCAAGATTAGGAAAATCTATTTGAACAATGTAGTAAATTTCCCATGGAATTTGGAAAACTTTGGTGAGAATTTTCATCGTAACCTCGAATCAAGCTCCAACCGGACATGCATAATACCAAATTTATGGGCAAAAATCACCATCAAGGGCGTAGCCATTGCTTCGACCACATATTGGTACGGTGACCATAATATTTACCAAAAGCAAAGATGAACTTACCCTTAGAATTACGGATGATACCTCCACCGAAGCTTCACTGGATTACCTCGAGAAGCACCATCGGTATTAAGTTTAAAGCAGCCATGAGAAGGTTTGATCCATTTTACCACTTTAGGAGCGATAAACTTTGGCGCATTTACAGTGTAACCGAAAAACGATGAATGGCTGCATCAAAAGTTGTACTACGAAAAGGAGGATGAAAGGAAGAAGCAATATCCGAAAACGATGAATAATAGAGGAGATGAGGCTATGACCGTAAAACCGAGATCCTTCAAAATGCCATTTGTTTCTAAAGCACCAAATATTCCAAGCAACAATTCCAGGGAGAATAAAAGTAAGCCATCTATTCAACCTAGAAGTATTCTTGGTGCGATTAAACCACCATGACGAGAGAAGAGCACGGAACGAGCCCCAGCTGCAATGAACTCCACACACCTGACCGAAATAATGCCAAACAAATTGAGCGGCCTCACCGTGAACAAATAAATGCTCCATACTTTCTATCGATGGGGAAGAACAGCAACCACATTTTGAGACAACATGAATGCCTCGCCTTTGTAAGGCCTCATCCGTAGGCACACCATTATGGAGGATTCTCCATAAAAGAACAGAATACTTGGGAGGGAGGTGTTTATGCCATAAAGATGCAAATATAGGGCTAGTGATGTGAGATTGCCGACATTCACGCCAAGCTGAAGAGATTGAAAACTTACCCGTAGGAGACGGCTTCCATATGATTTTATCATCATGTTCACTAAGAGTAATTTTTTGAGCATCTATCAACGCCAAAAGGGAATCACCAAAATTATCTCGGATATGCGCAGCCCTAGGAAGCCGATTCTCAAACAATGTGAAAACTTCAACATGCTGAAATGGAAGAATAGGCTTAACCCCGTCAAACCAAATTTCATGAATAGAACCAAATTTCAACGTCCTTGGTAAACCTACTACCAAATCCATCGCTATATTCTCCCATTTCCATTCCGGTATTGGTAACGACTGCAGTAACCCTGCCGGTTTCTGATGTTCACTCTTTACTTGCTGACTTACCAAACATCTTGAAACGAATTCTGCCACATCTCCCTTCATGTCGTTCCACCAAAAAGATTCTCTTAAATTCCTATACATCTTTGTACTCCCGGGATGTACGGAAAACCTCGAACAATGAGCTTCCTTCAAAATCTCCCTTTTTATATCTTCATTACCTGGCACCCAAATTCTGGATTGGTACCTCAAAATTCCATCATCTCCCATACGAAAATTTGTTGCCTTCCCTTTAACCATATTTTCACGTATCTTTTCAGCCTCACCATCGGTCCCTTGTGATTCCTTGATTCGGTCCAAAAGTGTAGGCTGAACACTCATCTGAGCCAAGTATCCACTAACTGTTACCTCCAACCCAGAAATTTCAATATTATTCCACGTACTTACCCCCTTAGAGATCAACACCGCTAGTGTTCCACGGTTCTTCCTACTCAAAGCATCTGCCACCTTATTGGCCTTTCCGGGGTGATACAAAATCGTACAATCATAATCCTTAAGTAATTATAGCCATCTCCTTTGCCTCATATTCAATTCTTTCTGAGTGAAGATATACTTAAGACTCTTATGATCCGTATAAATCTGACAACTTACCCCATACAAATAATGTCTCCAAATTTTCAATGCAAAAACTACGGCTTAACTCCAAATCATGGGTGGGATAATTCTTCTCATGGTTCTTCAGTTGTCTTGACGCATAGGCTATAACCTTATCATTCTGCATTAATACACAACCCAATCCTTTCAACGAAGCATCACTATAAATCACAAATCCTTCTGATCCTGATGGTATTGTAAGAACTGGTGCGGACACCAAACGCCTCTTCAGCTCTTGAAAATTCTTTTCACATTCTTCCGACCAAACGAACTTCGCTCCTTTCTGCGTTAACTTAGTTAATGGTCCTGATAATTTTGAAAATCCTTCCACAAATCTCTTATAGTATCCTGCCAACCCCAAGAAACTTCTAATCTCGCTGACAGTGGTTGGTCTCTCCCAATTTACTATAGCCTCTATCTTTGCCGGATCTACTGCAATCCCATCCTTAGATACCACATGCCCTAAGAATGCTACTTCCTCCAACCAAAATTCACACTTCTTAAATTTCGCATACAACTTCTGTTCCCTTAAGATTTGCAGTACCAACCTTAAATGCTCTTCATGTTCTTCCTTGGTCTTAGAATAAACCAAAATATCATCTATAAATACAATTACACACTTATCCAAAAATTCCTGAAATACCCTGTTCATTAGTTCCATAAATACTGCTGGGGCGTTCGTCAATCCAAACGGCATAACCAAAAACTCATAGTGACCGTACCTTGTCCTAAAGGCCGTCTTCGCAACATCCTCCTTTTTCACTCTCACTGGTGATATCCCGATCTCAAATCTATCTTTGAGAAATAACATGCTCCCCGAAGTTGGTCAAACAAATCATCAATCCTTGGTAACGGATACTGATTTCTTACCGTCACTTTATTCAGTTCTCGATAGTTGATACACATCCTCATCGATCCATCCTTCTTCTTCACAAACAACACTGGCGCACCCCATGGTGAAACATTCGGCCTAATCAGACCTTTATCCAATAATTCCTGCAATTGTTCCTTCAATTCTTTAAGTTCAGCCGGCGCCATTCTGTACGGTGCTTTGGATATCGGTGTGGTTTCTGGTACTAAGTCTATAGAAAACTCCACCTCCCTTTCTGGTGGTATTCCCGGCAAATCTTCTGGAAAAACATCCTTGAAATCTCTGACCACCGAAAGAGCTTCTATACTCACTTCGTTCTTGTCCGTCTCGCCAATATAGGCCAAGAACCCTTCACCTCCCTTTCTTAACATTTTTCGAGCCTTCATTACCGAAATAAGACCCGATCGACTTCTCGGCTTCGGTCCCTGGAAGCTAAACTCTTCTCCAGAGGGTAACTTGAATTTCACCTCCTTCTTAAAGCAATCCACTTTAGCATGGTACGCAGCTAACCAATCCATCCCCAGGATAATGTCAATTTCGTTCATCTCTAACTCAATAAGATCCACCTCAAATTCTCTATCTCCTATTCCCAGAGGACACATCTTATAACCAGATGAGATAGGGATTGACTCTCTAGTCGGAGTATCTATTTCCAAAGGTACTTCTAATGCCTCGGGTTTCAAGTTCAATTTCTTAGCTAGACGAGTGCTAATGACAGAATGTGTAGCACCAGTGTCTATTAACGCATAAACGCTACGAGAATAAATTTGAAGCGTACCTGCCACAAGATCATTGGTGGCCCTCGCATCCCTGGCAGTCATGGTAAACACTCTTCCACGACCTCCTCCATTGTTCTTATCATTCCCGGCTCCTTGAGTATTTCCAACTTTCTTAGGTTCCGGGCACTTCCATTGCGGATGTCCCATTTTGTCACAATTAAAACATTTCTTTTCCTTATACCAGCATTCCTCGGTCTTGTGCTTACCCTCGCACACTTGGCATTTGTCATCCGTTCCTGTTCCTGGAGTAACTCTTCGATCCCCACCTCTGCGGTTATCAAATCCCTTGTTCTGATACTTGTTACTAGCCATTTCCTTTCCCCGGGCCTCATCCATAGCCTTCCTCTTGTTGTTGGTTCCGTCTCGGTTCCAACTTCCAGTATGTCCCTTGTTTCCACTCGACTCCTTTTCTGCCATCTTCTTTTTCTCATCCCGCCTACTGCGGAAACTGTCTGCCTCTTTTTCCACCACTCTAGATCTATCCAGTACTTGGCCATAAGTTGACAACAAAGAATGAGTAATTGTACCACACGATCCCGTCACTAAGACCAGCCTCAAATTTTCTTGCCTTTTGCTCTTCATTATCAAAGAACGTCGGGGCAAATTCCATCAACTCGGTGAACTTTGCCTTTGTATTCATCCACCGTTAAACTTCCTTGAGTTAGAATCATAAACTCTGCCACTTTGGCATTTCGAACGCTCGCCGGATAGTACTTTTCATTGAACACACCTTTAAACATATCCCAAGTAAAGTTACCGTCTCCACGTGCAGTGGATGCCCTCTTCTCGGCCTCCCACCATTTCAAAGCTTGTCCTTTCAGCATAAAGGTCGCGAACATCACCCTTTGCTCCGGAGTGCAAGTCAATGTCCCGAATATCTTCTCCATGTCTTTGATCCAGTCTTGCGGCTTCTCCTTTGGGGTGCCTGAAAATGATTCCGGGTTCCTCTTCTGGAACAACTCCAGTGGATCCCTCAACGGTACGACTTGCGGCTGTGGTTGAGCTAAGGTTGCTACTACCTGCCCAATTCCTGCCATCGTGCGGTTCGGTGTACGAAGAAGAGTTGCCATATCATTGTCGGCTTGCTCCTGATTTTGTCCGTTGACATTTACGTTGTTGCTATTGCTCTCCGACATCTGAAACAATATATGCCCTCATTAGGGTTTCCACTCTAAGCGTTCTCTCTCACGCCAAAATATACAATGTTACCATTGTATACTAACTAACACAAACAGTCTTATCAGACTAAACATTTAATTCATTGGTCCAATCATTAGACCATTGGCCATTTCAACAGACCAACACTACTTTCATAGATCGTTTCAATAGACCCAAAATACCATCAGAGGTCATTTCAATAGACCCGAATTACTTTTCACATTGGTCGTTTCAATAGACCAACTATTTATCACACTTGGCCGTTTCAGTAGGCCGATTTCTATTCACGTTGATCGTTTCAATAGATCAACCTTTCTCTTTTCCGGTGAACATATTAAATTAACACTAATGGATAAGTTCAATCAAAACGTAATTCAACAAAACAAAACTAACTTTAATTTCATAAAAATATAATTTGAGTCAAAACAAATAAATCCTCAAATGCAACTTCTAACTAGATACCATTCAATACTCTAGGAAACAAAGTAAATCTTCAACTTTATTTATGGAACTGCATTCTTCCTAGGTCTTCCCCTAGGTCTTCCACTTAACATTTTCACTTTGTTCTTGGATCCTTTAGGTCTTCCTCGAGACCTACGCACAGTGTCATCATCCTTTGCCTCAACTTCATCGTCCTTGATTACGATCGGATAGGCTTCCGTTCCTTCTAAGTCTCCTACTGGATTCTCGACTGCTACTGCCTCATTGGCTTCTTTCAGGTCTTGCAATTCGTAATACCATGCAGAACTCTGCTCCAAAATCTTATCAGCCCATTCTTTCGACATGGTCAATTCCCCTTGTTTTGTCATTAGCTCTAACTTTGCTTCCTCTAACTCTTTCTTCATGTGGGCCGCTTCCACTTCAGCCTTGATTCTTCGTTCCCGCTCGTTCCTAGCTACTTCTCTATACTTCCGAATCTTCCACAGGAACTTACTGATCGGCACCAACCTTCCTCTAGCCGGTTGAACCTTAATAAGCTTGCTCCATACTCCATTTGCAGCATCCATTTCCTCTGACTCTTCTAGATCATAGTACCAGCCAAAACTCAAAGAATATCTCCTGATCATCTCCTATAATCAAGATAGATCATCATCAGTATATCTTCAATACATAATACTAATATACTTAAAGTAAATATGCTTTAATCTTCCAAAGTGACGAGTAAGTTATTCCTTTAACCTCTCTACTTAGCCTACCTCCCTCACATAATAATCTTAGAGCAAGGCATGACTTAAAACTAAGTTCCGGGTTGCCTTTATTCAAGTAAATTCTTAGAACTAAGGTTTCCTAAAGCTAAAGGTATTCTTCCCATAATTCCCAAAATCAGGTAGCACAACGGCTAGTAAATCCTAACCATAATTCAATTGCGGAAATAACTGTCTTTAAACCTTAACGGCCAGTACGTCTAACCATAATTCAAATGAGAAAATAACTGTCTTTAAACCTTAACGGCTAGTACAACCCACTAGCTCGCTAAGTCCGAATTGATTAATGCTAACCCTAATCCTAATTCCAGCTGCCATCCCTGGGACCGATCAACTTCTCCTATCGCTTACCTGGGAGAAAAATTAGAAGAACGGGTGAGCGAACAATGCTCAGCAAGTTCATACGGAATCTCTCCGGGTACTAAGGAGAGATGACCGAAAGAACGAAACCAATCAATTATGCTTCAACGAAAGGCTATCAACAATAATTTTAACTGTACACATTCAAAATACAGTTATCATACTTAAAGAGAACATGACCCTATCACAAGTCCGTCAATTCCATAGTTTCAAACACCTTTTCAGGGTGTCACACCTTTTCAGGGTGTTAAGAGAATAAGAGACCTTACACCTTTTCAGGGTGCTCCCTTATTATGATATATCATGATATTCAAACTACTTCATCAAGTAGCAATTTAAAAGTCTAAGTTCTTTTCAATCAAACTAGACTATCTTAATTAGTCCTTTTCAATCAGACTAATTTAACTGCACCTGTTTCAATTAGATACAGTTATAGTTCCCATAATATTCCAGGTACGTGAATACATAAAGCAATTTCAATTCACTTGGATACCCATTGAACAACATATATCAAGGGTAAGATAATCAAAAGACGTTATATCAACATCGGAGTTCAAATGCTACCGGCCATTAGTAGCTACGCTTGAAACAATTTATGAGGAATCCTACATTAAAGGATGAATTTCAAATATACTTAAGGAACGTAATCCCTTACCTTAAACGCTTGCGCTTCCTTGCAATTACTTCTTGCGTGAATCTACAATCATGCAAATGCGTCTTAGGATAGTGTACAATATTATATTAATGCACTAGATCCTTCTACTTAACTCTAGGGTTAACTTCCTAACCTTTTCTGTTAAGTTTCTATTGGATTCCGTTAACTTCTAACAGAAACTGTTAAATTTTAAACTCAAGGACTGATTTGCAGAATCTAGAAATCTTTAAGACTATTCTGTAATTCTCTCTCTTTTCTTTATTTTCTATTTCCTTCTCTTTCTTATCTCCAGACCTTCTTCCTTTTCTTTCTTTTCTTTTCTTACTCCCTTCTCTTACTAGAACACCCACTACACACACTAACACACTCCCAGTAAACACACTCTCAGCAAACACACACAGCACACACGCATCACACACACTCTGTTGCACACACACGCACACACCAACACGCAGAAACACACACACACATGCTGTACACATACACACACGCACCGCACCCACCAACTGCTGCCCATACAGCAGTAACACACATACATACACCACATATTCACGCACGCACATCACACACACACACTGCCCACACCACACACACATACAGACCCTAATTCAAACAACATTCCTAGCATGGCCTAATTGAATCAACATCAAAATAATTTCCATGCTAACTCCTTAGTTCTAATTCAACAATTAAGACTTCATAATTTCCTTCACAAAATCTGATTTTATTCATTAATCTTACTTCAGATGTCTAGGTCTCCTTCTAGGATTTTTACATACTCTATCTTAGAAATCCCAAAAGAAGAGGATGATTACTTACTTAGGTTGAGCTTGAACACACAACAATGGAGGTTTTCTCCTCCTTCTTCTTCTTCCTGCCTCGGCCTCCTTCCCTCTGCGACCTCACTCTCTGCGGCCTCTTTCTCTTTCCCAGCCGCACTCTCTCTTTTTCTCTCGTGATTTCTTTTCTTTGTGATAAGAATAAACTGCCCCTCTCTCTCTTTTTATAACCCCAAGAAACCCTTCATTCCATCCTTGCCATTAAAACCATTGAAGAGGTTCCTAATTGCTTCCATCAGTTACTCCCACAAAACAGTCTAGATTTAATAGGGCATTAACTTGGGTTTTTAATTTTCTAATCCATATAATTAATTTAAATAACCACCCTAATTAATTAAGGGAAATCATATTTTAAATAAATAAAAGCATAAATTTTCAGGGCTGTTACAGAATGTGCCACTGTTGAGAACTCCGAAGAGAAACCATGGTACCATGATATTTGGCATTTCATCCTAGATGGAACCATCCCACCTAAGACAGATCAGAAGACTCAAATCGCCCTTAAGAGGTTGGCCGCTAATTACTCCATCATCGCTGGCCGTCTATTCAAGAAACATTCCAAAGGAAACCTCCTTTGTGCCACCGAAGAAGAGGCCTGAGAAATAATGGACCATGTTTATCAAGACATATGTGGAACCCACATGAGCGGAAACATGCTCGCCAAAAAGATCATCAGACAAGGGTACTTTTGGCTAACCATGGAAGCCGACTGCACCAAAATGGTCAAGAAATGCCATAAGTGTCAGATACACGCCAACCTTCAGCACGAGCAGCCTTCCCTGTTGTACCCTATGACTTCTCCTTGGCCATTCTCTACATGGGGAATAGACGTGATTGGAAAGGTCACACCCGTAGGAGCCAATGGGCACTGCTTCGTCCTAGCAGCCATCGACTATTTCACTAAATGGGTCAAGGCCGCCTCCTACAAAGTTTTGAATGCCAGAAAGGTTGCAGAATTCATCAAGCACAACATCATCTGCCGATATGGGGTCCCGCAAGAGATGATATCTGATAATGGGTTGCACTTCAAAAAGGAAATCGATCGCCTCCTAACCGAGTACAAAATCACAAGGCATAAGTCATCGCCTTATAGGCCTCAAACGAATGGAGCAGTTGAAGCCGCAAACAAGACAATCGAAACCATCATCAGAAAAATGGCAGTCACTGAGAAAGACTGGCCCGACAAGTTACCTTTCGCACTGTGGGGATACCGCACTTCAGTCCGAACAGCTACAGGAGAGACTCCCTACGCCCTCACATTCGGAATGGAGGCTGTCCTACCAATAGAATTAGAAATACCATCACTACGGGTTCTCCTAGAAAACCAGGTGAACGAAGTCGACTGGCTAGAAAGCAGGTACGAGGAGTTAGCCCTGCTAGACGAAAGGAGGCTGAAAGCAGCCGAGCACACCCAAGCTTACCAAAGATGAATGGCAAGAGCTTTCAACAAAAAGGTCAAGACAAGGAATATCAGAGTAGGTGACCTGGTTCTCCGTGAGCATCATCCTGGACCTTTCAACCCGCTAGGCAAGTGGGGAACAAGATGGATAGGACCCTACATTATGAAGAAAATATTCTCTGGGGGAGCCCTTCAGCTGGTGGACTTAGACGGAGATCAATTACCGAAGCCGGTCAACATGGACAAGTTCAAGAAATACTTCGCGTGACTTGGCCTCTTAAAAGAAAAAATCGCTCGCTAGGTTGAAAATCTCGAAAGGGACGTCCTAGGCAAAAATTAGAGCTTGCACGAGAAAAGAAGCCCGCTAGATTGAAAACCCAAAAAGGCAGTCTAGGCAAAAGAAAGGGTGTGCATAAAAAAAAAAAAAAGAAGAAGAGGCCTTGTCTCGCGCGAGATTACCCTTCGGCCTGGAACAGTATTTTGTCTTTTTTTCTCAAAAATGAAATACGTTAGACCTGAGCCTCTTATTTAATTGCTGTAAAAGAGGAACGTAGGCAGCCTTCGGGTTCGGTCTAATCAAATAAATAAATCTACTTTTGTCCTTTTATTAATCAAATGCATTTTATTAATAATAAAAGGGAAATCCTAACCACAACGACTAATTTGCTAAGCTAACAAACTTGAAAAACATACTAATAAAATAAAACTATTGATCTATCAAAGCAATCTCTTGGTACTCCTTAAGATCCAGCCTTTCATTGACTTGGTAGGCCGGCCGACATGATCACCACCGTCTTCGCGATCCTTCTTGCGCTTTGGGCCCTTCGAAGCAGAGCATCCCTCGAGACGATCAAAGACAGACTCCGAAAGCCTCTTGAAGACATTTTGGGCCTATCTAAAGCTTGCGTCTTTCCAAGCATCCCTTTGCCTCGCCTCTCGTACCAATCCCCGTCAAGAAAATCCTGGGTTGGATCGGTCCGTACATTAGCAGGATCAGACCGAGCCTTGCTCCTTCGCAAAATACTGCTAGCTACAAAAGAATCCCCTAACAGAATATCTCTAGAGTTTGAAGGGCTAGGGTGAGTTATCTGGCCGGACTACAGGGTGTTTTTATAGGGAAAACTGACAAAATCCTGTTCGAAGAAGGAAGATGATTCTGCCTGGGTAGCGTGTCTCGCGCGAGATAACTTGTCACGCGCGATACATCGCTATGGCAAAACAACAACAGTTCTGCACAAATAACAATTTAGCCCCAACTTGACGAAGCAAGTCTCAAAAAACCTGCACATACAGTTCATAACATGCAATGCAACACCAAATTCAAGCTCAAAATTGTGGCCTAGATGGCCATTCCATTTCCAAATCACGAAAAGTCGAGAAAGTTAAAAAACTAACTAATTAGACCTAGGATTAGGACTTAAGAAAACCATGTTTTTGTGCTACCTACTTGCTAACAGGTACCAAAGGAAAAAATTATCTGGGCCCACACGGCCAATATTTACATGTCATCAGAAATCAAATAGAGAGAAAAGGAGGGGATCACGCCATCAATCGCTCGAGCCGCCGGCACCTCCGCCTTCACCACCACGGGGGCTACAGTCCCTCCTCGATCTTTTGGCTCCACAAGTCGGAGTCACCGCAGAGGCCACCGTCGAAGCCGCCAAAGAAGCCTTCTGGAACAACCTCTCAGACAGGTCCGACACCAGGGCCATCAGTCCCGCCATCTTGGTTGCCCCACGGTTGTAATCGGCACGGACATATTGACCTGTCAAAAGAAAAGAAATGCTCAGATGAAGTCGGACATATACACTTATATGGACGAATACGGGAAATAATATAAACAGAAACATACCGAGGAGACATCAGGCGGAAGGCGGTAACCCTCGGGAATATGATCCAGAGTCGGGATATGGCCCATCATCGGCATACTCCCCATCATGTACGTATAGCTCAGAGGACCAAAATCTGGCACGAAGGGCAGAGAACCAGCAGACTGAGAAGAAGTACTAGGGGATGATGAACCTGAGGCAGAGGCAGAGGCGGAGCCACGAGCGAGCGATCACCTAGTGCCCACCAGGAGGGGACCCATCAGTCGAGGCAAGAACTCCTCATAGGAGGCCCCGTGGACAATACAAGCAGTCGTCGCACTACCTACCATGAGACCAGCATAATCATCATCTGGAATAGAGTAGGTGGGGTACATCGCCCTAGGCGGATCCGCTGGCACCATATATGATAGTCTACCGCGGCCATGCTGTGGGAAGACCCGCTCACCAAGGTACATAGTATCCCCCTCCAGAGATGCTAGAATCCTCTGCATCCCAGTGGCATCCCAAGCACGGTGCACCTCCCACTCTAACAGGGTCCATGGATAAAGACCTAGCCGCTCATAGTCAAAAGCATCCAGCAGGGCCCGCGCCTCTGCGACCGTCAGGGTCCACTCCTGATCCTCCTCCTCATCAAAGCTTCGATTGGGATGGCTCCACCTCCTGATATCCAGGAACAAAGGGGTCCAGCTCTCCAACTCAAACTTGTACAATCCAAGGACAGTATAGCCCCATATCTGCACAAGAAAACAAGAGCAGATTCGGCATGGAATACAAACAAAGTATACAGAGGACAGAAACAGAATCAAGAGCATATCTCCCAAGCATAAGAATACCCTGACAGGGTATCCTTGGTATGCCTACACGCCTCATCCATGGCGTGGTAACAGAAGGCCAGCCCCGCTGAGCCCCAATCATATGTACTCACCTCATCCAAATTCACCAACAAGCCCAAAAGAGAAAGACGAGCCGTAGAAGAGTGGTTCGCAAAGATGGTCTCAGAAAGAATGTACCAAAGAGCACCTCGCACCAACCGATCAGTAACTGCATTCGGCTTCTCCGCATAATCCTCAATCTGACGTCGGAGGGGTGTTAGCTCAGCAGCAAACCCCTTAACCTTATAAGGGGAGAAACCAATCAGCTGCCTCCACACAGCTGGGCTCGCAAGCTTATAACCCGCAGTCTTCGGAAGGGGCTCGCCGGCAAACTCTAGCCCCGTGATAGCAAGGAAGTCCGTTGGAGTCATAGTGGCTTCCCCGAAGCGCAAATGAACGGTGTGGGTAGTATCCCACCACCTTTCCCTGATCGCCTGAAGGACTTGGGGAGTCCGTCTCATCCCCTTGAAGGTTATCAACAAAAGTCAGAAGCCTCGTTTGAGCCATCCTATGTCGAACACCATCAAGGTCCTTGATCTTGTCCCACAGGGCTCTAGCCAGTTTTGGGCTCCCACGGCAATTCTTCGTCGGCCTATATGACTGCAAAATAGAGAAGGAGCAAAAAGGGCAACATTAGAAATCATTCCATGGTAAAAATTCAATGAAATAGAAGAACATCCTCATTGAGGCATTTCATCGAACACTTGGCGTGCATACAAGAAAAGCTTGCCCAAGGATGCAATTAATGATCCGAATCAACCCCTCCTACAATCCATGATATGTAGGAGACTCATACGCACTCAACGCAACAACAATCATCCAACAAATCTAACAAAAACAAAGCATGCAAGAAGGAACCTATTTCTAGACAAAAACAAGAAAAAATGGCCATTGATGGAATTTGAATTCAAGAAAAAGTGGTTTCAAACTCAATGCAATATGAGAAACAAGAATTGAGAGAGAAGCTCTTACCAAACCTTCCCGAACGGCGGTGGAGATATGCGCGTCCCTATCGAATGTAAGGTCGTCGCGGGAATAATCCTTCCCGAGCAAATAACTCCCCAAAATCGGATTCTTTCTCTCTTGAGCCATTGATTGTGGAGAGAGGAAGGATTGAGAGATGTTTAGAGGGAGGAATCAACGAGCAATCCACGAAAATTTGTAGAGAAAACGACCTTGGCTCGAGCTAGGGAGGGAATTTGGAAAAGATGTTTTCAAATTAAAACAACAGCTGCTGTTTTATATTGCCTCGACAGTAGATATCCCGCACGGTATATCATATCTCGCGCGAGATATGCCTTCTGGAATTTGACAAAATTGTCCTCGACAATAAGCGTCTACGCAACGTCAAAATTCAAAATTTTGACACATTTACCCTTGGAAATGATACACTAGCAAGGAAACGTGGAAAAATCGGCACCGCAAGTCACGGAACGAGCTGAACGTGACGCCTGCACGATCGCCCGATATGGCACCAGTCACCCGAAAACCGATTGGTCCAAAGATCAACTCAGTCCACATGATTCAGAGCCCAGAAAGGTGAATCATCAAATTAAAAGCCCGGTCCAACGCCCAGACAGGTGGATCGTCAACAGAAAAGCCCGATCCAACGCCCAAACAGGTGGATCGTCAAAATCAAAAGCCCGATTCAACGCCCAAACAGGTGGATCGTCATCATAAAAGCCCGGTTCAACGCCCAGAGAGGTGGATCGTCAAAATCAAAAGCCCGAGTCAACGCCCAGACAGGTGGATCTTCAAAATCAAAAGCCCGATTCAATGCCCAGACAGGTGGATCGTCAAATCAAAAGCGCGATTCAATGCCCAAACAGGTGGATCGTCATCCTAAACAACAAAAAGCCCGATTCGGAGCCCAGACGGGCGAATCGTCAAAAAAAAAAAAACCGACAGGACTCAAAGGACCGGACAGGTAAGCCTTTGTTTTCTAATATATTTCCCGCATGTTCGGAGCCCAGACAGGCGAATCTTCAGAAAAACAGGTATATTCAGAATTGGGTCTTGATTTGATTCCTCAGTATGAATTTATCTTTCAAAACAAAATCTCCTCGATTTTCAAAATGATTTTCAAAATACCTAAAGCAGCCTTTTCGTATTTTGTAGTCGAACTACGTTATGGTCTGATTCTCCGATAGAGATATGTAGGAAGCCGTGCGGCCCGATCATCCCGATCTTCAGAATGATGTCTTTTCTATCGTCGACATGACTTCTTTCATAAGACTTGTCGACGAGGGGCTCTGTAGACACCCCATTCTAAACACATCGGATCATATTTATACCACTCTAAGTCTCGCTTTGAGTCAAGAAGTAGAAATCCACCATTTCGTCGTGTTTCGTTAAGTTTTGACTAACCACCGTTAGTTTGGGACTAAACTGTATACGAGATAACGGGGAAAGGACAGAATTGTCCACAGACAACGATATCTCGAGCGGAATGGCGTGTCTCGCGCGAGATATTGTCCCTCAGCAGCATGCAGATGACAGTTTCCTCGTCGATTTCAACCTCTTTTCGGGATAAAACTTCATCCATCCGGCTAACCGATAGTGTTTGGAGTCTGGAACCTTCTTGAAATGTTTGATCTCATCCTCAACACCCCTCCAACACCTATAAATACTTGGTGACTTCGAAGGTTCAAGAGGTCCAAAATTCCACAATTCACACACATTTTACTGGTTTCTCTCCTTGAAAGATTCCTGTAAAACCACCCTAAAAATACCTCAAAGTTTGTTTGTCAACCTTGTTGATAAACAAACATCAAGATCCGAGTCAAGGACCGAGGCGAAGCTCTGTCCGTATCAAGATTTGATTCTAAACTTGAGTCGAAACTCTGCCCAAATCACCTCACGCAAGGTAACCCCTAAATCCCTTTCTAATTGATTGTTAGAGTGGTATAAATCCATAGAATCTAGGATTGGCCTAGAGCCTCTCCAAATCATGGGGACGGTCTCGAAGCAATCGATCCTACATTTCGTTTAACCCTGTTAAATTGATCTTTGTTTATTTTTATTTGCAATCTTCTTCTCTTTTTTCGAAAACCTCTCTTTCTTTAGCAAGACCGATCTCCGGATTGGGTGGAATGGGTGCTCCTTGACCTTTCCATTTCATAACCTAAGCCCCGAACCCAAATCTCTTTTCAAAAAATGATTTTTCTATGTTTTCCAAACGAATAATATAGGTGGCGACTCAAAAAGATATTAAAAAATACTACGCATCGCTACAGGTTGATGGATGTGTTTTCACCCTTCCAAATGATATATCCTTAGACCTATTTGATGCTCAACCTTGGGTGTTTTGATTGTTTTTTTTTTTTTTGAGTGTTTATGAGTACGGGGAATGAAAGGAGAAAGTCGTGGAATATGATCTTAATGAATACAAAAGAAACGATCGCGAGCGAATCGGTAAATGAGGAAAGAATGAAAATTTCATAAGGACAATGTTGATATTACCTTGAGCATTTATTACCATTGGATAGTACATTCCAACGATATTAGGCACTTCCCAATCGAAGTACGTAAGCAAAAGTTATGACATTTGAAAGTCTGTCGAGGAAGATACCGCAAAGCTTAAAGAGGGCGCCCGCACACGTGTAAAGAGGGAGGTCGCCCAAGTATTTTGGGAGTTTGGGCGACACACCTTTTTTTTGGGCTACCGAACTCCCCCCGAAACAACAACTTCAAATTTTTGAATTTTGCAAGAATTTGGTGATTGTTTTCATATTTTTTGCCCTTTTTCACCCTATTATAAATAGAACAAATCTAGCCATGGTTTAGGGATATGTATTAGATTATTTTAACAAGTTTGTAGAGGAGATTCAAGAGTTTTTAGTTCAAGATTCAATTCATGTTTTTATTATTCAATTGAAGATTTGTCGTTGTTAATCAGAATATTAGTACATTTTTTTCATAGCAGTGTAAAAAATTAATGACATTTTTATATTTTGCTTAAATCAAAAAGATAGTTTATTTTTTATAACATTTCAATTAAACTTTTACCGTAACTTATTGAATATCTAATCAGTTTTCCTTAATTATAAATAGTCATACTTCGTATGAATAATGTTTCTAATGATAAAATAAGAATAATTTTTTGAATTGCTGAGAATATATATATATTTTTTTTAATATATAGGGAGTATTTTTTTGGTACCAAACGAAAATTGAAATTACTTTTACTCCATACAAGTGCCAAACCAAAACAGGGGCTCAGTTCAAAATCATTGCATTTTCTTTTTCTGAGAGCCCATAACGATAATGTCAAGACAAAGGTGAGTGTGAATCCACAGTTGGTGAGTGTCCTGTCCTTTTAGCATTAACAATATGGAAAGTTGACAGGCGCATTTTGATCAAGTCGCTTTTTAATCATTTTCATGATATGAAAATTAGTCTATTTCATTTATTATTCTAATGATTTAATTTGATCAAAATTTTATAAAAAAAATAGAATAATTATTGCAAAAATTTTATTTTTTTTATAAAATTTAGTATAATTAGTACCAATTTTTTTTTCAATCATTCAAGTAATTAGTCTCTCTTAAATCTTTTGTAAAAAATCAATTAAATCAATCACTAATAAAGTAAGACTATTTTAATGGAATGAAGGAAGTATTACTAAAAAAAGCTACTTTTTTCTCTCCATCTTTAAATAAATCGTTATATAAATATTTATTTTTCATTTATAAATGATCAAAATTAATTTTTATGTAAATTTAATAGTAATAATTTACAAACATGGCTATTATTAACTTTATCAAATTTTAAATTTACAAATATGTACTCCATATATCTCATTACAAAAGAAACAAAATGAGTTTTGCATAAAAAATAACAAAAAATGTATAATGGAGTAGGTGTTTTTAATATGGTGAATGAACGGAATAAAAGTGACGGGTAATGCCCAACGTATGAAGCCAAACACTACAGGCATCACAAAGAAACATTTACTAAATGGGTCAATCCAATTAATACAGCCTCGACGGCCCAAACATTATAGATCAGTCGACCTATCTTATTGTATGACCATCTTTGATCCTGACCTAACTTTATATGACATACGATCATCTATTTGGGCAACCTCTCCCTGACCAAGGCACGAAGTCAGGTCGACCTCGAACACTTAGTCGACCTCGACTTACAGAAACGTGCGTCTATCTATAACTCAATCTTTAACCGTCTGCTACAATCACGGAGATCGTTACGCCCGCATTGTCTCTACGATTTAAGGGATTCATTACGATCATACGCCACGACTATATATACCAAACTACATCCAACGTAAAAAAGTAATGTCTTCTTGGCTATTTAGAGATTACGTTACTTTCATATAGTTCTATACAAACTCATAACACCACATCTCATCATCACGCCCGAGGGTATTAGCCGGAGAACACCCCGTCTAGTCGTTTGTTCGTGGTTTCAGGTCATAGTTGCTGGAGATCAACCTATTGCTGGACTAAGGCTGATCTGGATTATTTCATGTGTCATCAATTTGGTTCCATTGTCGGGAAATGATCACACTAGACCTTGAAACTTCGCCTAGTCACAAACATGGTCTCAGGCGGAAATACTGCTATTGCCTCCAGCGAACCACTACGTGAGAATTTTGGGGGAAACATTGATGTGGGTACGAGGAATCGTACTGCTAACTTACCTCCTCCTCCACAGGGGCACCCCACTACGAGGGCCACTAGTTCTAACAGCGTGGCTGATGGAATGGGGCTGCAAGATAGGAGGAGAGAGAAGAGGCCAATGCCTAAACAAGTGGTGAGCCAGCAAGTTAAAAGGATCCACACAGGTCGACCAGCTGCATGCGACATTGCAGGTCCCTCAGCTTCTCACCTTTGTAGGAAGGAGATTTTGCTAGAGCGAGCTAGACTGCTACAGAGCCTCCTCGAGGTACAGAATGAGCTGCTCGAGCTACCTGAGTCTCTTAAGAAGGACGATAGAAGATCACAAAGGGTAGCCCCTTCTCTCACCTCGTATAGGCGTGCTAATAGGACGCCTAGGCCATCAGGGGAAGAGAGAAGGAATGAAATGCCTTATCCCACCCACATCTCCATAGATCGGACTGGCGACCTAAGGGATAGGCTCAACCAGCAAAGAGAGCAAGAAGCCGACTTAGCTCAGAGAAGGCAGCTTGAAGCTGACAGGGTTCAACGTAGGTTGCTACAAAGGGGAGAAAGGACATTTCCTCGATGAGAAAGAAGAGAAAGGACCCCTCCAAGAGAGGAAAGGCAGAGGACGCTCACGAGAAGAGAGCACCACCATAAAGAGAGACATAAGTCTAACTCGGTCTCTCACCAAGGAGGCGACCTAGATGTTAGGAAGCTTCTCAATCTGAAAAGAAGATTCGATGTTACGGAGGCAAATCGAAAAGCAACCAATGGAAAGGTCAAACGAAATGACTGTACTCTTCGACCTTTGGCCATGGACATGCTGGATAAAGGACCTCCTGCAGGGTTCAAGTTGCCTATATTAGAAAAGAACTCAGCCGACCAATGCCTTGAATCATATGTAGCACTTTGAGGCTACTATGTGTTTGGTCATTTCCGAGGATGACGTGCTATGCAAGGCATTAACCAGCACCTTCACAGGTGCAACACTTACTTGGTTCTTTGGTCTGTCTACTGGCTCCATTACCTCATGTAGTTATATGAGGAGGAAGTTTTTAGAAAGGTTCTCTACAGCGGGGGCCCGTAAGAAGACAGTGACAGACTTAAACAACATGACTCAGGGAAAGGCAGAGAGTACCATGAGTTACTTCACCAGGTTCAAAGAGTTGGTCAACCAAATCGAGAAAGACCTTACAGATAGGGAGGTCATCAACTGCTTTAGGAATAAAGTGCCATCTCCTGATCTGGATTATGAGCTCCAGGTTCGGAGGGCGACACGAGGAAGGAGTTATTCGAGAGGGCTTATAATGTGGCCGTGGCTGAAGAACGGAAAGAAAGAATGAAAGATAGAGGATCCAAACATTCTGAAGTTGGTAAGTCGACAAAAGGGGGACATGTAAAGAATGACAACAATAAAGGGGAAAATAGAACCAGGGCGACTGAAAGAGTCCCTGAAAGCTTCACCCCACTCACGGTTAGTCAGACAGAGATCATGAACACGGTCGACCTAGGTCCTCCTGCCCCAATGAATACTAAAAATAAATTCAGAAGGGATAATGGTAGGTATTGCGAGTATCACAAGGACACCGGGCATACCACGGAAGAGTGTATGAGCTTGAAAAGGATCATCTAGGATGGGTGAATAAAGGAAGGTTGGATAGGTTTGTGAAGGGAGATCGTCCTACAGGAGGAGATCGACCTACTAGGGGTATACTCGAGCCGAGGCAACCAAGATTGACTTTGGGAGTAATTGCTGAGGAGACAAGCAACACAGCACTCAAACAAGATCTTTCAATTGAGAAAAGCTCCCTATGTGCCTCCCAGAAGTTGTGTTCAAGATGAAGTGATCAGTTTCTACCCTTACGAGCTAGCGGCTAGCATGACGGCGAGAGAACAAACATTGATGATTCCAGGGCACATTGATAACTATACCTCCAGCAGGATTTTGGTCGACACGGGGGCCTGCAAAGACATCCTATACAACAAAACTTTCCTAGACATGGTTTTAATAGAAGTCAGGCTGTCGCCTTACTCAGGTCGACTAGAGGGATTCACCAATCACAGGGTTTATGCCAATGGACATATAGAGCTGGAGGTCGATATTGGACAACATCCTTTGAGGATAACAGCTAAGGTAACATTTATAGTTATTGATGTTATAAGTGATTACCATGCTATACTAGGTATAGCTAGACAGGTCGCTCTAGGAATGGTTCCCTCAATCCCTCATCAAAGGGTTAAGTTCCCTACCATGCTGGGAGTTAGGTGTGTTCTAAGCACAGCTAGGGAGTACCTGGATCACGTGCTTCGATCCAAAAAGAAGAGGTAATTTGAAATTGACACTCCAGAGGAGAGTTGGAATTTCTCAAAGTCTGTCACCACTACTTCCTGATTATCTACGATCAAGTGTATAGAAGAGGCGACCTATCTCTCACATGACAACGTCATGACTGAGCCGAAACGTCCCTCTGAAAACACTTGGGTTGCAACAGATACATTTCGGTCGACCAGATCATCATTAGCGATCAATGCCTCCAAATCAACCAAAACTCAAGGGCCTCAAACGGGGAAATTGCTGCTGAGCTAGATGATATGATCAAGGTAGAAGCTCCAAACTTGGGGGGCCGAGGAAAGAAAAATGGTCAGAGAGATCATCATTGAGACTTTGGAGTTTAGAGATGGCCCAGAACTAGAACCAGTGGACGAGCTGGAGGATATAAAGGCCAACCAATCTTACCCCAAGCAGAAAATAAAAATAGGGAGACAGTTTTCACCAAAAGAAAAGGTGGAGATAGTCGACCTATTGGAAGAAAGTACAGACGTATTTGCTTGGAAGGTAGAGGATATGAGGGGAGTCAAAAAAGAGGTCACAGTGCATCACCTTGAAGTCAACCCCACCATAAAATTCAAAAGCCAAAAGCTAAGGATTTTTGCTCGCGACAAATAAATGGCCATCAAACAGGAGGTAAACAAACTTTTTAGCGCAGATATAAGCAAGGAGGCTTTCTACACTAATTGGCTGGCAAATGTAGTAACGGTTAAGAAGGCCAATGGAAAGTGGAGGATGTGTGTCGACTTCACTGATGTGAATTTAGCGTGCCCAAAGGATAGCTACCACTCCCACAGATAGACAAGTTGGTCGACTCAATTGCTGGATATGCCACCCTCAGTTTCTTTGATGCCTATTTGGGATACCATCAAATTAGAATGCGTGAAGATGACATTGAGAAGACAGCCTTCTAAGCAGCTGGAGGGATATATTGCTACACCAAGATGCCATTCGGGTTAAAGAATGAAGGAGCTACTTATCAGAGAACAAAGGCTTTGCTAGTCAGATTGGCCGAAACATGGAGGCCTACATCGATAACATGGTCATAAAAATCCAGGTCGGTCGCCATGTGGTCGACCTAAGAGAAACGTTCCCCAATCTACGAGCAAATGATATGAAGCTGAATCTAAGCAAGTGTGTATTTGGGGTAGCGACAGGCAAGTTTCAGGGCTTCATGGTATCGCAGAGGGGTAATGAGGCCAATCCAGAGAAGATAAAGGCATTGGTGGAAATTCATGAGCCTACGTGTATCAAAGAAGTCCAACGATTGAATGGTAGGGTCGCAGTTTTGGGTTGCTTCATAGCCAAGTCAACTGAGAGGTCTCTCCCTTTCTTCAAAACCTTGAGGGGGACAAAAAACTTTGAGTGGACGATCGAATTCTCCTCATCGTTCCAACAGCTCAAGGAATACCTCGGCTCCCCACCATTGCTTAGTAGCCCGGTTTAAGGAGAAAACTTGTATGTCTACCAATCAGCTGGAGATCGAGCAGTAGCTGCAGTTCTTGTAAGGGAGGAAAATGGCTTTCAGAAGCCTGTTTATTACGTGAGCAAGGCATTGTCCGACGTAGAAGGGAGATACTTCAGTGCTGAAAAGATAGCATATGCCTTAGTAGTAGCAGCTAGAAAGCTCTGAGCTTAATTCTTCGCTCACCCTATTGTAGTACTGACTAGTGCTCCATTGAGGAAGATACTGCACAAGCCAAAAAGCTCAAGTCGACTGCTAAACTAGTCCATAGAGTTGACAAAGTTTGACATTGAATACAAGCCTTGAAAAGCTTTGCAAGCTCAACCTTTGGCTTACTTCTTGGTCGAGCTTACGTTCACCAAGGAAGATAATGTAGAGAGCACCCTAAAAGATCTTGAAGGGGAAGGAGCATTCGAGCCAACAAACAATGAGTTTGCCCGATGATTGCTGGAAGGTTTACTCCAATGGGTTTGCTACGAAGAATGTTAGCGGAGCTGGGATTGTGTTGATCAAACCAGAGACTGGTAGAGCTTTTGAAGAAGCTTTAAGGTTCAAATTCCAAGCCTCCAACAACCAGGCAGATTATTAGGCCTTGATCGCAGCAGTTGTGTATGCTAGATGTTTTGGGTCGACTAAGATCATAGCCTACTGTGACTCCTAGTTGATCGTGCATCAAGTCAAGGGAGATTATGAAGTCATCAATCCTATCCTGATCAAGTATTGCGAACTGGTGAAAAAGTTGGTCCACACATGGAATTCTGGGAAATACAGAGGGTAGACGGTGATGAGAATGAGTTGGCCGACCTACTCTCCAAGTTGGCCACTTCAGACGAGCAAAATGGAGAACCAATCAAATACTTAGAGCATCTATCATGCGAAAGAGCGCAGGTTCTATGCTCGGTCTACAGATTTAAGCGTTGGATTGATGAGATGAAGGCCTACATTGAAACAGGTGAGCTACCAGTTGACAAGCAAAAAGATAGAGCGATAAGGAAGAAGTCCCCTAGGTTTACTATAGATGGGGACGCGTTGTTCAGAAGGTCATTTGTGAAACCGTTGCTGAGATGTGTTCATCCTATGGAGGTTCCTCAACTCTTGCTCGAAGTACACTTTGGAATATGTAGTGGACATCGAGTGGCCAGAACATTAACAGACAAGATACTCACCTTGGGGTACTACTGGCCTCATCTAAGGGAGGATGCTCGTGAGTTTTTGCAATAATGTGATAAGTGTCAAAGGTATGCCGACCTACCAAGGCTTCCAACAACTGGGCAAACTCCTATGATCGCATCTTGGCCGTTCGAGATGTGGGGGGGTAGATTTGATCGGACCCTTTCCACCCGCCCGAGGGAATTGTAAGTATGGGATCGTTGTAGCGATGGTGAATTTTTTAAACATCTGGGAGTCGTCACTTATTATTTATTGATGGAAAACAATAAGAAAAACCTTTTGATATTTTCAAGAGATTCAAGGGTTCGGGGGTTAAGTTATGGAATGGGTAGGTCAAGGAGCATCCATTCCACCATATCCGAAGGTTGGTTTTTCTAATTGGGTGTCATTAATCTAAATCAATCTATGAACAATAAGAAGAAATAAATAAATCCTAATTAATTTATTAATTAGGAATGTTGGATCGTATGCTTCGAGATCGCCTCCATGAATTGAAGGGACTCTAGACTAATCCTTTTGATAGGATTACACTACTCTAAAATCAATAGAGGGATTGAGAAGAGAAACAGAAGTTTAAGGATGATTACCTTTTTGAGAAGAGATTCGGACAGAGTTTCGACTCAAGTTTAGACTTGAATCTTGGTGCGGACAGAGCTTTACCTCAATCCTTGACTGGGACTTTGATGTTTGTTGATAAACAAGGTTGATAAACAAACTTTAGGTGATTTAGGGTGATTTTGTAGGAATCTTTCAGGGAGAGAAACCCACAAAATGTGTGTGTTATGTGTTTTCGATCGGGGATCGGGGACCTCTGAAATACTGTAAGTCATCCAGTATTTATAGGGGTTTAAGAGGTGGATGAATGACTTGGTCACCAAGATTAGGAGACTCAAGTGGATTGGGAATCCTCCGAAGGAAGCTTCCAGAACCCTCTAGTCAGTAGAGACCCGGATTAGATGATATTTATCAAGAAAAGAGGTTGAAACGGAGAAGGAAAGTGATTATGCACATCCGGCAGAGGGGTTGTCTCATGTGAGACACGCCTGTTCCGCGCGGGACAACTCATTTGATGACCATTTTGTCCTCTTCAGTTATTCCGTTAGTAAGTTAGGTCCAAAACTAATGAGGTTAGTTAGAAACATAACGAAACATGACGAAACTGATATGCTTTCATCAAAACATAAAAGAGAGACAAAGATTATTGTAATCATGAATTATAGGTTCAGAATGGGGTGTCTACAGAGCCCCTCGGCGATAGGTCTTATGAAAGAAGAAGTGTCATCGATAGAAAAGACATCATTCTGAACATTGGGATGGTCGTGCCGTACGGCTGCCTACGTATCTCTATCGGAGAATCAGACCAAAACGTAGTTCGACTCCAAAACACGAAAAGGCTGCTTTAGCTATTTTGAAAATCATTTTTTTTGAAAATCGAGAAGATTTTATTTTTGAAAAGGCAAATTCATACTGAGGAATCAAATCATGACCCAATTCTGAATATACCTATTGTCTGAAGATTCGTCTGTCTGGGCTCTGAACCTACGGGGAAAGATGTTAGAAAACATAGATTTACCAGTCCGGTCCTTTGCATTCAAATGATTTTTCTTTTGAGACTGACGTGATGTGATGATCCTGGTGATTCGGGACCGAGATTTTGTTGAGGTGACGATCCTGGCAATTCGGTATCGAGTTTTTGTTGAGGTGACGATCCTGGCAATTCAAGACCGGGCTTTTGGTTTTTGTTGGTGACGATCCTGGCGATTCAAGACCGAGATTTTGTTGGGGTGACGATCTTGGCGATTCAAGACCGGACTTTTTTGTTTTTGACGATCCTAGCGATTCAAGACCGGACTTTTTTAGCTGAGTATTTGACATACTAACCCTAGATGCTTGACACACCTAATTGGTGACGATCCTAGCGATTCGGGATAGAGCTTTTTGTTGGTGAGTACTTGACATACTACCTGTAGATGCTTGACACACCTAATTGGTGACGATCCTGGCGATTCAGGACCGGGCTTTTTTTGTTGGTGAGTACTCGACATACTACCTATAGATGCTTGACACACCTAATTGGTGACGATCCTGGCGAGTCAAGACCGGACATTTTGTTGAGGTGACAATCCTGGCGATTCAAGATCGAGCTTTTTGTTGAGGTGATTATTTGACATACTAACCCTGGATGATTGACACACCTAATTGGTGACGATCCTGGCAATTCAGGACCGGGCTTTTGTTGGTAAGTACTCGACATAATACCTGTAGATGCTTGACACACCTAATTGGTGACGATCCTGGCGATTCAAGATCGGGTTTTTTGTTGGTGAGTACTCGACATACTACCTGTAGATGCTAGACACACCTAATTGGTGACGATACCGGGCTTTTGTGTTGGTGAGTACTCGACATACTACCTGTAGATGCTTGACACACCTAATTGGTGATGATCCTGGTGATTCAAGACCGGGCTTTTGTGTTGGTGAGTACTCGACATACTACCTGTAGATGCTTGACACATCTAATTGGTGACGATTCACCTGTAAGGGCACTGAATCGGGCATTTTGTTGGAATATGCTTGACGCATGGCACTTGATGTGATGGATGCTTGACGTGATAAAGATGCTTGACGCTTTAAGAGATGCTCGACGCACTTAATTGGATATATTGAAAGGTAGATGGTACGCGAAATCCAAACACTCAACATGTTTGATCTAATTCTGGAAAGTAGGCACTTGACGTGCCTTATGCACTTTAATTCCTGCAAGAGGGTTAGCGAAAGCATTTGCATAGCAACATATATTCACTTAAGCATTTGTTTGTTCAAGACGATCAATGTGCACTCGACTCCAAGAATTAGCGGGGAGAATGAGTTCTATTATGTGAGAATTGAAAACTATTTGTGTGATTTTGATTTTGGTTTAGAAGACCAACCCGTGAGGTCCATCTAAAGATCAAATGAGACAATCGTCTAACAGGATTCCATTGAGATAACCCAAGTTCAACGCTAAGGCTCAGGAAACTTTGAGAATTTTTGTTGTCGCATGACTTTTTCTTCGTCAATCCCCTAAGTTTTTTTTTCTTGTGAGGATCATTGACTGAACAAGGTCTAAACCTCTCCAATGGCTTTTGCTATGTAGAACTTATGCTGCCTAATCCAAAGCGCGTATTTTCCAAGGCTTCTCTTGACACTAAGCCCATATACTTCTTGTATGTCGTAGATAACTTCGTGAACAGGCTTAAGAGGCTGTGTGAATTGAAGAAGGATCCCCTCCTTTTTCCCTTTGAATTTTTTTTTTCTTTAGTGACGCACCCTGGTTTTTGCCTAGACCGCCCTTTTGAGTTTTCAATCTAGCGGGCATCTCTTTTGCGTCCTTTGTTTTTGTGCTCTAACTTTTGCCTAGGCCGCTCTTTACGAGTTTTCAACCTAGCGAGCCTTTTTTTTAAAGTATGTTTACTCGAAGGGGACTCAGATGGAAGAATCTCATTAAGGAGAAAGATGAGATCTCAAGTTTAGTTGAAGAGAGACGGACTCTATTTTTTGGAAGGTGGTCCAAGCATTGACTCCTTTTAGGGAAGTAATATTCTCTAATGATGAGAGTGAGAAGCAAAAAGGGGAAAACTCCTAATGTAGATTTGATTACTCTTGAGAGTTTAAGTAGAGATTGACTGGGGGAGGAAAGGTCAGGAAGCCCCAGTTTTGATGCTTGGGTTTCAAGAGTGTGTATGAGAATGGCTAAGAGGAAGCCCCTAGACTCAACAAAGAACACTATATGGCTCAAAGATCTAGAAAAGTTGTTCTACCTTTAATGGACCTTGCATCATCTAGAAATTTCTTAACGAGTTTGAAAAGAAAGCCAATCATTAGTACGACTTAAGGCTAAACATTTCTCTTTATGAATTGATATTGAAAGTCTTTTTCATTTGCGCTGCCATTCAGGCTTCATTGTAAAAGGATATTGAGGAGTCCTCTTTTCTTCGTCGGTATCACTTGACTCTTCTTCTTTGTGGGAGAGTCCTTCTTGCCTTTGTTGAAATTCCATCCTTGTTGTGGGGCAATGAAGGCTTGAGAGTTTTTCTTCTCTTTTTTTTTTTGATGCTCTATTTTTGCCTAGGGCGATTTGAGGAGTTTCGACCTAGCGAGCTTTTTATTTATTTTTGTACTCTCAAAGCCTTGAATTGAGTAGCCCCACTCTTTTTGGGATGAATGTTGATAGCAGCGCATTTGGCTTCCTTCGTTTGTTGATCTTCGACTTTCAACAGGAGTAATGTTTAGCCTTAAACCTTCTACTAATAGTTTTCATTTCAAACTTATTTAGAAGTTTCTATTTTTCGTGACGATTTTAAGGAATGAGGGTCCACTATTCAGCATGGTAATGATACTCATAAAGAAAACAACTTTTGGGAAAGTGTTTAGGATAAAGAGATAACTTTTATTGATAAGGAAATTTGAAATAGACTCGATTGTTCAATTGACACAAACTAGAGAGGATAGAGATGTACTAGAGTGACAGAATGACTCTTCGAGAACATACTAGGAAGTTTACCTAATCTATATTCCTTTTTTTTCAAAGGCAAAAGGAGAGAACAATCGGAGCCACAAGGTGGTGATGCTTCAGTTGATCTTGCCGGCTTCATACAAGTCTTGGATGGCGTCCCTCAAATTATAGCAATTGTTGACCACTAAACTGATGGTAATCGCAAAATTTGTCGTGGTCCCAATCTTCTATCATTTTCTTAGGATGATAGTCTTCCATTTGCTTCAATTTTCTTTGGCCTACTAGATCATCGAACATTTCCTTAAGAGTAGTCTCACCAAAATAATGATAGGTACAACCAGTGTTCCCCTTTGTTGGACAATTCTCCTTTTCAGAATTCTTTCTAAGATGGATCAATTCATCAATTCTAATGCCCGATTTATGGAGCTCAAGGAAACTAGGAAAGTAATTGCCGACAAGCTTCTCTTGGTATTCTTCGTGGAGACATTGAAGTAGGATATGAATTTGTTCGTCTAGGCTTGTCCTATCAACGATTTTAGTCAGTTTGGTCCTCCATCTTTAGATGAAGTCTGCGAATGATTCATTTTGTTGTTGCTTAGTTTGCTCAAGGTCTCTCCTAGTATTGCGGTATGTAGTGTTGTCCTCAAATTGTTCTTGAAAGGCACGACTGGCGAGTGGCCAATCAAACCTTGTGGAGAGTGGAAGAGTCATGTACCAATCTCTAGCGGCACCATCAAGGGTTTGAGGGAAGCATTGAACTAGCAAGTTGTCATCGACACCCATAGGTAGCATGGCCCAAGAGTAAGTTTACAGATGAAATTTTGGAAAAGTAGTGCCATTGAATTTGGTAATATCGGGTGTCTTGTACTTTCTAGGAAGCTTTGACATGGATTGAGGAAGGGTGTCATAGTCAATAGAGAGCGAGGCTCCCTTGCTCACATCGAGAGATGCAAATTTCTTTTCTAGTATTGTCATGGTAAGGGGTTCGTTCTTGCTATCCTTCTTGAAAGTTTGGCTTTCGTTATCGGAGGAGGAAGATGATGAGCTAGACTCATACACCTTTTTCTTGTGCTTGCGGTGGCTATTAGCCTTCTTAGTACATGATACTTCATCATCGGAAGAGGTCCTACTTTCTTTCTTCTTTGAGCTTAATTCAGCCACTTTTAGTTTCATGGCTCGGAGTTCATCAACCATGGCTTTCATTTTCCCGGCTTGGATTCTCCTTTCAAGCTCTAATTGGGCCTTCATTTCATCAGCTTGGGCTTGTAGCATTTCTTCATATAGAGTCCTTTGATCCTCAATTTCCTTCTTGAGTGCTTCGGGATTCATCGTGTCGGAAGGAAATTGAATTACTACCGTTGGAGAGGTTGGGGAGCTTGACGACCTTAGAGATAAATTAGAGATATCCCAACGAAACCCCTTTTAGAATATTAGCCCCAAACGATCCTAGATGGAGAAAAGGATGATGGTTAAATTTACCTCACGAGCGATTTTTTTTTTTTGAAGTTTTATTTTTTATTAGAGATGGAGTTTTGACTCAAGGAGGGAGCGCACATCGATTATCAATCACAAACACGAAATCTGCAAATAAAGTCTCGCGCGAGACAAGGTAGCCTCGTACGAGACAACCATTCGGAGAGATGGATTTTTTTCTTTTTTTTTATTTCCTAAATTCATGGTCGGACGGACAATGATCCGTTTTCTATCTAGCATCCTAGGTAAATCTTGCAGGCATACATAATTCGAACCAAACCTAGGGACTTGGTAATTGACCATTCTTTGTAAAATAAAGCCATGTAAAATCGTTTTTCAAGAAGGATTTTTTTTTCTTTAAAGGGTCTTCCAAAAGGGTCATTCCGAAGGGACATTTTCGAAGGGACTTTTTCTTTTTCCGAATGAACTTTTCCGAATCCTTTCTCGATAGTCAATTTTACATTAACTTTATTTTGGTCAAAGACTAGAAAGATTATCAAGTCAAAACCGACCGGTCACGGAGTGTTCTTAAAGAGACAATCTACATAATATGTGGCGATGCAGGGCTGGAAGGCTAGGTTTCCCGCGATATGACAATCTAGGTGGATTGAATACGCGGAGTGGGATGATCCAACTTCGGAGAGATCGGTGACTAGGTGGTTACCGTTGTCCGTCCTTAGTGTGGGTCCCGGGTTAATCGGGGAAAGTAGTGCAATGACAGATATAATATGAGTGCGCGTGTGTGAGAGTCCGTCTAGGTGATAGAGAAAATAGAGAGTTTTTTTTTAAAACAAAAGAAAAATAGATAATGGCCGCACCAAGTGGTTGCCTACGTTTCTCCCAAATTAGGAAGACTCAGGTCGTCGTAGTTCCACTTAAAAAGAGAGAGAGAATTAAATTTATTAATTACAAAGCCCGAGTCAACCAATGACCGGTAAAAATTAAAATAATTCAATCTCACGCAAGTATATAATTCAAGTAATTAATAATTACTTCTACCCTGCAAAATAAAATTAATACAAGCAAAATAGAAATAACATTTATTTTGAATTTTCTGATTTTTTTTTAAAGTTTCTATTTGTTTTTCTTATATATATATATATATATATATATATATATATATATATATATAAATATATATATATATATATATATATATATATATATATATATATATATATATATATATATATATATATATATATATATATATATACTCCCTCCGTCCCAGCCCACTTAGGATTTTTTGAAAGGCACGGGGATTAAGGAAAAGGTAAATGTTGTGAGTGTAATTTAAAAATAGGAGAGAGAATGAGTGGAGAAAATAGTAAATTATAATGGTGTTGTGAGTATTAAAATAATGTAGGAGAGAGAATGAGTGGAGAGAATAGTGATTTAAGGTTTTCATTTTGGGCCGTCCTAAGTCGGGTGGGACGCCCAAAATGGCAAAAAGTCCTAAGTCGGCGGGACGGAGTATATATATATATATATATATATATATATATATATATATATATATATATATATATATATATATATATATATATATATATATATATATATATATATATATATATATATATATATATATATATACTTTTTTTTAAATGTGGTCAAACTTTAAACTTTAAAGTCAACTGCCAAAGTTTTTCCTTGTTTGAGGTCAACGTTTAAAGAAGAGTCAACGTGCCAAGGCTTTTTGTTTTTGTCAAACTTTGAACTAAAAACCCTTTTTTTTTTCATTTTTGATGCGCCGCCAAAACAGCCAAACAAACTTTTCTTTACCGAATATTAGTCTCGCGAGGGACTGCTTTGTCCCGCGCTGGACAAGCAGTCTGACAGTAATTTTTTATTTGACGAAAACAGTCAAGAAAAATTCCAAAAAATCAGATTTCAAACAAAAAATTGAAAATATTAATAACACCCAATTGTAATGCAAGTCTAACCCTCTTAATCAATTGTCCCTAGCGGAGTCGCCACTATAGCGATGGTGAATTTTTTTAAACATCTGGGAGTCGCCACTTATTATTTATTGATGGAAAACAATAAGAAAAACATTTTGATATTTTCAAGAGATTCAAGGGTTCGGGGGTTAAGTTATGGAATGGGTAGGTCAAGGAGCATCCATTCCACCCAATCCGAAGATTGGTCTTACTAACTGAGTGTTATTAATCTAATCAATCTATGAACAATAAGAAGAAATAAATAAATCCTAATTAATTTATTAATTAGGAATGTCGGATCATATGCTCCGAGATTGCCTCCATGAATTGAAGGGACTCTAGGCTAATCATTTTGATAGGATTACACTACTCTAAAATCAATAGAGGGATTGAGAAGAGAAACAGAAGTTTAAGGATGATTACCTTTTTGAGAAGAGATTCGGATAGAGTTTCGACTCAAGTTTAGACTTGAATCTTGGTGCGGACAGAGCTTCGCCTCAATCCTTGACTCGAACTTTGATGTTTGTTGATCAACAAGGTTGATAAACAAACTTTAGGTGATTTAGGGTGATTTTGTAGGAATCTTTCAGGGAGAGAAACCCACAAAATGTGTGTGTTATGTGTTTTCGATCGGGGATCGGGGACATCTGAAATACTGAAAGTCATCCAGTATTTATAGGGGTTTAAGAGGTGGATGAATGACTTGATCACCAAGATTAGGAGACTCAAGTATATTGGGAATCCTCCCAAGGAAGCTTCTAGAACCCTCTAGTCAGTAGAGACCCGGATTAGATGATATTTATCAAGAAAAGATGTTGAAACAGAGAAGGAAAGTGATTCTGCACATCCGGCAGAGGGCTCGTCTCGCGCGAGACACGCCTTTTCCACGCGGGACAACTAGTCGGATGACCATTTTGTCCTCTTCAGTTATTCCGTTAGTCAGTTAGGTCCAAAACTAACGAGGTTAGTTAGAAACTTAACGATACATGACGAAACTGATATGCTTTCATCAAAACACAAAAGAGAGACATAGAGTAGTGTAATCATGAATTATAGGTTCAGAATGGGGTATCTACAATCGTTGCAATTGATTACTTCACCAAGTGGATCGAAGCAAAACGTTTGGAAAAGATAACAGAGGAAAACACCATCAACTTCATCTACGATTATATTTGGTGCCGCTTTGGGGTGCCACATTCAATTGTTTCAGACAACGGCTTATAGTTTTCAACTGCTTTTGAAATAGAGATGAAGAGGTTGGGGATTAAACATTGGAAGTCGTTAGTCGCATATCAAAAAGGCAACGGGCAAGTAGAAGCGGCCAACAAATTGGTATTGGCAGCACTAAGCAAGGGACAACTTGGTCGCGCATGCAGATGGTTGGACGAACTACCCCTTGCTCTTTGGGCAGTCCACACAATCACCCGGGGGCCCATTGGGGAAACCCTACAACAAGGGTGGCCTTGTTTGATCAACACCATAATAATTCTAACAGATTGCTCGACTTGGACCTATTGGATGAGAAACGGATGACTGCTTAACTTAGAATGGTCAATTACAAGCAAAAAACTAAGGGTTATCACGATAAGAAAGTTAAGAAGAGATCGGTCAATATGGGGGACTACATATTAAGGATGATCGAGGAAACAAGAAGGAAAGCTGAACAGAATAAGTTATCTCCGAATTGGGAAGGACCTCACATCGTCACTAGAATTGCTAAGGAGGGGACTTATATGATCGACCATCCTGGTGGTGACGAACTGAAACATCCTTGGCATCCTAGCCACCTAGTTAAATATTATTTCTGATTAAGCTCTCTATGTAATGATCTACTTCATCAATAAAATGGGGTCACCCCCGAAAAGTTTCGTTCACAAACTGTGTTATGCTTGCAATATGATTCAATTCAGATCCGACTCTTAGTCAATCTCGAAATATAAACAGACTCGACTAAAGTGCTAAGTCAACCTCGTCCTTAAACAGGTCCGACTTAAGACTTATGTCAGTCTCGTTCCTTAAATAGAATCGACTAAACTTCTAAGTCAATCTCGTTCTTAAACAGGTTTGACTGAATACTTATGTCAGTATCATTCCTTAAATAGACTCGACTAAAGTCCTAAGTCAACCTCGTTGTTAAACAGGTTCGACTGAAGACTTATGTCAATCTCGTTCCTTAAACAGACTCGACTAAAGTCCTAAGTCAGCCTTGTTCTTAAACAAGTTCGAATGAAGACTTATGTCAGTCTTGTTCTCAAATAAGTTCGACTAAAATCTTTGTCAGCTTCGTTAGGGCAAACTGGTATGACTAACACTTTGGTCGATCTTCTAATTAATCTAGTTCGACAAAAAAAGACAAAAGAGTGGATCAAAGCATAATGATTCAAGAGTCAACTAGCATTAAATAATAAGTACCCCAAAAGCGGGATAGAACTTGTCAAAATACAAATATTATGAGTTAAAATGCCTCCCAAACCGGACTGAAGCATTAACGACTAAAAACAAAAGTGAAAATGTTTGGAACTTGTTCATTACAAAACTAACTTAAAAAAAAGATCAATCTTCTTGATCGTCATTTGTTTTCTCCTGCTGCTGTTGCCCCCTCTGCTCAGCCTCCTTAAAAACGTGGTCCTGTGTGACCTCATCATTCTCCTCCTCATCTTCATAAGCCTATTCAAGCTCCTAGAGTATAGCATTGTAGTTCCTTTGCTCAACTAGAGAGGAGACCCAGAGCTCTAGCCCGTCCTCTCCAACTTGTTGGGCAATGACTGCCAAGTCATTAGCATTGAAAGGAACGAGGGAGTGACCTGCTCAAGCTGCCTCATCATACCTTTTAGCATGGGCCCACTCAGCCAATTTCTCAATTGACTGCTCGACGCTGGGATACACTAGAGTCCCCCCGATCCATATGTTGGCGTCCAACATCATAGAAGTCTCTAGCTCGGGACACTATAATATTTTAGCACTCATCGCTATTTTTAAATAGCTCGATGACCGCCTTTTCCATTGCTTGAGCCTCTTCCTCCCACCTGAGTCGAGCTTCCTTGTGGTCATTAATCATCTGTTCCATTCTTCTACTACGGTCATCGACCATACCAAACAACTGCTCGACCTGGCCTTAAGCTTTGGCTTTCTCTTGGCGAGCCAGTGCCATATCCTCCTCCAAGGCAGCCTTGATGGGAGCTTTAGATTCTACCTGAGCTTGAAGAGGAGCGAGCCGCTCCCTTGAGACCTTCAGATCAGCTAGAGCCTCATCCCGCTCCTTCTCAGCGTTAAAATGGGCACTCTGGAGAGCCGGCGCTGGGAGTCAGAGTCCACCAGCTTCTCCCACAGCTCGACGACCTCCCTAGCCTTTCTTGAGTATTTGGTGGAGGCTATCTGCTCCTTTTCAATCGCGTCTCTCCAGCTACACTTGGCTTGCTCCATCAGAGTAAGACACTACACAGACAAGGAAGAATAGTTAATGAGTTGGAATCCAAAAATATAGCGATCAAACAGAAAAGAAAAAATAGGAAAAATATAAGGCTTACCTCGGAAGCTAGGAGGCTGGACCTATCATTATATTCTTCAGGAGTGAGCCCCTCCTCTACAAACCGGGCCAGCAGGTCTCTGTCCGCTGCCCTCCTCACTATTATTTGCCCCAATCCCAGGTCGAGATATTGGTGGCATAAGTTGTTAATCCCAGTGAGCGGAGGGACATCACTTAGCCTCTCCACCAAGGTCTGCACTGATTCTGTGCTTCTGAGAAAGGGGATATGGAGAGGAGGTTGGCTTGAGGCAGAGCCCGCGCCTCTAGAAGTTCCATCTTCATCAAGTCCTATGTCGGCACGGGACCTCTTCCTAATTTGACTAAGGGGAAGGTCGGCATCAGCTTACTCCAGCTCATCAGCATCGAGCTCGAGGTCCACAACATTTTAGGGGTCTACCCCAGTTGAATCTTGCCTGGGCTCTGAGCCCGACTCAATCTCGATCAACATATCGACTCCCCCTCTCCCCTAATGACTTTCACTTGGGGGCTTGCTCGATGGGCTCCACTAGCCCAGTCCCATCTATAGAGGATCATCCCCACTCCTGCTCTGGGGAGCAAGGCGTTCTGGTCCATGGCCTCCTTCTCCAGGCTAGCCCTAGCATTGGCAACTCTGTGTGCCTTCTTATTCCTCCTCCTATCTCCTAGGTCGACGATGCGATTCATGTTGGCATCTTGCTCGGGAGTAAGAACTGCACGATCAAAAGAAATAGTTATCAAAAGAGTATGCGAGCCGAATGACCGAAAAATTTAAAGGTACGTTCGCCATAGTGGAATAGGCCTCTGCAGTGGCCAGGTTTCTTCTTGCAGAAATGACATTGGTACTCAAATCTCTCCCTCTCGTAGATCACCCAATATGAGGACTACGGATTATGGGCACTAAAGGGGCTACTTCCCCATCTCCTCCTAGCATCATGCCAGCTTAAATAAAGAAGTCCTTGTCTGACGCCAATGTCGCCCAACTAATAGTGCTCTTCCGAGCCACTAATGTCAACCTACGAGTAAGCTCCGCGTTCCACTCTAGGACCGAGCAATCCTTCTTCATGGGGGGGCATATCAACCTCAGGCAATGGGAACTCCCATCCCTTTCTACTCTCCACAAGAATCATGTGGCTATTCCACCATTAAACCTTATCGGGCAAGTTAGTGAACAATTTTGGGGCCCTAGCTTTGTCGGGGTATATATTCCAAAGGTCTTCTCATTCATTACCACCTTGAAGAACCTCCTAAAGGTGTGCATACAGGGCTCATACTCTATAAACCTGCTCACCATGGCAAAGCTAACCAATACCCTCACTGTATTGGGGCCCAAATGCATAGGGACAACAGCCATACACTCTAAGAATTCGCAGATAAAGGGGTCAAGAGGAAGTCGTAGCCCGGCCTTAAATTGGTCGTAATAGAAAGCTACCATAGCCAAGCTCAGGCCCTAGTGCTTCCAAGACTGGGCTTTCCTTTGCCTCTCGGTGAAGTGGGTAAGGTGGAAGTCGTCACGAGAGACCTCAAAAAAATCATAGAGGATGTTGATTCACGACTCTGCATTCTTTCTCCCTATGGCCGGCCAGGGGGCCACGTATCCCCTCTCATTGCGACCTGGAACAACTGTCGAGCAAAACTTATCCACATTGCTGGCAGAGAAGGAGCTAGACAATGAAGAAGTAGAAGTTTGTTGAGTTGGCATATCTACCGAAGACACATGAACAGGGGAATCAGACCTAGTTGAATTATGCTCCGAGCTATCTAAGGGCAACCTAGATTCTCTTAGGAATGCTAATCTCTCTCTAGGAAAGGGAGGTTTGTTGAAATTGATGTAAAAAATTATTAGGTGGTCTATCAGTTTATAGAAGAGACGGAAACGAATAATCCGTGGATCATCCGCCTCCAAATCCCCCATACTCTCACCAGATGGAAACCCTATCTCACTATAGAAAAAGCTCCACCTATCTAGAATGGCAATGTACTCCTCTCTCTTCAATTCCCTCCATGGGCCCCCTCCCCTAGCCTTTTGTAAATCCTAAGGTTTATGGAGTTATACCCATATCTAATGCCTAGCTCGAAGCCAAAGGTTCTGGCCATGGTGGAATAATGGGGAAAGCTTAAAAATAAACCTAATGAAGAGAAATTGAAGGGTACCTTGTTAAATTGGGGAAGAACAAAGCACAACGGTGGAACGGAAATGCGGATTGCACCAGTGTTCCATGCTATTTGTTCTTGCTGGGTTTGAGAGCTTGGAGATGGTAAAGTTGGAAAAGGAAAGGAATCATTCCTTATATATGTCTCCAAATCCTTACCTAAATTGAAAAGGGTGGGGGACATAACCGTTCCGTTTGTCAGAGTTAATGTTCCGCAGCGGTTCCTAATGCATTTGTCCAATCGCAAGAACAGTACCATTATTGAGAGAATTACGGAACATTAAACAGTGTATCCAATCGCCAAAAGTCAATCATCGAGAGCGACCTACGTCTACCCGGTCCACCTCCAACAGCGAGAAAAGTGAATCATCAGAAAACATCTCATAACTTCCTGGTCGACAAAGTCAACTCAGAAAGTTGGGGGCCACTGAACGGAATAAAAGTGACGGGCCAGGCCCAACGTATAAAGCCCAACACTCTAGGCATCATAAAGACACAGTTACTAAATGGGCCAATCCAAATACAACGGCCCAGTGGCCCAAACATTTTGGATCAGTTGACCTAGCTCATTGTCTGACCATCTTTGTTCCCGACCTAGCTTTTTCCGAAATACGATCATCTAATTGGGCAACCTCTACCTGAGCAAGGCATGAATTCAGGTCGACCTCTAACACTTAGGCGATCTTGACTTACAGAAACATGCGTCTATCTATAACTCAATATGTAACTGTCTCCTACAATCATGGAGATCGTTACGTATGCATTGTTTACACGATTTAAAGGATTCATTACGATACTACGTCATGACTATATATACCAGACTAAATCTAACGTAAAAACATAATGTCTTATTGGCTTGTCTGAGATTAGGTTACTTTCATATAGTTCTATACAAACTAATAACACCACATCTTATCATCACGCCGGAGGGTGTTAGCCGAATACCACCACGTCTAGTCATTTGTTCGTGTTTTCAGGTTATATTTGCTGTAGATTAAACTATTACTATACTAACGCTGATATTTATCATTTTCTACATCATAAGTGAGGAAAGAGGGAGAAATTGGGATAGAGAATAGTAACTGAACAGTATAAACCGAGATACGAACATAGGCTTGTCCGGGTAAGACCCAAGTGGATTGGGCCCTAAACATAATCCATCAACTCTCATCTACGAGGGAAGACCTTGGCTTCCTTGTCTCTATATCTCGTCATTCATAAGGCTGATATGGGCTCAGCAAGCGAGCATAACTAAGGCCCAATTTAAGTGCCGAGGAGACCTCCCTCATAGGCCGAGATGTCTCCCGTGAGGACGAGGTGCCTTCCTCGGCTATGATGTCATCATAACTAGCTCTCCTATTATATCTAATCCTTTCCCCGGCTCTTCGTACGCCAGCCAGAAGGACGAGGAGAGGAGCATCTCGGCATAATGACAGAATGGCAATTTATCAGTCCTATCCAAATAAGGTCACTAAAGCAGTTACGATCTCTCTAGGATTGTAACCTCCTATATTAATTCAAGTCAAATAAGGACTCCTCAACAGATATAATCCTCCTAGGATTATACCTTATCTCTTTGCAGTCCAAGTTCAATATGGATTCTACATATCAATTCCAATAAATATAAGCCATTGTAAGTACCCAAATCCGGATCGTCAAAATCCGTCAGAAAGTTAACCGAAATCCGTTAACTGGCCCGCTCCAGGTTAACCGGAACTCGTTAAACTCCCCGTTGCCATGCCAACGAGACGTCCGAGACTGCCCCGTGCATCCCGACGTCGAAACGTACTTAACACGTGTCATCGCACGTAAAAGTATGGCTTTCCCTGAAACGCACTTTCCGGCACTTTTCGGGGGCGTTTCGGATATTTTTCGGACTGTTATTTTAAAAAACGGACAAAACCGGGACCCGAGAATGAACTCCCACACATTTGGTGAGTCATGGGACACGTGGCAGCCATGCCACAGCCCTCCCATCACCCTTCAATCAGAAATCAAAGGGAAAAGACTAAAATACCCCTGGTAAACAGTCTAAGTCGTGGGACTCCTGTGCAAACTTTCTGAAATTGCCAGCAAGCCCCTCAAAGTTCCAAAATACCACAAAATCCTGGAAATCAGTCTAAGTCCGTCCGGACTCTTACTGCATTTTTCACCCTATAAATAGGAGGGCTGTCAAAGCCAAAACAACAACATTTTTCACTCCAAAAGTCACTTCACCCACGGCCCAAACTGAGTTTCACCCCTCCCGAGCTCCCGTTTTATCTCGATTCACGTGAAACTTCCGTATTTCGATCAAATACGCCCCTCACCACTCCAAAACACCTTTCCAAACCACTTTCCGTGTCCCATACACACCCCCGAGCCAAAGGAGTCGACCCTAGCCATAGGTATAACTCCCTCTCTCTAATCTCTCGTTTCGTCTCGGTTTACGCGCCAGTCGCTACAACCGTTTCGAACCACGTTATTGAAATGTAGACGCCTCCGTCTAACGGGGTCCGATACGTTTTAGCCCCTCGATCCTCTTCTCTTCCCGTAAGAGAAGTAATCACGGGTTAAAACGGCGTTCCGTTTACTTTTTATGTCATTTAACATTTCGGATCGATCGATCCGTCGATCGTCATTTACTTTCTGTCATTTACAATTCCGAGCCGTTTTGGCTCGTTAATCGTCATTTACAATTCCGAGCCGTTTTGGCTCGTTGATCGTTATTTATGATTCCGGATCGTTTGATTCCGTTGACACTACTTTAAATACTGTCATTTACAAAGTCCGACCCGTTTGGATCGTGATAGTATTTACTTTTCAAAGTCCGATTCGCAACTCGATTCGTTGATTGCATATCATTTAATACGTTTTTTCCCGTAAAAATCGTTAACAATGTAATGCCCGGTTCAAAACCGAAGTTCATCCTTCGAACTCTCTTTCAAAACGCGCGAAATGACGTTTGGCATCCAAACGCTCATCTTCAAACTAAAAGCCGCCATTTGACACTCAAAATCATTTAATACGCTTTTTCCCGTAAAAATCGTTAACAATGACTCGCCCGGTTCAAAACCGGAGTTCGGCCTTCGAACTCCATTTCAAACTCAAAATCGACGTTTGCCACGCAAACGCTCATTTCAAACTCAAAACCGACGTTTGTCATTCTAACGCTCATCTTTTCAAACAAAGTCACCTAATCAACGTTTGACATTCAAACCAAGATTAAGCTTGTCATTCAAGCCCCCCATTTCAAAATGCAAACACACACACACACGCACACGTTTTCGAGAAAGGTAGAAAGACTCGTCATACGAGGCATTTCGGGTGATCTCATAATACTCTTCCCGAAACGTAACGTGACCTCCGAACCTAACAATCTCTGGTACTCAAAGCTTTTTACTCGTTTTTGCTACCAATAAAAATGACCCCCGTTTTCAAAGCCTTTTCCTAAGTTTTTGCTACCAATAAAAACGACACCATTTTCACTAAAGCCGTTTCTCAACGTTTTGGGCTCAAAATACAAAAACTGCGTGGCGACTCCTCATTTTCCTTCCCATGAAGCGAGGTCTCAGACACCAACCCTCCGCGAAAGACAACCGCCTTTCCGCGCCCGCGCGCGAAAATCCGGGTAATTTCAGTTGGCGACTCCGCTGGGGAAAATCTGGATACTTTTTTCAAAACTGCCGTTGTTTTCAAAAAAAGCATTTCGTGGGTCAAACTTTCGTTTACCCTTCCTCGTTTTCGTGTGCGTGTGTTACTTTAAACCTCGAACGGTTTTTTCAAGGGCATTACTTTGTCATCTTTTCAAAATCATACCATGTTTGTGCATCCCCATTCATGTTTGATTTTCATTGCTATCTTTTGAACTGCGCATCATAATGCTTTAAAACACATTCTGAAAAATCTTTGTTTTACTCAGAAAAAGAATTTTAGTGACCGCACGCTACTTGCACTTGCTGCCTCGGTACACCGCACTTCACGTACACTTGCTGCCTCGGAACACTGCACACTACAACCCGTAACCCGGGATGGCCTTATCAGTTGCACCCCGATTGGCTTGCCAGATGCCTTTCCGAGGCGCACGTGTAAGTACCCCAATCTGGATCACCCTCTTCCGAGCACATAGGAAACACCGCAGACTCACAAACACAGTCTCAAAGACCCATGGCACTCAAAACCCTCTCAAAACCCTCAATCAAACCAAGTGAGGAGCCTTTCTGGGATAAAAAGGGACAAAAGGACCTTTTGGGAATTTTCAGGAAATTGGAAAAGCATAAGTGGTCCGTACGGACCTCTTTGTTTTAATAATTACTGAATCCCCTTTAGTCCACAATATTTCCTCAAATCCCGGAGAAAATGATTACCCTCATGCATGGTTGGTCCGTACGGACCTCTTTGCATGCTGAGGTGGTCCGTACGGACCTCTTTGCACAGGGGACATCATAATTCCAGAATATTCACCATCATCACATATTCCCTCAAATCGAGGAAAACCAAAAATCTGGATAACATGGGAGGTCCGTACGGACCTCTTTGCAATTTTCTCCTACTATAAATAGAGGGCTCCCCCTCCCTCATTTTTCACACCTCCCTCTTCTCTCCTCTCCCCCCAGCCTTCAGGCTCCCCTCTAAGACCCTTCGGGGCAATCCCGGCCCCTTTCGGATCCTTCCGAGGCCTTTTGAGCCCCCTCGTGGTGCTCCGAAGCCTCCCCGAGCGCTCCCGCGACGCTCCTGCGCTGCCCCGAGGCACTCTCGAGGTACTCTGAGGCCCCTCGTGGTACTCCGAGGCCTTGCCTGGTCTTTCTCGAGGAGTCCCGGCTCTTTCCGAGTCAAACCGGCGATCCCAAACCACGCCGAAACTCTGCCCGAGTGATCCCTGCCACCCCAACGCACGCCGAACCTCTGCCCGAGTGATCCCTGCGATCCCAACGCACGCCGAAACTCTGCCCGAACGCAGCCTACAATCTCAACTCACGCCGAAACTCTGTCCGCAGACAACCGGCCCCTCCCGAAGCAATCCCGGTCCGTGCCGGAACATCATTCCATCCCCAAACACTATTCTCCAGCGGAAGACAGACACGAACCAACATTGGTAAGGCTTCCTTCCATTACTATTTCAATACGCAGTGTACAATGTAGACATCCGACACAACATGCATTTTTAAAAGCACACACACACACACACAACATTTAAAGAATATTAGGGGTATCCGAAAGACTCGTTTTTACGAGGCGACTCGGGTGAGCTCTAAGATTCTAATATTCTCTTCCCGAGGAGTCATCTGACCTCCGAACTAAAAATCTCATCACACAAAATACAGTTTATTTCTAAACTGATGCCCTTTTTCAATGTTTTGGGCTTAATAATAAAAACGGCGTGGCGACTCTACAAAGCAAAACACAGCGAGACACCTCCAACCTCGCAACGCTAAAGCGGAATAAAGCCAGATGTCGGGGCGCGAACGCGCTGCCTCTCGGATCCGGGCGAACATTCCCGAACAGCGACACCACGAATGCGAGATGCACGGGGCCTTTCTCGCGCTCTAGGGTGCGCGGATCCCGGGTAATTTCAGTTGGCGACTCTGCTGGGGATGTTTTGTTTTAAAATATTTTTAAGCAAAACAAAAGATTTTTAAAACGATGATGAGGGTCAAACTTTCATTTTACCCCTTTCTTTAACTGTTGTGTGTGTGTGCACGTGCTTCGTTTTTATTTTACAAAAAAAATAAAAATACAAAAAAAAAATGCATCAATATACATCTGTGCATACATTTAAAATTCTTCGAAAAAAACTTCTGTTTTACTCAGAAAAAGAATTTTAGAGACCGCACACTACTCGCACTGCTGCCTCGGTTACACCGCACGCTACGCGCACCTTGGCCGCTTGCACGCGCCTTTTGCCGCCGGATGCACTGCACACTACAACCCTTAACCCGGAGTGGTCTCAGTTGTAGTCCGTTTGGTCTTCCTAGGCCTCTCGGATGCGCACGGGATCATTCCAAACATCCCATCCTAGCCAAGCGTCAACCTTGCACGTTTGAGTCTTGAGTCACACTCTGTCCAGACTCGGTTGGTTTTTACCCAGTCCGTGTCATACAGCCTGGATACATATACCATGCCGGCCATTTTTTGAGTCAAGGCTCAGAACTCAAGATCCCTTGCGCAAGCAAAGCGATGAAAGGTCATGCTAAAATCTCGACCTGATCTTGATTTCCGAAGCTACACCCAGACGATGTTCCGTCCGGATATACATCCATGCTCACATGACACCATGTCATTACGCCTTTGATACGTCGGCCATGACAATATGACCCGGCCCAATGCCTAACGTCACGAGATCCCTTGCGCAAGCAAGCAAAGAGAAGGTCATGCCGAACTCTTGACCTAATCTTGACTCGGTGGCGGCTCGGTTCACTATTCACATGGCTAACGCATTAAAACGAACATGACAGGCTCGGTCCTTAGGTTCCATTTTTCTTTTAGGCCGGTGGAAACCGGTTGCCCTATAGGACCCTCGCCGGTGTCCACCACAGGATGTCGAAATACGGGTGCAAAACGAGGGGCTTATAGTCGTACGAGATGGTCTCCGGCGACCCAGGATCTAGCATAGTTGCGAAAAAGAAGAGCAATCTTTTCCAACCTACCTAGGACTCTGAGAAAACATGTTTTAAGTAAATTAAAACAACAAAAAAAAATATAAAAGAAACGAAAACCGCATGCCACGTGAGCTTTCCCCTTTTATCCCGTGAGGCCATTCCCGTGTCTAAACCTTGCCCATCACCCCTCCGGCTAACAGAGAGTGATCGAGAGTACCCGGGAACCCGTCTCCCGTGTCAAAGCCGCAAGGTCCAACTTTCTTCCGGCTCTGTCACCGGGACGGTCAGTCAATTCCCCATGGCCAAGTCAGTGGATAACAACGATGAGAATGGGACCTTACCCCCAAGAAATTTCCCAACATTGGAAGAAGTTTGGCAGGTCCTCATGGCTATTGAGAAACGCCAAGGTGAACAACAAGCCTGGATCGAAGACGCTATGCACCACTTGGGGACATTAGCCACCCAACTACAGGGCTTCCAAAGCCGTGGCCCCGCTCCTGCACTTCTAACGCCTCTCATTGTCTCCCGAGAAGTCAACCTATTGCCCTCGTACGAACCATGCGGTTATGACATAAGGCCACAGGACCCTCAGGAAGGCCTGCCCATTCGGCCTCACGAGGTCCCGGTACCACCGCCGAACAACGTACACATCTGGTGGGACGTCTGCGATTGCAGTGCTTGTTTGGAAATGGAATTCCAGGATGAAATGAACGAGGGCCATCCTCGAAGAAAGAAGAATCCATCTTCTCAACAAAAACTAAAGAAGAGGTATGAATCCGGTGATCCCACAGTCGGAACCCTTGGTGAACCCTCAGGGAAGTTTGACTACTATGTCATCTACTCATGAAGCCTAGCTCTACACAAGGCCATGGCAACGTCGCTCCATGATCAGAGTGGGACGAGCTCCGCACCGCCACGAAGGCCCGAAGGTCCGGATAATCCAACCCCTGTCTTGGGAAGATCTCAAAGCCACTATTGATGCTTCGGTAAAAGCTATGACAGGTGAACGAATTGAAATGTGCGATGCGGCCTTACGCCAATCGGGGTCCTCCCACTACATAAATAGGAGAGACAAGCAAAACCATAAGGCCGAAGTGAACGTTCGACACGTTCCGGTCAAATCCCGATGAATCCCCACGGGCGGACAAAAGGCCAACCATACACGAGCCACGGGCGAAAAGGGGCCCTACGCCAAAGAAGTGAAACCTTGGACCCAAAGTGAGGATCTGTCTTAACACGGCTCAAGTGCACTCGGGATAACATCTCGCTCGGTCCTTACTCACTTCATCTTACCCGCACAAGCTCAAGTTGGAAGAAAGCACTGGCCCAGACCATGGTTCCCATCACGGTGACACTGATGAAGCGGTTCGAGATGATTGGCAACATTAATTACAACAATATCATCACTTTCACGAGCTCGACCTTCCAAAATTTGGGGGCGACCACAATGAGCCTCTCTACATAACGGTTCAAGCGGACGAGCGTCGTCTCCCACGGGTTTTGGTAGATGGGGATCATCCATGAATGTCCTGCCATCCAAAATGATGGATCTGCTAGGGATCAAAGTGACTGATCTAAAGCCCTCAACTCAGGCAATCAAGGCATAAGACTCAACATCCCGCCCAGTCTTGGGGATAGCCACTTTGAACCTGTGGTTCGGAAAACAAATGGTCCCGACGGATTTCCAAGTCATCGACATCCCGATCACATTCACTGCCATTTTGGGACGCCCTTGGCTACACCAGATCAATGGGGTGGCATCCACTCTCCATCAGTGCGTAAAGTTTGTCCAAGGAACAGATCTAACCATCATATACGGTGATAGCGTAGTCACCGAAAGGACCGACACAAACGGCGTCCCGGTCTTAGAAATCAAACACGACAATGATGGCATGATGCTAACAGGGTTCACCATCGAAAGCCCAAAGGCCCAGGTATGCCACATAGACCTGCCTTTGATTTGGGACAAGATCCCTCCCCCGATGAAAATGATGAAGCACATGAACTACATCCCGGGGCTCGGTTTGGGAAAACGTAATCAGGGTACCCAACAAATCATCCATATCAAAGAACAGAATACTCTCCATGGCTTGGGATACTCTCCTACTCCCGAACACATTGCGGAGGACAAGCTAGCTGCACGAAAACGCTCCGCAGATAACAAAAGAGGCTTGCACGCAATCTCTGATCTTCGTCCTTACAGCTTCGACATGACCAAGTAATTCACAAAAAAGGCCGACAACTTGGAAGAGGATCCAGGAAAAGGAACAGAGTTGATCAGCGCCAAACAAAGCTGGCCGACAACCATGGACAAGCTCCAACGGAACCTGGCAAGATTCAGAGGCCTCAAGCCAAATCCCGTCTGAAGAGCATTTCTCGATACACCGCCTCTACCGGGATCCATGACCACCACTATTCACAACGAATTTTGGTTCAGGAAAACCCCCTCTTTGGCAGAAGAACTCGAAAAACTCTCTGTCAACATTCCTGCCTTCAACAAGCGGGACGAGTCTGCATTCGAGCTAGTAATGCCCAAGACAAAAGCAAAGGACTCCGCAGACGATGCTTGGAACGAGCCACTGCTCCACCTGCTCTTCAATGAAGAAATCGAGATGCCAGACCTGATCGATTTTGTTTCTGATAACTATGTGATAGCCATGATTGGGAATGGTGACACAAAGGCTTTCAAACCCCGCCTCCTATCAAGCTCATGGCCACTCAATAACTGGGCCACCTTCTCCGGACCCACTGCCAGCAAAAAGGACATGATCGAACAACTTGGTCTGACCCCTCGAGTTCTAGAGTCCAGTGTCAAAACTCATCCTGAGTCCATTATCTTTGAATTTGAGTCTCTCGAGTCATCTGATGGCCTCACGCCAGAAGATTACGAACTCATTGCCAATAATGTATTCCCTTATGCTCTTAATGAATGCTTCGATCTTTCCGAGTATCCTCTCATTGCATCTTTAACAACTGATAAATTAACTAACACACAAACAGTTAATAACAATTCATCTCTACAAAAGGCAAACACATTAATTGAATAAATGCATCAAGCAAACATTTAAGCATGTTGTCAAACGAGAGAAAAACCGGGCCCAAGCTGCCGAGGAGGTTTTAATCACAACGATTTGCAAGATTGCTGAAGAGCCAAAGAGACGCAAGTCCGACGCCATTTCCAGCACAGACCAGAACGGGGAAACCACCTTCATGAACAAGGAAGGCCCACACACAGGAGGGGTCAAAACCAAGAGCATCATGGCCCTAAAATGCCTCGCCTCTCACTTCGTCATCCTCGGGGACATGCTATACAAGAAACGCTACCATGGACCACTCCTACGCTGCATCAACCAGGAAGAGGCAAACAAGTTCATGAATGAAGTCCACAATGGGGCTTGCGGTCCCCACATGAACGCCAGAGCCCTGATGCAAATCATTCTCAGGATGGGTTACAACTGGATCTCCATGGAGGCAGATTGCATCCACTTTGTCCGAAGCTGCGACAAGTGTCAACGGTTCTCCAACCTCAATCATCTGCCGCCCCACGATCTCTGCATGACTACACCACGGCCATTTGCCACTTGGGAATTGACGTCATCGGGAAAATCGCTCCGCCCGGGCGACAACGGTCACGAGTTCATCTTAGTAGCCATCGACTACTTCACCAAATGGGTCGAAGCCAAGTCCTACAAGGTACTTACCTCCAAGAAGGTCGCGCATTTCCTCAAGGAAAACATCATCTGCCGATACGGCATCCCAAATGAGGTCATATCAGACAATGGTTCACACTTCGAGGGGGAATTCGACAGACTGCTGGCGGAATTCAAGATCACACGCCACAAATCTTCTCCCTACCGGCCACAAACAAACGGCGTCGTGGAAGCAGCAAACAAAACCCTCAAACAGATCATCCGAAAAATGACCACCCGAGGACGAGATTGGCCCGAGAAGCTGTAACTTGCACTTTGGGGCTACCGCACATCAGTCAGAACAGCCACGGGAGAAACCCCATTCGCCCTGACATACGGGATGGAAGCAGTCATTCCCATTGAACTGGAAATTCCCTCACTCCGAGTGCTGCTGGAAAATGATGTCAACGAAGTCGAATGGCTCACGAAGCCGACATGACGAATTGGCTCACGCTAGACGAGCGACGACTAAAGGCCATGGAACACGTTCCGAGCCTATCAGCGGGATGGCTAGAGCTTTCGACAAGAAAGTCAAGTCCCGAGACATCGGGGAAGGCGATACGGTACTCAAAGAAAAGCCTCCCACCCGAACCCAACCCATTTGGGAAAATGGGAACCCACATGGATCGGCCCTTTCGTGGTTCAAAAGATCTTCTCCGGAGGCGCCATGAAGGCCAGACCTAGACGGCAATCCCTTCTTGAATCCGGTCAACGGAAGCAAACTTCGCAGATACTTCGCTGAAGAAGAACAGCGTGCATCTCTTGGCACTCCATGTAGTGTCGAACTACGCGAGACTGAGCCCTCTAGTCAGGGGAACGTAGGCAACCTTAATTGGTCCGGTCTAAAAATACACAAAAAAGTCAAAAGTTTGAATGTCAATCAAGACCTCCATCAAGCTATGCACTTTTCAAAAGCACGCCCCAACGTCACCTTGACCAAGTCAAACGATGGCGGCAACATCAAAGGACATCCGAAGGTCACTCAACGTCAAACGCAGTGACCCGTGTCTACTTCCAAGCCGGGGGCTTGTCTTCGCCCTCACGCGCTTCAAAAAAAAAAAAAGAGAGCTAGGGCTCACAAAAAAAAGGAGCTCGACGGGCTCACAAAAAAGAGAGCTCGAGCAAGGGCTCACAATAAAAAAACAATAAAAAAAAAAAAAAGCTCAGAAGGCTGCGAAATTGAGGTCAAGAGCCCGACGCCAACAAAGGGCAAGGAAGCTACGGAAATGACCATCAAACGACTTGTCAGGGGATCATTCAACCTCTCAGCCAAGCACAAAGCCTAAGAAAAGGGGATTGCCGACATGGCCCAGACTGCTTCAGTCCGCAAATGCAACAGAAAAGTTCAAAGATGGACGCCGTCAAGGTTCACAAAATATACAAAAGCAAACAAGAGATCTTGCGTCTCGACAAAGCTTTAAAAGTAAATCACAAATCACTAACGGTTACAACATTTCTTGATGAGTTCAAGCACGGTCTACTCTCAAGTTCACAACATGCTAAAACACAGCTTAATACATTTAACAAATAATGTGTTTACAATGCAATGAATGGATACCTAGGAGGTCATTCCGCGCCATCTGCGCTTGTCCCCTCGCCATTCTTCCCTTTCTTCCCTCGTCCCCGGCGAGTCTTCTTTCGCTCCACGCGAACCAACTCTGCGTCTCTCAGTCCGAGATCAGGGGTCCTCCCGTAGAGTCAAACAATCCCGCGGCTCTCGGGGCTTCATTCGCCGTGCTTCGGCTCGGATCTCCTCCTGCCAGTGCAGCCAAAGAGGACCTCTCCCCGTCAGTCGGTCAACTCTGGTCTCGTAGTCAAATAAAGTGTCTCCCGTAACATCCTGAGGGTCAGACCAGGCTTAGACACTCCTAAGGCAATAGCTACTACGGCAACCGGGTCCCAGAATCGTTACACGCCTGCTCTCCAAAGCCACTTGGGGCCCGACACGGCTGCTCATACCGGGCCGGTGCGAGTCGTCAATACGACACTCTCCCGACGTCTAAGGAGCACCGCGGGAGGGAAAGCGGAATACTTCCATACCCTCGGAAAATACAAGAAAGCACTGGAGCTGCCATACAAAGAGGAGCTATCTTCGTAGTAGCAAGGTCATCCCGGCCCAACAAAGGCTCTGCTTCATCCTTAGCTGCCGGAAACAAGCGACGGAATATAGAAGGAGGACCAAGACAAACCTGGAACTCGACGACATAGGACCCTTCTGAAAGACCCTCCTAGTCTCAATTCCCGGTCTGAGAACCCACCAACGGATCGATGCGTACCAAGCCGTGCCATCCATCTCTCCCGGGCGGACTGATCCATATCCAACACAAGAGGTCGGCGAGCAAATGACCACGGGCTAAACGACGTCGGAGCCTCGGGCATGGCTGAAGTCTCTCTCGCGGCCACAAGGTGAGCAAAGCGGGGCTTCCCCCTCTCATGAAACGATCCCCGGTCGCCGGACGGTCGATACCATGAAGAGTCTCCCCCGGCACCAACGGGACAATATCCTCTCCGGCTCTGCGGTGCCCAATCACATCTAACAAAGCGCCATCACAAATGCGAGGAGGCGACCATGAAAAGCGTCGCCATCACGCACAAAGCAAATGCGTCCCAAGAGACATCACTCTCATCATCAACCATGAACCGCTCAGGCGGCTCGAAATGTCAATATGACCCGAATCAAGGATCATGCCTGCACTTCTTCCAACGAAGTATGAAGAAAGCTGCAAGCTTCACGCTCGCCGGCACCACCAATCAAAGGAAGCGAGATGGCCTCCACCTCCGGTCCTCCAATCAAAGCCCGAAAATCCTCAAAGGTGGGCACCATTTCATTGTAGGAGAAGCAATACACATGCCTCCTAACATCCCAGAACTTCGCGGCAGCCCGCAACAAATCCCAATCGGGGAACCAACTCCTTAAAAGACCAAATCGAGCAAAGACGAAACCTTACCTCGAAAACCCGTCTACGATGCCTCATACGGCGCCGCATCCACGTTTTCGGCTGCTCGAGGAAGTGTGCTTGCCTCTCCTGCGAAAGCCTCGGCAAAATTCTAGGAACATACGAAGAATCCATGGCAAAAATGGAGGTTTCTAGAGAAAATGGGGAAGAAAGCTCGAAAATGGCTGCAAATGGGGAAATGGGGAAAGACCAGACACTGGAAAGCATTTATTTCCTTCCCAAAAGCAAGGTTGGTCCGTACGGACCTCTTTGCAACCTAGGTCTGTCCGTACGGACCTTATTGCATCTTGGCCCCACTTTCTCGGCAAAGCGGTACAACAACCACTTTGTTCTCGGCGGGACCTTGCTCCAAAGCGCCCAAACACTGGCCAAAGCCATTTCCGGCAAACATACACTACCCACAAACGCACTCTCAGCTCACGTGGCATGCACAAAATAAAAAAATATAATAGCAACAATTTCTAGGACAATTTCCGGGAATCACAAAAATGACATTACATCTTAAAATAAAATGCGTTTGCCATGCAAATACGAGTGTTTTATTATAGGTACATCTAATGTCTGTTACTAAAAGAAAAAAAAAGAGAGAAGATATGGAAAGAGGGAAAGCAAATGAACCCTAGTCCGACTCTTCAGCATCATCCTCCTCCCCAAGGTCCTCAAGAGAAAAGTCGGGCATCCCGGTGAACTCGCCCGTCACATCCTCGTCATCAGAGTACCGAGCCCCCTCCGGAGGCTGGTACTCAAAGTAATCAGAAGGATCAAATCCGACGAAAGGATCAAAGAAAGAAGGCTCTGACGAACCCTCACCTGTGCATCCTGTGAGGAAAGAAGCGAGTAAAGTGTCTGCGGCCTCGGAGCTCCCGAAGACGTCCGGCATCCATGCTATGCCGCCCCGCGAAGGTCCCTCTGCTTTGTGGCTCGGCTCGGCTCTCGGTGGAGGAACATCTACAAAATGCCTCGAAGGCATCGGCGTGTACGCCGGCACACGTCGCGAAGACCGGCAAGACATCTTCGACGCCATCTTCTTCGCGAAAGACCGCATCGCCACATAACGATGGGTCAGCATGTCAAAAGCCCTCCCCGGGACCTGCGCAAGCAAGTAGCCAAAGAAACGCTCAGCAATACAGTCATACTCAACAACAAAAAGAGAAAAATACAAGAAAAGATGCCAAGATGGAAAAGAGTAAGCACACTCACCGGTCTATCAGGATCCACGCGGTAGGCAGCAGGAGCTGCTCGGGGACGGGTCACGAGACACCCTCCTCCTCGAGGAATCCCCACGAACATACGTAAAGTCCGGCCCGGGCACCGAAACCTGCAGGGGACCTGCGGACCAGCCTCCCTCTCCCTCGCCAACACCTGTGGCGTCCTCAACTTCCTCCTCACAAAAGCTCCATACTCCTCTCTATACAACACAAACTCATCGGCACTCACGCCGCCCAAATACCTCTCAAAATCTAACACGTCCATATCACGGGAATCCAACATCCCAAAAGAAGGGTCCCTCGGAGCCAAGGGAAGCATACCCGAGCCATGCTGCCAGAAGACCCGCTCTCCCAGGTACATGACGTCACAAGTCAGGCCCCGCAGCATCTTCCGCTGCACCGTCACCAGGGGAGCCCCCTCGAAGTCATCATCCTCATATCGAGCCCAAGGATACAGAACAAACCTCTCCAGGCTATCTCCCTCCAAATGCTCCTGCACATCCCCGTAGGCGATGGTGAACTTCCCCTGTGGTCCTCCTCCTCCTCGCCGGGCATGCCCGGCCCTAACATAGCAGGATACGCTGCTACGGCCCCAGGATCTCTATCCCACGGGAAGCACTGAAAAATTTCATAGAACCACACCTGTGACAAAAGCAGAAAAGGCTCAGTGCAAAAGAAAACGGAGAAACGACAAGTTGCTAAATCAAAAAACAGCAATAAACTCATACCTCCAAAGCAAAGTCAAAACAAGCCAAGGAACTGGCCACACCCCGGCTAAACCGGTCCAAAGAGAAGTAGAGCTCGGCCAGGCCCGCCTCGCCCCAAGCTATGTCACAAACTCTCTCCAAATCAATCAAGCTCTCCAGCAGAGCAAAAGGAGCCGTAGTCGAGTGGTTCGAGAACAAAGTCTCGGAAAGCGCAAACCACAGGAAGGAGCGCGCCAGCTGCTCCGCCGTCACCTGGCCGGTACCCCGGACATAGGCCCCAATACTGGCCGTGATCCTCATCTCAACATCACTATACAGCATGCCAAGACCCCTGCGAGGAACCGGCGCAAAGCCCAGCAGCTCAGTCAGCACATCCTCGGCAATCATATCTCGCCACCGCACTGGCCCTCCTTTGAAGGAAAGCCCGGTGATAGCAGCAAAGTCCGTGGGCGTCACCGTCACCTCTCCCCAGCTCAGATGGAAGGTGTGGGTAGTATCCCACCAGTACTCAGAAAGGCCAAGGAAGACGCTCTTGTTCTTCCTCGTGTCAGAAACCCCGACCAAGTTCTCCACGAACACGCCCAGGCCAGAAGCGTAGACCAGCCTCCTGGGGCTCGGCCTACCATCCACAGAAATGTCCGGCATCCGCTGCCACAACTCAACAACAGCCTCGAGCGATCCCCGAGTCTTCATCTTCTTGGCCTTCCCAGCCAAGAGCCCCTCATCCTGCAGGTAAACACAGCAAAGGTACGTCAGTCACAGTACTTAATGCAAAATACCAAAAGAAAATCAAAGCACAAAAGACCGTCCCAACACGGCAAAGCATATATGTCCCGTCACGAAACACGGCACGTATTGCACATAATTTTTACATGCAACTCAAAACATGACATGCATTATACATAATTTTTCCATACAGTCCGTCACAAAATACGGCACACACTGTACAAATTTTCTCAACAGAGGGATCAAGCACTACACGACACATTTTCAAAAAGACCCGTCACAAAACACGGCACATATTGCACATATTTTCCCCACAAAGTCCGTCACCAAAAACACGGCACACATTGCATAACACATTTTCAAAAGAAAAGTCCGTCCCTACACGGCACATACTTTCAGACAAAACCCGTCACGAAACACGGCACATGTCGCATTTTTTCTACAAAGTTTGTCCCTACATGACAATTTTTCTCACATTGTACATAAATAGCATAAGGTACAAAACACCAAAGCATGCATTTTCATAGAGAGGCACTTTATTTTCACAAATAAGAGCTAATCTACACATTTCTGCACAAAATGCACATATTCACAATATTTACATGCTAATTTTCAACAATTCGTCAAGAATTTCACAAAAGGCATGGCAAATAACAAAAACCCCAAAATGCGAAAAACTAAAACCTAGTTCTAGCATTCAAAAATTCGAGCAGGGAATCAAAACGGAACGGATTTCTTACCTCCCCGACGTTCCTAGAGCGACGATTGTGTACCTCCGGATTCGGATATAATACATCCGGGTTCTTCGAAGATGGAACAAAGGAGATCCAATTTCTTTGGAGCTCCATCCGTTGCTCGATCACTTCTTGACTGCGTTGTCGACGACCCCTCCGAGATCCTTCCGCCATTGCGAGCAATTCAAGCGAAAAATGGAAGATTTTGGTGTAAAAATGGAGGTTTTCTCCTTCTCTCTCTCTCGGATGCACGAACTGAAGAAGAAGAAGTGAAGGGAGCCTCGGGTTTTTAACCCAGTCAAAATCTGGGAACTGTAAAAAACCAACTTGGTCCGTACGGACCTCTTTACATCCCAGGTTGGTCCGTACGGACCTTCTTGCAACGAGGGGCCAAATTACTTTTCTGCCCTTATAATCTTTGCCCCTGGCTGTCCTAAGGCCTATTTCAGCAAATTCAGTGCAATATGGTCCTTAACCCATCAATTCAACAACCGGCCGTCAATGTAAGCCCGGACTTCGCCTACTCAACGGCAATTCAACAACCGGCCGTCAATGTAAGCCCGGACTTCGCCTACTCAACGGCAATTCAACAACCGGCCGTCAATGTAAGCCCGGACTTCGCCTACTCAACGGCAATTCAACAACCGGCCGTCAATGTAAGCCCGGACTTCGCCTACTCAACGGCAATTCAACCACCGGCCGTCAATGTAAGCCCGGACTTCGCCTACTCAACGGCAATTCAAGAACCGGCCGTCAACGTAAGCCCGGACTCCGCCCACTCAACGGCAATTCAACCACCGGCCGTCAATGTAAGCCCGAACTTCGCCTACTCAACGGCAATTCAACAACCGGCCGTCAATGTAAGCCCGGACTTCGCCTACTCAACGGCAATTCAACCACCGGCCGTCAATGTAAGCCCGGACTTCGCCTACTCAACGGCAATTCAACCACCGGCCATCAAAGTAAGCCCGAGCTCCTTCCCCAGCAAGTCAAAAGGAAGTCGTACAAGACTACATATCCCCAGCACCGGCCGTCAATGTAAGCCCGGACTTTGCCTACTCAACGGCAAAACAAGCGCAAGAAGGAGCCAACACCTCCCAGCACAAATCTCAAGGCACAAAATGCCTCCAAAACGCTCATCGACAACGCAAGCACCGGCCATCAAAGTAAGCCCGACGTCACCCTCTCAGCAGGAAAAGCCCCTACAAGGCCACGATGATCCCCAACAGAAGAACATTGGCGGCCATCGTAAGTCCAACTTTCTCCCCAGTAGATAAAGCACGAGGCATCTACACCTCTCGCAATCAAAGCTCAAGGCAGCCATGCCTCCACCAACCACAGCCAGAAGACGATTCAAAGTCCTCACGCATGGCAAGACGATTCAAAGTCCTCACGCATGGCATACCGCAGCCAGAAGACAATTCAAAGTCCTCACGCATGGCAAACCGCAGCCAGAAGACGATTCAAAGTCCTCACGCATGGCAAACCGCAGCCAGAAGACGATTCAAAGTCCTCACGCATGGCAAACCGCAGCCAGAAGACGATTCAAAGTCCTCACGCATGGCAAACCGCAGCCAGAAGACGATTCAAAGTCCTCACGCATGGCAAACCGCAGCCAGAAGACGATTCAAAGTCCTCACGCATGGCAAACCGCAGCCAGAAGACGATTCAAAGTCCTCATGCATGGCAAACTGCAACCAGAAGACGACTCAAGTCTTCATACTATCTCCAGCCCGGAAGGCTTTAAAACACTCGGTCCGGAAGACCGTATAAACCTCCCAAATCATCATCTTCGGCACGGAAGGCCTTAAACCACCCGATTAGGAAAATCGTAAAATTTCCATCCCAGGACACCACCACGTCCTCACAATTGACCTCGGCGGTCACCGCATCCCAGGACACCACCACGTCCTCACAATTGACCTCGGCGGTCACCACATCTTAGGACACCACCCCGTCCTTACCACTGACCTTGGCGGTCACACGATACTTCAGGGCACCATCACGCCCATATACACTCACAATTTCACGATCTCTGAACTACGGCCAGGCTTGATTCCCGCCAGGGATACGTAGGAATCCTATCACAGGGTCCAGCCAACTGACCTAAATGGTCACACAATAGGACACCGCCACGTCCTCACCCCGACCTCCACGGTTACTTCCTCTCCCAACACGCGATCCAGATTAGGACCCTTATCTTATCAACGACCCCACTTCCTCCGTAAGTGACGTCGTTGAGGGGCTTCTGTAAGTACCCCAATCTGGATCACCCTCTTCCGAGCACATAGGAAACACCGCAGACTCACAAACACAGTCTCAAAGACCTATGGCACTCAAAACCCTCTCAAAACCCTCAACCAAACCAAGGGAGGAGCCTTTCTGGGATAAAAAGGGACAAAAGGACCTTTTGGGAATTTTTAGGAAATTGGAAAGGCATAAGTGGTCCGTACGGACCTCTTTGTTTTAATAATTACTGAATCTCCTTAAAGTCCACAATATTCCCTAAAATCCCGGAGAAAATGATTATCCTCATGCATGGCTGGTCCGTACGGACCTCTTTGCATGCTGAGGTGGTCCGTACGGACCTCTTTGCACAGGGGACATCATAATTCCAGAATATTCACCATCATCACATATTCCCTCAAATCGAGGAAAACCAAAAATCTGGATAACATGGGAGGTCCGTACGGACCTCTTTGCAATTTTCTCCTACTATAAATAGAGGGCTCCCCCTCCCTCATTTTTCACACCTCCCTCTTCTCTCCTCTCCCCCCAGCCTTCAGTCTCCCCTCTAAGACCCTTCGGGGCAATCCCGGCCCCTTTCGGATCCTTTCGAGGCCTTCCGAGCCCCCTCGTGGTGCTCCGAAGACTCCCCGAGCGCTCCCGCGATGCTCCCGCGCTGCCCCGAGGTACTCTCGAGGTACTCTGAGGCCCCTCGTGGTACTCCGAGGCCTTGCCTGGTCTTTCCCGAGGAGTCCCGGCTCTTTTCGAGTCAAACCGGCGATCCCAAACTACGCCGAAACTCTGCCCGAGTGATCCCTGCCACCCCAACGCACGCCGAACCTCTGCCCGAGTGATCTCTGCGATCCCAACGCACGTCGAAACTCTACCCGAACGCAGCCTACAATCTCAACTCACGCCGAAACTCTGGCCGCAGACAACCGGCTCCTCCCGAAGCAATCCCGGTCCGTGCCGGAACATCATTCCATCCCCAAACACTATTCCCCAGCGGAAGACAGACACGAACCAACATTGGTAAGGCTTCCTTCCATTACTATTTCAATACATTTCAATACGCAGTGTACAATGTAGACATCCGACACAGCATGCATTTTTAAAAGCACACACACACACACACAACATTTAAAGAATATTAGGGGTATCCGAAAGACTCGTTTTTACGAGGCGACTCGGGTGAGCTCTAAGATTCTAATATTCTCTTCCCGAGGAGTCATCTGACCTCCGAACTCAAAATCTCATCACACAAAAAACAGTTTATTTCTAAACTGATGCCCTTTTTCAATGTTTTGGGCTTAATAATAAAAACGGCGTGGTGACTCTACAAAGCAAAACACAGCGAGACACCTCCAACCTCGCAACGCTAAAGCGGAATAAAGCCAGATGCCGGGGCGCGAACGCGCTGCCTCTCGGATCCGGGCGAACATTCCCGAACAGCGACACCACGAATGCGAGATGCACGGGGCCTTTCCCGCGCTCTAGGGAGCGCGGATCCTGGGTAATTTCAGCACGGGGTCGTCCCAAACATCCCATCCTAGCCCGTGTAAGCCATGCACTCTTTGTGTCACACTTTGTCCAAGACCCCGGTTGGTTTTTGGCTTAGCTCGTGGTGTAGTGTAATCAAGTGAGTGGTGTAGTGTAATGGATACAATCAAATTGACTACTAATAAATACATCTATTATGAGATGTAATAAGTAATTATTAACTTAAATTCATTGTTTTTTCTTATTTATTCAACAGATTATCAGCTTGTATGTGATGGGAGCCATAGATACAATTTTTTCAACTGAACACAAGAAGGAAATACGTCGTTATCTACACAATCATCAGGTTTGGTTTAATATTTTAAATTGAGTAGGTATTATTAAAAACTAGTTTTTTCTAATGCATATGAAAAGTTGGTTTTAAAATGAGGTCAGATTTTTGTAATTAACTTAAACCTGATGATTGTGTAGATAACGACGTATTTCCTTCTTGTGTTCAGTTGAAAAAATTGTATCTATGGCTCCCATCACATACAAGCTGATAATCTGTTGAATAAATAAGAAAAAAAAATGAATTTAAGTTAATAATTACTTATTACATCTCATAATAGATGTATTTATTAGTAGTCAATTTGAGACTGAAGGTCGTTCCCGACCCGAAGTCTTGAGCTTTTCAGCCTTGACTTTGACGCGGAGCTCTGCCGAAAAATATATCCGAAGGTTCAATGTGATGCCGTGTCACCAAACTCTCGCCGTATGCACCATGCCAGCCACAACTTGGCCAACGCCAAAAGCTAAGGTCCCTCGTACAAGCGAGTCAGGAGAGGTCATGCCGAAATTTTGGCATGATCCCCGCCTTAACTTAAGGACGTTGACTTCGACTGTGGCCCGTGCGTCACATACGTTGAAAGTTTGCGTGATCAGCTAGCCTTAAGTTCACTTTTTCCTTTGTCGGTGGAACTCGCTTGCCTTATAAGACCTCGCTCGGGATAGTCCGTCCTGAGAAAGATGATCTACAAATGGAAACGAGGGGCTTATAAGCGTAGTGACGAGATCCACTGATTAGAGCTCTAGGATTAGTTGCGAAAAAGAAGACCCGCTCTTTTCCAACCGATTAGGACTCTGAGAAAACACGCTTTAAGTAAACATTAATCGGTAACTGCACATTGCACAAGCCCGAAACCTTGAGCCAAATACCCTTTTCCGAAGCCTAAACCCTTCCTTTCGTTCCCTGTAGCGAGCAGAAAGTGGTTCAGATTTCTGGGTCAGCGCCTTGCCCGAATCACCGTTACGGCAGCGTCGAGCGGTTCTTCGGTTCCCTCAGTTCCCTCAGCCAGAATTTCTGACATGTCTAGCTCACCGAGAAATTGTGACGGGGACGGACCCCCGCCACCGGTAACAGATATGACTTTGGAAGAAGCCATCTGGGCTTGTGAGGTTCACAAGAGGCAGAAAGAAGATCAGCAGAATTTCGTGGTACAGCTTCTGAATAAGGGAGGTATAGCCGCTATCCCCCAGTCAGACGATACTGTTGTCCTGGTCGAGGATGACGATTCCCCGAAATCAGCTCCTCAAACCTTCAACCAGGTTCCTCCCCCGCAAACCTACGGGATTCCTTCAAACCAAGGAAACAGCCGACCTAGGCTCCACATTGCCACCTCTCAGGGCAACCCTGTCATATTTGGCCAGCACAGTGCTAACCCCATCATTCAATACCACCAGCGCACCGCTGGACCATCTCAGACAGATGCAAATATCCCTCAATACCCTCCCGAGTTCATCCCGTTGCCTATACACGAATCCCTAAACACCGGGGATAAACCCCGATACAGTTCAGAAAAGGCCCCCATATATCTGTATATATCAAGCCTTCCACCTCCAATCACTACCGCTCACGTGGTAGCACCCGGCGCCGAGCCTCACAGTCCACCACTGGACCCAACCTTAGCCTGGATGGTCGAACAGATGAAAGACCTGAAAGCCACCATGAGCAGCTCAAAGCATGAACGCTTAAATCCACGGATCCGGGAATGGTCACGCCTCTCCCAGCCAAGTTCAGAATGCCGGAGATGGACCGATTCGACGGAACCGAATGTCCTCAAACGCATGTCGACACCTACGTTCTCGGCATGAGAGAGAAAGGAGCAACCCTCCAGCAAATGGCCGACCACTTCCAGCATACGCTCAAAAGTTCAGCGTTACGATGGTTTCTGAGGGTCAAGCCTGCGGATCGCCACACCTGGGATCAAATCAGTAACATCTTCCTGGAACGGTACCGATCCAACTTAGAGTGGGAGACAAGTCGCGAGGACTTAATCACCACTGAGCAGAAAGCGGACGAAAGCGTCGGAGAATTCTACAAGAGGTGGAGCTGGAAACTCTTTGAGATCATGGAGCCACTCTCCAAGGATGAACAGATGCGGATCTTTAAGTCCTGCTTAAGACCGTCCATCAGAACTCTCATCAGTCACCATTTCTTCCCAGATCTCCGGGCCATGGTCAATGCCGGCTCACAGTTCGAGAAGGATCTCAAAGAAAAGTTGGCTACTGCACAGCCATACAGATACCGCTCGGCGGTTGCATTCAATCCCGCACCGGCCCCGGCAAAGGGAAAGATACGTCTGTCAACTACATCCATCGGGGACAACGGTCGGGCAACGAAACCCGAGTCCCATAAAGCAACAATTCTACTCGAAGCGGCTGCCGTACACTTCGACAAGTTGGACATGCGGCGAGCAAGATCTTTGGAGGGTTAATCAAGGAAGGTCTCCTTAAACCCGTTGCAAATTACAAACCCAAGAATCCCGTAGTCAACACCGACAAGAGCAAGTCTTGCGCCTTCCATCAATATCACGGCCATACCACAGACAACTGTGTGGGGTTACGATACGAAATCCAGAACTTGATAGAAGAAGGCAAATTGGAGCGCCCCCGTGGACCCAATACAGTCGGAAACCCTTTTCTGAACAATAACAGTGTGAATTCCATTGAGTGGGTGCCTAAGAAGATTGCCGCAGAACCAGTTTTTCCGCCTCTTCCAGCCGGATCCTCCTCTAATGTCCACATCATCTACGATGTTTGTGGCCTGCTCACTTTGCACAGTACGAGTCCCAAGACATGGTCCGGAGCAATCCTCCGAGAAAATAGAAGAAGAAATCCTCTCAACAGATGCTGAGAGAAAGATAGGAAGCCGGAGAGACCAATGTGGGTACACTCGGAGAGCCATCCGGGAAGTTCGAATACTACGTACTCTACTCCAGCCAGTCCTCCCTTCCTCCAGGCCATGCAGCTTTAGAGCAGACAAGGGTGGAAAAGCCGAAAAGTCCCGCTGAAACCAGAATTCAGACCCCAGGGCTCCGGAATACCTCAGATCTTGGTAACCTTACTGCCAGTCAGAAGCCTAGCCGCCCGCGGGATCAGCTAAGATTCAACTTGTCCAGCTTCAGAGCACGGACAGGCAAAGGAAGATCAAAGTCATCTTGGCACTCGCACTCGATCAACGTGCTAACCAAGGGCGGCAACCGCCATAAACAGCCTCAACGCAATCCCAAGGCTCCAGCAAAGGCTTTACCTCGCAAGAGGAAGAAAGGAAATGGATGGCTTGATGACTCTCCTTCTCCGCATAGAGACGAGATCTACGATTCCCGATTGTATGGCAGTATGATCACGTTCTGTGACGAAGATCTACCGATAGATGCCTCGGGGCACAACGAAGCTCTGTACATCACTCTCAAGCTCAATACCATATCACTCCCCGGAGTATTGGTGGATAACGGGTCAGCCGTTAACGTCCTCCCTCTCAGCATGATGCGAGCCCTGCGCATCAACGAAAGCCATCTGATTCCGTCAACCCGGACTATCAAGGCCTATGACAGCACGTCTCGTCCCATCCTGGGGACGGTGACTCTGGAACTCTGGTTCGAAACCCAAATGGTGCCAGCTAAATTCCACGTGATGGACATTCCATCCGAGTTCACAGCTCTTTTGGGACGCCCTTGGCTGCATCACATGAAAGCCATAGCCTCCACTCTCCATCAATGCGTCAAGTTCATTAACCGGCAGGGAGATCTTGAAGTCATCAGAGGGGACAGTTTCCTCATTGGAAATGAAGCCGAGACAGCAGCCAAGCGTGCCGCGATCGAGCGCGGGGCTACCTCCTTCAAACCAACCAAGGGACTATCGGGGCAAATCTCATCAGAATCCCTCAGAGTCCGAAGATGCTAACTATGTAAATGTACTCGAGCAGGCAGACCATGAAGCAGTCCGATACATCAAGTTCAACTTTCGTTTCCAACATTTGGAGGCAGATTGGAAAGAAACACTGAGCATCGCCATGATGCGGGCACACAAACCCCCTGTCTCCAATCGGAGATTCGTCAGCATTCTTCAAGCCAACTCTCTGGCCCCGCCAGGCGAAGAGATCTTCGTGATAAAGGTCAACAAGCACCGTCATTCTCGGGATGAATGCATGGAAGTCGTATGGGATGTCCTCCACGAGGAACTACCCGCTGCACCCCTCTTCTCCAATGACGGGCATGATGTTTTCCTGGCAGCTCCAGCAACGCACCCGGACGCAATACGTCCCTACGTTTGGGTTGAGCCGTCAGACGACGACGAATCAGGACTCTCCGGAGTCGAGGACGCGGCAGACCCGCAAGAAGACCTCTGCATTCACATGCTCAGTTTCGAGGACGGCACTCGTTCTGATCAGGTCACCTATGACCAAGGCTCCAATACCATGGAAATTGTCAAGCTCAACGTCCAGTACAGGCGGCTATCCGACAATTGGAAGCAACTGGTTGACACGACAAAGAATCCCTCTGATCAAGTGACTGACGACGACTTCGTCAACATCATCTATTCCGAGATATTCCGATGATACCAAGGATCCGGTCCTTATCGTCGGATTACGCAATGCCAAGGTCACCCTCGGCATTGCCCTTTGCTCATGGTAAATGAGGCCCTGGCCAAGCGAGCTCAGAGCTCATCATTACTTACGAGTACCAGCCCCAGCGGCAACCGGCCCGCGCCATCGGTCAAGCTTATACCCTCAAGTGCCGCCAAGGCTAAGGGCAACAGCGAAGGAGGCAAAGCTCCTCACCCTGCTACGAGTCAGATCAACCTCGGGAATGCTTCTGGCAGCCACCCCGAAAACATCTGTAAGACCCCCACAAGACAGAGTCAGCTTCCGACGTTGGAAATGACCACCTCAGCATCAACATGCTCCAGTTCGATTATGCTCCCAGTCGTCACGGGCACGGATTCAGACACCCCGCCAGCAGACTGCTAGCTCTGATAGACTTGGCGATCGAGCGAGATCACGAGACTGTCAACATTGCAGAATTCAACACCCTCGTGGGGTCAATCAAGCAGATATGGGCAAATTTCTTGGTAATCGAGATCAAGGAAGGCCGAATGGAATGTCCCAGCCCGACTTCCTTCGTTAACGTAATCCAGGTGTTTCCACCATTCGGAGATTTGGATGTGATCACAGTTCTGGACACTAGTCAGACGGCGCGCACCTACGGAGACTGTTTAGCTCTCGCAAGGAAAGCCCTCATGGAACTAGCCGCTCAAGAAAGCCGTCTTTGGGACGAAGACCAAGCTCAAAAGACCGACAGGGACCGAGCCCTTAAAGTGTCACATGCAGCTTCAAACAGAAAGCTAGAGGCCACTCTAGACCAGTTCGACCTCAGGGGTTTTGCTCATGGCAACTTCCTCGACTACCGTCTGTTCTCATCCAACCCCCTCTACCACACGAGGGTGGTCAACGGTTTCGATGACCTAGGAGATGGAACGGCACAGCAGAACGAATACCAGCGCTTACCTCCCCGGGGAAAGCAAGTTCTCTGTGAGGACGATGACGAAGACGATGAAACTATTCTCTTCCAAGCCGGGCATGAGGTTAACAAAACCGGACTCCCAAGGGTTCTGGGAGGATGGGGACGGATCATTTTCGCACTCAAATTGAAAGGTCAACTCAGGGAGGAAGGTCTATTCAAAAGAAATAAGAGGAGGATGGAAATTCATCTCGAGCAACTACTCAGGGAAATTCCACAGACCGCGGCATTCGTTTACAGAAACGATCAACTGGGACAGCAACCAGTCACATGGGCAGATGTTCGGGAAGCCGTGTACTCACCTTCTGACATACCCGCCACTCAGATAAAGCGAAAAGAAAGCTCTCCCGATGGAAGTTTATCTAGGCGCCGCACGCGGTTCAAAGAAGCAACGGCTATCCTCACATGGGAGGAAACGCGAGGCACTAAATCTCGACGCGAGGCTCATTGCAAGAAAGTTGATTTGGGCCAAGAGCGGAGGAAAATTAGCAAACCATGAGTATCGCCAGACCCAACTCCCATATGCCCTGAGTATGCTCAGCAAGAAGGAAAGGAGCACGGTATATCGTGAAGAGATCAAGGAGACTGTTCGCTTGAGCCAAGAACTCTCCAAACTCCCCGGAGGGTCAACAACGCACGGTTCGGTTCGAGGCAACCTTTGTTGTGCAGCGACGTTCGAATAGGCTGCGGCAATCCGTAAACTACCTCCCGCGAGAGGCACCCGAAGCCGGTATCTGGGACGAGAATCCGTCAAGTGCCGAAGCTCCCGGGAATACATCTACGATCAATGAGCTGAGGGAAGACATATGGCCCTATGCTACGAGGAATCCTCCTCTAACCATGGCTCAACTCAGACCGGCCTGTTCAGAAGGAACCAAACCTGATGTCAGCATTCTAACCCGATCGGGTCAAATCCATGCATTACCACTTAAGGCCACTAAAAAGCCGGCGGAGCCAGAACTGCAACCCAGTCTGCCCGAAGACACAAGTTTCGTGAAAGAGGACCCGATCCTTACTCAGCTCAAGCAGACTCAGGCGAACATTTCCCTTTGGTCCCTGCTCACGTCCTCATATCCTCACAAACTCAAGCTAGAGGAAAGCCTGGCCCGTACCATGGTCCCCGTGGGCGCTGACCCCGACGAAGTCATTCGGATGATCGGTAACATCCACTATGGCAACATTATCACCTTCACGATTTGGACCTTCCAAAATTTGGGGTTGATCATAATGAGCCACTCTACATCACGATCCAGTGGACGAGCGTCGCCTTCCGCGTGTTGGTAGACGGAGGTTCCGGAATGAATGTCTTGCCCGCCAAGATGATGGACTGCTTGACATCAAGCCTACGAGATCTGAAGCCTTCGGTCCACCTTTGTCAAGGCCTATGACTCTACTTCTCGTACAGTTCTCGGGGTTGCTACTCTTAATATATGGTTCGGAAAGCGGATGATCCCCACCGAATTTCAAGTATTGGACATTCCAATCACTTTTACAGCCATCCTGGGGCTTTCCTGGCTGCATCAAATCAATGGCGTGGCATCCACCCTTCATCAGTGCCTCAAATTCATGCAAGGCAACGAGTTAACCACAGTCTACGGCGACAGTGTCACCAACGAGGGGACCAGCACCAACGACATTCCGGTATTAGAAATCAAGCATAGTGACGACATGGCATTAGCTGGATTCACTGCGGAGACCTCGAAGATCCAAATATGCAACGTGGACCTTCCCTTTGTCTCACGACAAGATCCCTCCTGCCATGAAAATGATGAAACGCATGAACTTCATCCCGGGGCGGGGCTTGGCAAAAGATTACGGGGCCGGCATCAAGTCATCGAAGTCAAGGACCACACCACGGTCCGGGGCTTGGCTATGTGCCAATACCGGCGACATCGGGGAGAACAAAAGGCTCGCCCGCACCAAGGCGGCCCCACAAAGGGAACCTCCGACGGCACACCCAACCTCCGACCTTACGGTTTCGACCTCGCTCATTACTTCACAGGGAACCCGGAACAACGAATGAGGGGCCAGAGGCGGCCGAGCAAGCGGAAGCCCGAGGGGACCGACGGTGGAAGCCCGATGAAGATGAGAAAGAAGCGGGGATAGTCGGCACGAGACTACGAAAGGATGGAACGGCTAGCACGGGACCTCAAGCGTTTGAGAGGACTCAAAGCTAATCCGATAAGGGGAGCGTTCCTCGACATCACGGCTCTACTGGACAGCGGCCACCACGATCCGGCACGAATACACATTGAGGAATCCCGAGACTTGGAGGAGCAACTCAAGGTACTCTCCACGGGAAACAGATTGTTCGGATCAGCCGCCGAGGCCACATTCGAGACAGTTACTCCAAAGCAGAAGGAACCAGAATTCATAGAAGACGCTCTCAGTGGACCAGCTCTACAGAGTCTTTTTGAAGAAGTCATGGAGGTGCCAAACCTGATTGACCTGGGCTCCGAAAACATCATGATTGCCATGATTGGGACAGCAGAAGCCAAGCCTCTCAATCCTCGCACCCTCATCAAGCATCCAGCAATGCCACTGAAGAATTGGGTAACTTTCACCGGCAAGCCAGGCAGAACTGGAAGACAAGCTGGGCCCGCACCCACATCTCCCTAAACCCGGTCTCAAACCCTTTGAGTCAGTCCTTGTAAAAGTCCAGTCCTCTGAGTCATCCAATGGCCTTACGCCGGAGGACTATGAGAACGTAGCCAACCATGTATTTCCTTTCTCGTTCAATGAAAAGTATGACCTTTCGGAGTATCCTCTCATTGCCACTTTAACAACTGATAAGTTAACAAACAACTTAAAAGACGTTAATAACTCAATTGATAAAGAAGCAGACACATTAAATGAACAATACATTAGAGAAGTTCTCGAGCGTGTAGTTGACCAAGAGGACAACCGGGCCCAAGCTGCCGAAGAGGTTATGACCAAAGTGAACCTGGGGTCAGTGCAAGAGCCTAAAGAGACACAAGTGGGCAGTTTCTTCGCCGATGCAGAAAAAGAAGCCCTGATAAGCCTCCTACGGGAGTATGTTGACGTGTTCGCCTGGTCCTACCAGGACATGCCAGGACTCGATCCCTCGATCGTGGAACACAGAATTCCCTTGGATCCCGAATCCAAGCCTGTCAAACAGAAGCTGCGCAAGATCAAGCCAGAGTGGTCTCTGCAAGTAAAAGAAGAGATTGAGAAAATGCTCCGCGTTGGTTTCATCAGAGTGATTGAGTACCCGACTTGGCTCTCCAACATCGTGACGGTCACCAAGGCCAATGGAAAGGTCAGATCTTTGTGTGGATTTCGGGATCTCAACAAGGCCGACCCTAAAGATGATTTCCTTTGCCTAACATCGACATCTTTGGTCGACACCACGGCAAATTTCGAAGTAAAGTCCTTCGTGGACGGGTTCATTTGGATACAACAGATCAAGATGTCCGAGGAGGATCAAGCCAAAACTTCCTTCACCACTCCGTGGGGGACATGCGTTACACGGTCATGCCATTCGGTGCGAAGAACGGCGGGGCTACTTACCGGCGGGCTGCAGCGACCCTCTTCCATGACATGATTCACAAGGAAATCGAAGTGTATGTCGACGACATGATCATCCACTCGAGAGGATCGGACATGCGGCACATGACGAGATCGAGAAAGTTCTTCAACGAGACTCAGAAAACACTCCATGAGATTGAACCCTGCGAAGTGCACCTTCGGCGTCAAGCGCGGCAAGGTCTTAGGATACATGGTTACGAAAGAAAGGGGTATCGAAGCCGATCCCAAGAAAATCAAGGCCATCATCGACATGAAGCCGCCTCGGACTACTGACGAAGTGAAGAGCTTCATGGGAAGACTTCGGTACATCGGTCGCTTCATCAACCGGTTGACATCTCTCTGCGAGCCCATGTTCAAGCGATGAAAAAGAATGCCGACATCAGCTGGGACTCAGAGTGCCGAGACGGCTTTCGAGAAAATCAAGACCTACTTGGTGAATCCCCCAGTGCATGTGCCCGCCACATGAAGACAAGCAACTACTCACTGTATCGACGATAAGACACGTCAATCGGAGCAATGCGGCACAAGAACAGAAAGATTCCAAGGTTGAGCATGCAATCTACTTCGTAGCGGAAGCTTCAAGGAAGTGAACTCGGCTACTCGGCGTTAGAGAAAACTTGTACCGCCTTGGTATGGGTAGTCGGGAAGCTGAAACACTACATGCGGTCGCATTCGGTGTTCTGGTCTCCAAAATGGACCCCGTCAGATATCTCTTTGACAAGCCATCACTGTCAATGCGACTAGCCAAGTGGTCATTCTTCTGGTGAGTTCGACATCAAGTACATGGTCGAGAAAATCAACAAAGGGCGAGTCATGGCGAGATCAGTGGCCGACTTCCCAAGCGGTGAACCTAAGGGTCACGATCCGCGGTTTCGGACGACGGAATCTTTTCACTGGACGGCGCAAACCGGCGGCAACTCTTCTTCGATGGGGCGGCCAACAAGAAGGGGAATGGTATTGGAATGCTCCTTGTCGATCCCAAGGACAAGCATACTCCCATAGCCATCAAGTTGAATTTTGAAACAACCAACAATGCGGCGAGAATACGAAGCACGTGCGGCAGTGCGGAAGCCGCCCTCGAGCGCAACATCTCGGCTGGATGTATATGGAGACTCGGCATTGATCATCAATCAAGTGTCCAACAAATGGAAGACGGTAGATTCGGCCTCCCGAAGTACCACGCGTACATGGAGGAGCTCATTGCTCGGTTCAAGGACATCTCTTTTCACTATTTGCCAAGAGACGAGGAACCGCTTCGCGAGATGCACCGACAACCCTCGCCTCTCTTGTCGAAATTCCCGATGGAAACGGTAAAACCCCTCGAGAATAGGCGGACGGGAAACACCCGCTTATTCTTTGTGAGATCGAAATAAAAAGGAAACGATCGGCGAACCCTGGTACAATCAAATATACCAGTACCTCCAAAACGGATAAGCTTCCTTCACAAATGAAGATGGAAAATACAAAGAAGGGATCAAAGCCAAAAACATGATGGCATTAAAACGCCTGGCATCCCATTTCGTCATTATGGGGGGTATGTTGTACAAGAAGCGCCACCAAGGGCCACTCCTTGGGTGTGTAAACAAAGAAAAAGCCAGCGAGCTAATGAGCGAAGTTCACAACGGAACTGCGGTCCGCACATGAACGCCCGAGCATTGACACGAGACCATTCTCCGTATGGGATATTATTGGATATCGATGGAAACAGGCGCATCCGGTTCGTCCGAAGCTGCAACAAATGTCAACGGTTCTCCAACCTCAATCACATCCCTCCTCATGAACTCTATTGCATGACTACGCCATGGCCTTTCGCCACCTGGGGAATCGACGTCATCGGCAAGATCACTCCACCAGGGAGCAATGGTCACGAGTTCATTCTAGTCGCGATCGACTACTTCACTAAATGGGTAGAAGCCGGATCGTACAAGGTGCTGAATTCTAAGAAGGTGGCCGAGTTCATCCGAGAGAACATCATGTGCCGATACGGAGTGCCCAACGAGATCATTTCCGACAATGGGACCCACTTCGAAGGAGATTGTGACCAGCTGGCGAGCCGAATTCGAGTCACACGTCACAAGTCTTCTCCTTACGGATCACAAACCAATGGTGCGGTAGAGGCGGCCAACAAGACTCTCGCCATGATAATCGGGAAGATGACCACCGGAGGTCGGGGCGGCCCCAAAAGATACATCTAGCCCTGCGGGGATACCGAACATCGGTCGAGAACCTCCACGGGGAGACTCCGTTCGCACTCACCTACGGAATGGAAGCGATGTTACCCGTGGAATTGGAAATTCCATCCCTCAGGAGTCCTCTTGGAAAACGGGATCAATGAAGTCGAATGGCTAAAGAGCCGTCACGACGAACTTGCTCTACTCGACGAGCGCGATTGAAATCCATGGAACACACTCGAGCCTACCAAAGCGAGAATGGCCCGAGCATTCGATAAGAAAGTCAAGATCCGAGACATCGAGAGAAGGCGACTTGGTGCTAAAGGAAAAGCCTCCTACGCGGACCAATCCCCTCGGAAAGTGGGAGCCTACGGATAGGACCGTTCGTGGTACAAAGAATCTTCTCGGAGGAGCCATGAAGTTAGCGAGATTTGGACGGGAACCCTTTCGTTAACCCCGTGAACGGAAGCAAGCTCCGAATACTTCGTTTGAGGAAGAGCACGAGTCAACTCTCCTTCCCCATACACCACCCCTCGGTAAAATTAAAGTGCTAAAGAGTAATACCCATTTGGATACATTCCCGTTAATGATCCGGGTAAAAAGCAGTCGCACTTCTCTTGTCTTCGTTTTTCTCAAATTCACCTAAAAGTGTCGAACTACGGTGACCTGAGCCCCTTAGTCCAATTGAAAAAGTGGAATGTAGGCAGCCATCATTGGTTCGGTCTAAAAAAATACAATAAGCATCAATTGCTTGTGTTTCGAATAACACTTTTCATTTAACCTACAAATTCATTACGGTTAAAACAATCTTTGATGAGTTCAAGCACGGTCAACTCTTGACTCGCTACACGCTAGCAAAACTACAATAAAACATTAATCGGTTAATGTGTCTGCAATGACAATGGGTGGATACTCACGGACGGCAAGGTCAACCTAGTTTCCCGTACTTGGTCCTTCATCCTTCTTCCCCTTCCCATTCCCACGACGAGTGTTCTTCACCTTCACAGGAAATATTCCGGTAGTCCTTCTACCTGGCTCAGGGACCCTTCCCGATGCCTCCATCAACCATGTGGCTGTCAATGCAGCCCTTTCTCTAGCTCTGTCTCGAGCTGCCTCGCTTTGAGCCATCATAACAGTGCTCTGATTGGCCTCCCGATCAGCATTGGCCTCATAGTCGGCCATGGCATTCCCGGTCGATTCCGAGGGTTGGCCCCCGGTCCTCCTCAAGGTCGAGGCATCCCGGGTGATCATCACCCAACGGCTCACTCCGTCTCCACAAGATAGACATCTGTGTCTCCCCTATACACTCTTCGTACCGGTTCGAATCTGCGTCGACAGAACAGTGCCCCCTCTTCGGTGAAGGAGAACCCTGGCAGGAAAGGACGTGTATTGCCACCACCGTTTGAGCAGCAATAACGTCGAAGGATCTTCCATCAGCAGAGATCCTACCTCGAAGGTAGCAACATAACTCAAACCCGTCAATGGCTTTGCTCCGGCCCGTGCTTGTCGCGAGAACCAACGATGGAATGTAGAAAGACGTGCGAGACGGCCCCGGCACTCGAACCAACGGACCCTCTGAGTGGTTCGACAAGTCTGTAACTTCCGGTGGGGAACCCACCATCGCAAGTGATGCGTGCAAAGTGCGGCCATCGAGCTCCGGCTCGGCTGATTGCCCCCTATCACCACGGGACGTCGAGAGAAGGACCAAGCGTCACAAGACATTGGCACCTCGGGCATCATCTGCGGTCTCTCCCTCAACCACATGGTAAGCATAGCGGGACTCCCTCCCCACATGTATCGGCTACCGGTCGCCATCCGGCCTATGCCCGGGAACGTCTCGCCCAAGACCAACGACACGATGTCTCCCCGCTCCGGCCTTTGCCTCACCGGGTCCGATTACACTTTGTGATGGCACACACCCGAGACGTGAATGTGAACAAAGTAGCAATCGCGCCTGAGCAAATGCGTCCCACGCAAAGATGCTCCCCTCGGCTCAGAAATCTTTCGGGCGGCCGAAATGTCAACATAATCGGTATCCGGTATCGGCATCCCGTATGCTTCTCCGGCCGAGATACCAAGCGAGACACTAGCTTCTCAACGGTGGCCATGCCACCGGCATACGGAAGAACTAGTTGTTCCGTCTCGGGTCCTCCCGAATGGCCGGAAATCTTCGAACGTAGGAGTGATTTCGTTGTACAAAAATTTGTACACGTTCCTCCGTACATCCCAGAACCGAGACGCGCCTCTCAAAAGATCCCCATCTGGCATGAGCTCCTTCAAAGCCCAAACAGATTTCATCCCGTAACGACCTTCGAAAAACCCCTTGTTACGCCTCGTGTGGTTCCGTACCCACGGCGAAAATTGTCCAAGTATCGCTCTTGCATCCGAGACGATAGCTTAGGAAAGGGAGCCATGACGAAAGTGAAGGAAGCCTAAGAAATTTGAGAGAATTCACTAAGCGATCAAAAGCAATGCGCAGTTTCTTACAAATTGCAAAGTTTGAAGCGCAATTTAAAGAATATGGAAATTCATTTCTAGTCCAGTCGGACTCCCTCTGCAGTTGACTTGGTCAACTCTGCAGCCAGCTGCTCCTGAATTGGAAACAATTCCAAACAACTCCCTATTCATGCCTTTATAAAACCTGCGTGCTCCCCTGGTTTTAATTAACCAAAGCCAACACCTTTTCCGCCCCCGGGCTCGTGCAACAGTGCAAATAATTAATAATCAGTGCATATAGGCTTAATTTTTGATCCGTTCAATTTTTAATGCATGTTTCATTTTGTTTATTTTTGATCAACCTACTTGCTTATTTGTCGAAAATAAAAAGAAGGTAATCATTAAATAGATGCGCGAAATACAGGTTCCGCCCCACGGGCGCCTTTTTCGAATACAGTTCAAATCAAATCGTTCCAGACGATACATACAAAAAAAAGAGAGAAAGAAAGCAGTAAAGGAGGACTACTCCGAGTCCTGCTCGTCATCCGAGCACTCGACGCACTGCTCCGCCGCTGCCGGATCCGTCGCAAACAGGAACTCGCCAAATTCCTCCAGGCGGGAATATGCAAAGGGCCTCCTCGGCGTCCGCGAACTCGAAGACTCTCCCCTCTCGTGCCCCGAGTGCGAAGGAGGATGAGCTCCAAACCCAGCCGTTCCGCCCGCGAACTGGCCAAATCCCTGTGCAAAGTCCTCCCCACCAGCCGTGGGAGCAGGCGAACCTCTCGGCCTAAACGGCCTCGGCTCACGGACATCCACGCTCCTCCGGGAACTGCACCGCATGAACGCCACGAGCCTCCTAACGTAGGCGGTCCACCCGTCCACCAGCCTCATAGCGTCATTGTACGTACGGCCAGACACCTGCGAACCGGGAAGGTCATCAGAAGACAAGCAGAAAGTGCAGATGCAACATTTGCAGAATGCTACTATCAAATACAGAAAATCAAAAAGTACTCACCGAAGCATTGGGGTCAACCCTGTATCGTGGTCTCGGCTCATCCGGAATCGGGATCACCAGCCGCCTGCGCGAACCATCCAGCCCCTCGTACGCCAGCCTAGCGCGTGGGAGCGGGAGATCTCGGGGATATCCAGGGCCATCGCCCTCCTGTCTTTGCACTGTGGGCTCCTCAGCCTCATCCTCAAGAAAGTCCCATAGTTGGCCCCCGCTATGATGTAATCGGTATAGAACGCGCCTTGTCTATACCTCTCCAACTCCTCCATCGGCATCTCCAGAGGATGCTGCATGTGCATAGGAGGATCCACCGGCACCAACGGAATGGACCCCGGGCCGTGCTGACGGGTCACCCGCTCCCCCAGATACATAGCGTCGCAATGAAGTCCCACCAGGAGCTTCCTTCGTCGCGTCACCTCGCTAGCAACCTGAACCACGCCCAAGTGGAACCGACTCCACCAGGTCAGTTGGATCCTCTCAGAGAACTCCCGGTTCAGGGCCTGGGACGCCTCCTCATATGACACCCGAGTACCCACTCTCGACGAGACCGGCTTCTTCGCTCTCTTCTGCCAAACCAGCATGGCAGGGAACAGGGGTCGATACGCCTCCCTAATGTCCCACTCCTGCGGACTGAACACCTCATAGCACCAGACCTACCAAGCAAATGGAAAGTTATGTCAGCTACAGAGCAGATACATATGAGTACATAAAAGAGACAAGGAAGAGAAAAAAAGACATGGTTTTACATCCAAGACAGGTGTGAAGCAGCTCAAGGAGTTCTCCTCTCCCCGCGAGAACCTGTCCAAGGCATGATAGAGCTCGGCCAGTCCAGCCTCCCCCCATGCGAACCCCCTCACGGCATCCAAGTCTGTCAGCGACCCGAGCAGAGGGAAGTGACAGGATGTGTCAGAAGTCGGGAACAAAGTCGCTGACAACGCGAACCAAATGAACCCTCGAGCCAGGCGCTCCGCGGTCATCCTCAAAGATCCAGCCAAATAATCGGCGATACCCGCCTCCAGATGCCTCTCCATCGGCCTGTACCGAATGCCTAAGCCCCTGGCATCGGTAATATCAAAACCCAGCAGCTCAGACAACTGCTTCGGGGTATAACCGTCAATCCACACCAGCGTGTTGCCATAGGTCGGCAACCCAGTGATAGCAGCAAAGTCCGTGGGAGTCACCGTCGCCTCCCCCCACCTGAAATGGAAAGTATGGGTCGTATCCCACCAATACTCGCTCAGAGCTACGTACATGGACCTGGCCCTCGGCGTCGCAGCTATCGCAGCTACCGCACTGATAAACCCAGCCAATCCGGAGTCAAGCACCAGCTGCCGTGGACTCCTCTCTCCCTCTCGAGCCGCATCCGGAAAGACCTCCCACAACGCTCGCACTGCCTCGAAGGCACCCCGACTCTTCTGGTTGTGGGTATCAACCGTCCCTCGCCCCTGCAGGTGAACAAAGCAAAGATACGTTAAGCACAGAAGCAACGTCAACAGAATGCACGAATGCATGTCAAGGGGATGCAATGCAGATACGGTTCTCATTCCTTTCCTAAAAATATTTCCATCTCTTCGAAAACTCCGTCGAATCCGAAACTTTCAAAATCTTTCGAAAACTCCGTCGAATCCGGAACTTTCAAAATCTTTCGAAAACTCCGTCGAATCCGGAACTTTCAAAATCCTTCGAAAACTCCGTCGAATCCGGAACTTTCAAAATCTTTTGAAAACTCCGTCGAATCCGGAACTTTCAAAATCTTTCAAAAACTCCGTCGAAACCGGAACTTTCAAATCTTTTCGAACATTTCGAAAATTTACTCCGTCCCGAATTAAAGCTACTTTAATTTTGGAAAATGCATCTAGACATGGAATTTTGCAACCAAAATTTTTATGTCACCTACCCATAGTGTCAATTGAACTACATCCTAGTCAATTTCGACAAAGGTTCATAGCAAAGTCAAAAGCCCCAATTCGGGCACCAAAATCCCTAGTTCATTCCTAATCAAATTTCTAACATTTAAAGAATGCACATTCTTAAAATTAATGGAATTTGAAGGAAGCTTACTTGTCTCTCGATCCCTCCTTTGGAGTTGTGTCTCTCCCTAGCCGGGTAGAACTCCGCCGGATTCAATGGATGAATAATGGTTCGAATGGTCCGAACCAACCGCGTTCTTTCGTCATCGGTCCTTCCATAACGAGCCATTGGTTCCCAATCACCTTCCATAGCAATTTTCCTTCACAAATCCGAGCAAATCTCACAATTTGGGGTGAATTTTCTCTCCTCCTCTCTCTCCGTCTCGTCGAAATTAATGGGGGAAATGGCCATTTCTGCCTCGGCCTCGGCGCTGATAAGGACTTGGTCAAATTCAGTCAAAGTCTGGCCGGACTCTTACTGCACCAGAAAAAGTTTTTGCCACTTTGGCCCCTCAGTTTTTCACAGTTTCAATTTTACCACTTTTGGCCTCCAAAAGTGTAAAATTTCCCCAAAGTTAGACATGTCTAACACTCATCCCCCGAGGATCAATTCCCCGTTAGTTTTCACTAACGCTTGTCTCCAGACGTTAAATTCCCAGTTAGTTTTCACTAACGCTCATCTCCAGACGTTAAATTCCCAGTTAGTTTTCACTAACGCTCGTCTCCAGACGTTAAATTCCCAGTTAGTTTTCACTAACGCCCGTCTCCAGACGTTAAATTCCCAGTTAGTTTTCACTAACGCCAGTTAGTTTTCACTAACACCCGTCTCTAGACGTTAAATTCCCAGTTAGTTTTCACTAACGCCCGTCTCCAGACGTTAAATTCCCAGTTAGTTTCCACTAACGCCCGTCTTCAAACGCTCACTTCCATCCCAGTTGATGTTTGACATTCAAACGCTCACTTCGATCCCAGTTGACGTTTGACATTCAAACGCTCACTTCAATCCCAGTTGACGTTTGACATTCAAACGCTCACTTCAATCCCCAATTGACGTTTGACATTCAAACGCTCAATCCTGTCTCCGGACATTCCAGGTACAATTCCGTCTCCCGACGTTAAAATTTCTAATGGTTTTCACCATCGTTCATTTCCCCGGCAGCCGCAATAAGCTCGAACCCCAAGGCACGAACGCCTTGCAACAATCCCTCTTCGGCCATCTTCGTAAGCCCAAATATCTTTTCACTTCAGCAAGTGAACACATATCTCCCCGGCCGCCAGTCGTAAGCCCGATCGTCCCACCTCAGCGGCAGCTGCAATAAGCCCGAACCCCAAGGCACGAACGCCTTGCAACAATCCCTCTTCGGCCATCAAGGTAAGCCCGAATGTTCATCCCCAGCAGGATTCTAAAGAAGAAACGTCGATCCTTCTGAGTTGTTAATAACGCCAGTTTAACACAACCGTTCCCATCATTGCTACCTCATCCCCAGCAGGATAAACCTGGCCGTCATCGTAAGCCCAGCACACAAGGCACGAACGCCTTCATCTCAGGATAAACGTATCCTCGTTCACTCCGGTTTGAGGCGCCACACGCCCTCGTATGTTCAGCAACTCCGGTTTGAGGCATTTTGAGGCGCCACATGCCCTCGTATGTTCAGCAACTCCGGTTTGAGGCACCACACGCCCTCGAGGGTTTCAGGAATCCCAGGTTCAGAGGCCTCACAATAGCCTCCATTCAGGTCCGAGTACCTCGCAATGGTCTCATTCAGGTTTAGACGCCTCCCAACAGTCTCGCTCACGTCAGGTCCCCACGTGCGGCCCTTGCACCTACGAACTACGATCGGCTTGATTCCCGCTCGGGATACGTAGGAATCCTTTCGCTAAGGGTCCAGCCAGCTGACCGCCCAGGTCTTTCAAAGTAAGGCATTCCGATTTGGATTCTTATCATTTTTCAATGACCCCACCTCCTTCGGAGGAGACGTCACTGAGGGGCTAACTGTAAGTACCCAAATCCGGATCGTCAAAATCCGTCAGAAAGTTAACCGAAATCCGTTAACTGGCCCGCTCCAGGTTAACCGGAACTCGTTAAACTCCCCGTTGCCATGCCAACGAGATGTCCCGAGATTGCCCCGTGCATCCCGATGTCAAAACGTACTTAACACGTGTCATCGCACGTAAAAGTACGGCTTTCCCTAAAAAATGCACTTTTCGGCACTTTTCGGGGGCATTTCGGACATTTTCCAGACTGTTATTTTAAAAAACGGACAAAACCGGGACCCGGGAACGAACTCCCACACATTTGGTGAGTCATGGGACACGTGGCAGCCATGCCACAGCCCTCCCATCACCCTTCAATCAGAAATCAAAGGGAAAAGACTAAAATACCCCTGGTAAACAGTCTAAGTCCGACCGGACTCCCTGTGCAAACTTTCTGAAATTGCCAGCAAGCCCCTTAAAGTTCCAAAATACCACAAAATCTTGGAAATCAGTCTAAGTCCGTCCGGACTCTTACTGCATTTTTTACCCTATAAATAGGAGGGCTGTCAAAGCCAAAACAACAACATTTTTCACTCCAAAAGTCACTTCACCCACGGCCCAAACTGAGTTTCACCCCTCCCGAGCTCCCGTTTTGTCTCGATTCACGTGAAACTTCCGTATTTCGATCAAATACGCCCCTCACCACTCCGAAACACCTTTTCAAACTACTTTCCGTGTCCCGTACACACCCTCGAGCCAAAGGAGTCGACCCTAGCCATAGGTATAACTCCCTCTCTCTAATCTCTCATTTCATCTTGGTTTATGCGCCAGTCGCTACAACCATTTCGAACCACGTTATTGAAATGTAGACGCCTCCGTCTAACGGGGTCCGATACGTTTTAGCCCCTCGATCCTCTTCTCTTCCCGTAAGAGAAGTAATCACGGGTTAAAACGGCGTTTCGACCCCATTCCGTTTACTTTTTATATCATTTAACATTCTGGATCGATCGATCCGTCGATCGTCATTTACTTTCTGTCATTTACAATTCCGAGCCGTTTTGGCTCGTTGATCGTCATTTATGATTCCGAATCGTTTGATTCCGTTGACACTGCTTTAAATACTGTCATTTACAAAGTCTGACCCGTTTGGATCGTGATAGTATTTACTTTTTAAAGTCCGATTCGCAACCCGATTCGTTGATTGCATATCATTTAATACGTTTTTTCCCGTAAAAATCGTTAACAATGTAATGCCCGGTTCAAAATCGGAGTTCGTCCTTCGAACTCTCTTTCAAAACGCGCGAAATGACATTTGGCATCCAAACGCTCATCTTCAAACTAAAAGCCGCCATTTGACACTCAAAATCATTTAATACGCTTTTTCCCGTAAAAATCGTTAACAATGACTCGCCCGGTTCAAAACCGGAGTTCGACCTTCGAACTCCATTTCAAACTCAAAATCGACGTTTGCCACGCAAACGCTCATTTCAAACTCAAAACCGACGTTTGTCATTCAAACGCTCGTCTTTTCAAACAAAGTCACCTAATCAACGTTTGACATTCAAACCAAGATTAAGCTTGTCATTCAAGCCCCCATTTCAAAATGCAAACACACACACACACGCACACATTTTTAAGAAAGGTAGAAAGACTCGTCATACGAGGCGTTTCGGGTGATCTCGTAATACTCTTCCCGAAACGTAACGTGACCTCCGAACCTAACAATCTCTGATACTCAAAGCTTTTTACTCATTTTTGCTACCAATAAAAATGACCCCCGTTTTCAAAGTCTTTTCCTATGTTTTTGCTACCAATAAAAACGACACCATTTTCACTAAAGTCGTTTCTCAACGTTTTTGGCTCAAAATACAAAAATCGCGTGGCGACTCCTCATTTTCCTTCCCATGAAGCGAGGTCTCAGACACCAACCTTCCGCGAAAGACAACCGCCTTTTCGCGCCCCCGCGCGAAAATCCGGGTAATTTCAGCCATAAATCACATATTTGGGTACGTTATCTCTTTGACTTGAAGCTCTGTCAATTTGATTTCTCTATATACAAAACGTGAACTTACTCTCACGTCGGAGGGCCTTCGTCGGAGAAGCCCCGGCTTAGTTTACATTTTTTGTCTCTTTTCAGACTATTCAATCGCCGGAGTACAACTGACCGCTGGATTTGGGCTGATTCGATCTTTTTGGCAGCATCAGTTTGGTTCCATTATCAGGAATCGATTCAATCACCCATTGAATAAGCCTGAAATTCACTTGCCTGAAGCTTTATTTTCGGTCGGAAGTTTCTTATTTTGGCCGGAAATCGCAAGCTTTGCTTGGAAATTGTTTTCGTGTGAAATCTCTTCTAGTTGTTGGCCAGATTCTGCAATTTTTGCCTGAGAATTACTTTTTCCTGAAAAATTCATTTGACTGGAAAAGTTCTAATTTTGGTCGTTTGCAATTTTGTGTGGATCTGTGATAAGAAATTCGATTTGCACAATAATTCTTGAATTCCAATAGAGGATGGAAATTTTGCAAGTAGTAAGTTACTAATGAGGAGGGAACTCACGCGGATGAGATCCTTCCCAACACCGATGTACGTCCTCCTCCACCTCAGATCGAGGGATCACCTCCCCTCAGCATGACTCTCCGATCTTCTCGAAATCAGCCAGGTGCCGAGGGGGCAGGTGCAAACCTTCCTTGTCCTCATCGTCCACGAGGGAAGCGAGCTTCGAGCAAGAAGACGATGAGAAACCCAGAGGCAGGACGAGCTGAGAACTCCCAGCCTGTTGTCCGACGTACCCTCTTGCACCAAAAAATGGAGACATTGCAACATATCTATGAGACTTAGAATGCTTTATTGCAATTGGATCCAGAAAACTCAATGGCCGAGTTCATTAGGTCTTCGAGGTCAGGAAACTCTCGTGGAAGGGATACTCAGGGTGAGAGACTTGGTAGCCAGAGGAGTCCTCCTCGTGGCCAAGATCCCCCTCCCATTGAGCCTGTCGTACCACCTAGGTAACACCTCCGAGATGCTCCTCGTCCTCGGCCTAACAATCATGAGAACGAGAAGACTGTGGTAGACCTCAGAAGCCACCCGAATTCAAAGGAGCAGGAGGTAAACTCTGCCGACTTGCGAGTGAGGCTCAGTCTGGCTAGGCATTTATCCCCTCCTCGTCTTAACATATCATCTCGTCCTAGCCATCGTCCTCGGTGTGATACACCTCGTCCATGACATTTTGCAAGGCTGAGGAGTCCTCAACCGTATAGAATGGTCCTCGGCGGCTATGAGGGAGAACTGAGGAAAGATAAAACACCCTCTAGATGAGGGGAGAACCACCGAGATGACGAGGAACACAGTAGGGTAAATGGTCACCCAAGAGAAAGGTCCCATCGTAGCTCCCACCGGAGTTCCCACCGAAGCACTTATTCCAGCACTGAGAAGGGGATTGATGCTAAAGAATTGCAACTCTTGAAAAAGAAAATTGATGATATGGAGATGGGGAAGAAGGACAAAGAAGATGATGACACCAGTGCCACCCGTCCCTTCTCTTCGAGAATAAATGATGTACCACCTAATCCTGCCTTCAAGGTCCCAAGTTTTGAAAAATATGATGGAACCACTGACGCACAGGACCATGTGCAAAGTTTCGAGTCTACTATAGCCCTCCTCACTAAGGCCGATGACGTTTTGTGTAAAGCCTTCGCGAGCACCTTCTCCGGAATAGCCCTGACCTGGTTCCGTAAGCTTAAAAAGGGATGCATCGATAGCTGGAGGGGCATGAGGAGGATGTTCCTAGATCACTTTGCCATGGCAGGAAAGAGGAAGAAGCGATTAACATACCTTGCCAACATCGAGCAAGGGAAAAATGAGACCACTTTGAACTACTATAACAAATTCCAAACCATGGCGGATCAGGTAGAAGAAAGCCTCACTGAAAGAGAGGTGATTGTTTGTTTCAATTCCGGATTGAAATCTGGACCACTCATCTATGAACTCTCCGCCCGAGAGCCAACGTCCAAGGCTGACTTATACAACATGGCTTACGCTATTGCTATGGCGGAGGAGAAAAGCAAGAAGAGGTCTGACAAGACGGAACTGGAAGCAGCTAGGACTCGCCATGCTTCCAATGGAAATGGAAATTGAAACGGATTCAAGGGGAAGAATAGAACAAGGGGTTCTGAAAAGGCTGAAATTTTTACCCCTCTTACCAAACCCATCAATGAAATAATGCAATTGGTGAACCTATCACCTCCTCGTCCACTGAATGATAAACCAAAGTTCCCTCATGACCCTTCCAAATACTGTGATTTCTACAAGGACCATGGTCACACCACCGAAAGGTGCATTGCCCTCAAGCGAATGATCCAGAGATGGGTTGACGAAGGCAAAATTGACCGCTATGTCATGAAGAAAGATGGCAAGCGAAAACGGAAGGAGGACGAGAGTGAAGATGATGATAAGAGCGAGGATATGGAGCAGAGGCCTCTAAGGGCCAAATTGCATGTGATTAGGAAAGAGACAGCCTCTACCAGAAAGCTCAGAAATAAAATTCATGAGCTAAGTAAAGTATACCAATTTCCTGCCTGGGTGCACAAGGCTGAAGAAGTAATCAGTTTCTCTCCCAATGAATTGGCTGGAAGCCGTGCAGCACGTGAACAACCTTTGGTTATAAAGGGTAAATCGATAACTGTGAATCTGAGAGGCTCCTCATTGACACGGGGGCCTCTCGAGATATTTTGTACTATTTCGCCTTCCAGATGATGGGATTGAAAGATACCATCCTAGAACCTTACCATGGAAGGCTAGAAGGTTTCACCAACAACAAAGTCGGTGCAAAGGGAATTGTTGATCTACAACTAGAAGTTGGTGAACATCCCTTCCGAACCGTGGCTACAATCACTTTCGTAGTCATGGACTTAACCAGTGACTACCATGCTATTCTGGGCATTCCAAGTCAAGCAAAACTTGGGTTGGTCGCCTCCCTTCCTCACCAACGAGTCAAATTTCCTACTCGTGCTAGAATTGGATGCGTGAGGGCGACCGCCAAGGACTTCTTGGAGCATGTCGTGAAGAGCTGGAAAGCATCTCAAAGGGTGGAGATAGATACTCCGGAAGACAATATAAAAATCTCTAAGTCTCTGAAAATTACCCACTCCAGCTCTAGAATGAGCTTTATCCGCGAAGTACCAGAAGAGGAACTCGTGGTCCTAGAAATTGTTGATGACCATGATATAGTTTCGTCCGTCCCAGAGACAGATCCTGTTCTCGTCAGCAGCCAGAACTCGGGGGGCCAACCATGACTTGAGGATAGTCGATCTACCCGACGTTGACGAACTGATGGAAGAAGAGGGCCTCGACATAAATGGCAATGAGGGTAGAAGACTTAGAGAAATCATCATTGAATCCTTGGAATTTCGAGACGATCCATAAATGGAGCCCGTAGATGAATTGGAAGAGGTAGTCATCAATCCTGACTACCCCGAGCAAAAAATCAAACTCGGGGGCCAGCTATCCCCGGAAGAAAAGGAAGAAATCATCTCCCTCCTAAAAAACAGTCTAGATGTCTTCGCTTGGAGAGTTGAAGATATGAGGGGGATTAATGAAGAGGTGGCCCTCCATCGCTTGAATGTTGATCCGTCTGCTAAAACTATTGTGCAAACTAGGAGAATCTTTGCAAAAGACAAGGAGGAATCTATCAAGGAAGAGGTGCAAAAGTTACTTAGTGCCGAAATCATACGAAAAGTAAAATACCCCGTTTGGTTGGCCAACATGGTGATGGTTAAAAAGCAAAATGGAAAGTGGTGAATGTGCATTGACTTCACCGATCTCAATAAAGCCTGCCCAAAGGACAGTTACCCTCTTCCCAGAATTGACAAATTGGTAGATTCCATAGCTGGACACCGAACTCTCAGTTTCTTAGATGCCTATTCAGGCTATCATCAGATAAAAATGGCGGAAGAGGACATTGAGAAGACAGCCTTCCAAACATTGGGGGGAAATTATTGTTATGTCATGATGCCCTTTGGGCTTAAAAATGTGTGTGCTACATACCAACGCATGATGAATGAAGTGTTCGGAGAATAAATAGGTCATAACATGGAGGCCTAAATTGATGACATGGTCATAAAGACCAAGGAGGGTAGTCACGCTGTAGCGTTGTGAGAAAAGAATTTTATCTTTTGAGTCGCCACCTATATTATTCATTGGAAACATAGAAAAACCATTTTTGAAAGAGATTTGGGTTCGGGACTTAGGTTATGAAATGGGTAGGTCAAGGAGCATCCATTTCACCCAATCCGGAGATCGGTCTTGCTAAAGAAAAGAGAGGTTTTCAAAAGAAGAGAAAAGACGATTTTAATTATTACAAATAAAGATCCATTTAATGGGGTTAAATGGAATGTAGGATCGATTGCTTCGAGACCGTCTCCATGATTTGGGGAGGCTCTAGGCCGATCCTAGATTCTATGGACTTATACCACTCTAACAATCAATTAGAAAGGGATTTAGGGGTTACCTTGCGTGAGGTGATTTGGGCAGAGTTTTGACTCAAGTTTAGAATCGACTCTTGATATGGACAGAGCTTCGCCTCGGTCCTTGACTTGGATCTTGATGTTTGTTTATCAACAAGGTTGACAAACAAACTTTGAGGTGATTTTTAGGGTGATTTTGTAGGATTCTTTCAGGGAAAGAAGCCAACAAAAATGTGTGTGAATTGTGGAATTCCGGACCTCTTGAGCCTTGGAAGTCACCAAGTATTTATAGGGGTTGGATATGAATAAGTGGAGAGGTAAAACCCTATCAGAAGGTTCTAGACTCCAAATCCCATTGGTTGGCCGGATGGATAAAGTTTTATCCTGAAAAGAGGTTGAAATCGACGAGGAAACTGTCGTCTGCATGCTGCAAAGGGAGGATATCTCGCGCGAGACACGCCATCTCACGGCGAGATATTGCTCCTGTGGACAGTCTTGTCCTTTCCTCGTTATCTCGTATGCAGTTTAGTCCCAAACTAACGATAGTTAGTCAAAACTTAACGAAACATGACGAAATGGTGGATTTCTACTTCTTGACTCAAAGCAAGACTTAGAGTGGTATAAATATGACCCGATGTGTTCAGAATGGGGTGTCTACAGAGCCCCTCATCGACAAGTCTTATGGAAGAAGTCATGTCGACGATAGAAAAGACATCATTCTGAACATCGGGATGGTCGGACCGCACGGCTTCCTACGTATCTCTATCGGAGAATCAGACCATGACGTAGTTCGACTCCAAAACACGAAAAGGCTGCTTTAGGTATTTTGAAAATCATTTGAAAATCGAGGAGATTTTGTTTTGAAAGATAAATTCATACTGAGGAATCAAATCAAGACTCAATTCTGAATATACCTGTCTGTTTGAAGATTCGCCTGTCTGGGCTCCAAACCTGCGGGAAATATGTTAGAAAACAAAGGCTCACCTATCCGGTCCTTTGAGTCCTGTCGGTTTTGTGACGATTCGCCTTTCTGGGCTCCGAATCGGGCTTTGTTGTTGAGGATGACGATTCACCTGTTTGGGCGTTGAATCGGGCTTTTGGTTTGACGATCCACCTATCTGGGCATTGGACCGGGCTTTTCTGATGACGATCCACCTGTTTGGGCGTTGAATCGGGCTTTTGGTTTGACGATCCACCTATCTGGGCGTTGGACCGGGCTTTTCTGATGACGATCCACCTGTTTGGGCGTTGGACCGGGCTTTTCTGATGACGATCCACCTGTTTGGGCGTTGGACCGGGCTTTTTATTTGATGACGATCCACCTGTTTGGGCGTTGGACCGGGCTTTTTATTTGATGATTCACCTTTCTGGGCTCTGAATCATGTGGATTGAGTTGATCTTTGGACCACTCGGTTTTCGGGCGACTGGTGTCGTACCGGGCGATCGTGCGGGTGTCACGTTTGGCTCGTTCCGTGACTTGCGGTGCCGGTTTTTCCATGTTTCCCTGCTAGTTTATCATTTCCAAGGGTAAATGTGTCAAAATTTTGAATTTTGACGTTGCGAAGACGCTTATTGTCGAGGACAATTTTGTCAATTTCCAGAAGGTATATCTCGCGGCGAGATAAGTTATACCGCGCGTGACTTCCTCTGCCGGGGCATATAAATCAGTAACTCTTGTTTATTTTGAAAACATCCTTTTCAAAATCCCCCCCCTAGCTCAAGCCAAGGTCGCTTTCTTTGCAATTTTTTTCATGGATTTGCTTGGTGATTCTCCTCCTAATCCATTCTCAATCCTTCCTCCCTCCATAATCAATGGCTCAAGAACAAAGGAATCCGATTTCGGGGAGCTATTTGCTAGGGAAGGATTATCCTCGCGATGATCTCACCTTCGATAGGCACGCGCATATCTCCACCGCTGTTCGGGAGGGCTTGGTAAGAACTTCTTCTTCACCTCTTGTTTCTCATATTGCATTGAGTTTGAATCCCCTCTCTCTTGAATTCAAAATTCCATCAATGGCTTTTGTTCTTGTTCATGCCTAGAACTAGGTTCCTCTTGCATGCGTTGATTTTGTGCATTTCTTTGGGTGATTGTCGTTGCATTGTGTGCGTATGAGCCTCCTACACATCATGGATTGTAGGAGAGGTTGATTCGGATCATGAATGACATTCTTGGGCAAGCTTTTCTTGTACGCACGCCAAGTGTTCGATGAAATGCCCCAATGAAAAATTTCTTCTATTTCATTGATTTTCTGACATGGCATGATTTCTAATGTTACCTTTTTTGTTTTTCCTCTGTTTTGCAGTCGTATAGGCCGACGAAGAATTGCCGAGGGAGCCCAAAGATGGCTAGAGCGGTATGGGACAAGATCAAGGATCTTGATGGCGTTCGGGATAGGGTGGCCCAAACGGGGCTTTTGACTTTCATTGATAATCTTCGGGGAATAAGGCGGACTCCCCAAGTTCTTCAGGCGATCCGAGAGAGGTGGTGGGACACTACCCACACAGTTCATTTGCGCTTCGGGGAAGCGACTATGACCCCGACTGATTTTCTTGCCATCACGGGATTGGAGTTCATTGGTGATCCCCTGCCGAAGACTACGGGTTATAGGCCCGCGAGCCCCACCGTGTGGAGGCAGCTGATCGGTTTTTCCCCTAACAAGGTTAAGGGATTTGCTGCTGAGCTGACACCCCTCCGGCGTCAAATTGAGGAGTATGATCTTAAGTCGAATGCGGTTACGGATCGGTTGGTGAGGGGTGCCCTCTGGTATATTCTTTCTGAGACCATCTTTGCGAACCATTCTTCTACGGCTCGTCTTTCTCTTTTGGGTTTGTTGGTGAATTTGGATGAGGTGAGCGGATATGATTGGGGCTCAGCGGGGCTGGCCTTCTGCTACCACGCCATGGACGAGGCGTGTAGGAACACCAAGGATTCCCTGTCAGGGTATTCTTATGCCTGGGAGGTATGCCTTTTGATTCTGTTTCTGTTCTCTGTCTGTATGCTCTGTCTGTATCCCCTACTGAATCTGTTTTGTTTTCTTGTGCAGATATGGGGCTACACTGTCCTTGGGCTGTACAGGTTCGAGTTGGAGAGCCGGACCCCTATGTTCCCGGATATCAGGAGGTGGAGCCACCCCAACCGGAGCGTTGATGAGGAGGAGGATCAGGATTGGACCTTGACGGTCGCGGAGGCGCGGGCCATGCTGGACGCTTTTGAGTATGAGAGGCTGGGCCTATATCCCTGGACTTTGTTGGAGCGGGAGGTGCATCGTGCTTGGGATGCTACCGGGATGCAGAGGATGCTGGCATCTTTGGAGGGAGATACCATGTATCTTGGTGAGCGGGTGTTCCCACAGCATGGCCGGGGTAGCCTGCCATATAGCGTGCCGGCGGATCCGCCGAGGGCGATGTATCCCACTCACTCTATTCCGGAGGATGATTATGCTAGTCTTCTGGTAGGGGATGTAGCGACGGCTTGTGTCATCCCCGGGACCTCTTATGCGGAGTTTACGCCTCGGGTGATGGGTCCCCTCCTGGTGGGGGATAGGCGATCACATGCTCGTGGCTCCGCCTCTGCTTCTGCTTCAGGTTCCTCAGCCCCTAGCACTTCTTTCCAGTCTGCTGGTTCTCTGCCATTCGCCCCAGACTTCGGCTCTTTGAGCTATACTTACATGATGGGGAGCATGCCAATGGTGGGGCACATCCCGACTTTGGATCATATTCCTGAGGGTTACCGCCTTCCGCCGGATGTCTCCTCGGTATGTTTCTGTTTGTATTATCTCTCGTATTCGTCCATATAAGTGTATATGTCCGACTTCTTCTGAGCATTTCTTTTCTTTTGTTGTTAGGTTACTCTGTCCGCGGCCGATTACAACCGTGGAGCGACCAAGATGGCGGGACTGATGGCTTTGATGTCGGACCTGTCCGAGAGGCTGTTCCACAAGGCTTCTTTGGCGGCCTCGACAGTGGCCTCGGCGGTGACCCCTACTTGCGGAGCCAAGAGGTCGAGGAGGGATGGTAGCCCCCGTGGTGGTGATGGCGGAGGTGCCGGCGGCTCGAGCGACTTGATGGCGTGATCCCCTCCTTTTTTCTTATTTTTTGATTTCTGATGATTTGTACATATTGGCCGTGTGGGCCCAGACAATTTTTCTTTTTCTTTGGTACCTGTTAGGAACAAGTAGGTAGCACAAAACAATGGTTTTTCTTAACCCCTAATCCTAGGTTTAATTAGTTATTTAATTAACTTTCTCGACTTTCCATGTTTTTGGAAATGGAATGGAATGGCCGTTAGGCCACAATTTTGAGCTTGAATCTTGGTGTCTTACTGCATGTTATGAACTGTACACGCAGGTTTTTTCGAGACTTGCTTCGTCAAGTCGGGGCTAGATTGCTGTTTGAACAGAAATATTGTTGTCTTGCCGTAGCAATATCTCGCGCGAGATAAGGTGTCTCGCACGAGACACGCTAGTCAGGCAAAGATCTCTTCTTTTCCGAATAGGATTTTGTCAGTTTTCCCTATAAAATCGCCCTGTAGTCCGGCCAGATACCTCATTCTAGCCTTACAAACTCTAGAGATATCTTGTTAGGGCAAAACTCTTGTCTTTTTCTTCAAACCTACGATCCATGGCTTCCAAGGAGATTGCCCCAACGTCCATGATTGTCGATGAATTTTCTCTGCCGTCTGAAGCGATTGAATCTTTCAAGCAAGCATCAAGGGATTTTGTGAGGTCGTTTCGCAACCGATCTCGCAATAAGTTTATTGCAGAATTCGGATTCAGAATCCTTTTTACCTTGAAGAACCTCCAACCGGATTGGAATCTCTTGCAGGGTGCTGCTCGATTTTGGAATCCCTCTATTCATCTTTTCAATTTTTCCTTGAATGAGATGGTGCCTACCGTGGAGGAATTTGCCATTATCTTGGATATGCCTTTGACCGGTGAGATTGCTGTTCCTAAGTACCATAGGAATCATTCGGAGGCTTTGAATGAATTGCTAGGGATCTCCCTCGATACTTGTTATGAGTTGGTGCACCGCAAGTGGGTTGATTGCTCTTCTTTCCAGAACGCTTTAGCGGTGATTCGGATGATGATGCTTTTCATGTCTACAAGCGGAATTTCTGGCCCTTTCTCTTTTCGGAGATGTTCTGTTTACATGCAGGGATGGCTTGGTTGACTCCCAACTGGTGGAAATTGTTCTGCAGGCTAGAAAACGTTCTAGGAACATTATCCGCTAATCTTGGGTGAGACCCTGCATGGTCTTGATGAGCTGCATAGGACCGGTGCCATGACTCAAGGGAGTCCTCTTCTGTTGACTGTTTGGCTTAGGGAGCATCTCAAGTTGATAGGCCCCCCTTTGGAATATTCCCCTTTCACATACCATACGCGAAAGTTATTGATCAAGGATCTTTCAGCGGATGAATGGGCTGAGATGATTGCGAAGACTGAAATGGCTGACGTTCTTTGGTGTCCGCCTTATTGGAGGTTGAATAAGTACGTTGCCAATACCAAGGGCTTTGACAGGGTTGTTCTTTCGGGTTTGCGCGATTCCTCCTTTTATTTTCCCGAGCGGGTGCTCCATCAGTTTGGTCAGTCGCAAGACACTTATCTTTTCGAAGGAGCTTCTCGTGGAGTGTCTTACATTGGTGTAGAGTTTACGCAGGCGCTAGCTCAAGCATGGGGTGAAGGAACCAGTCGGGACCGCTGGTCGAACCTTCGAACTTTTAATACAAGCATTTTCTTATCTGATAAGTATTTGGATTGGTTTCTTCACACCGGTCACCCTAGTGCAGAGAAGATTGATGATCTACGGCTTTCACTGCTAGGGAATTCTTTTGTAGCTAGCAGTATTTTGCGAAGGAGCGAGGCTCAGTCTGACCCTGCTAATGTACGGACGGATCCAACCCAGGATTTTCTTGATGGGGATTGGTACGAGAGGCGAGGCAAAGGGATGCCTGGAAAGACGCAAGCTTTAGATAGGCCCAATGTCTTCAAAAGGCTTTCGGAGTCTGTCTTTGATCGCCTCGAGGGATGTACTGCTTTGAGGGGCTCAAAGCGCAAGAAGGATCGCGAAGACGGTGGAGATCATGTCCGCCGGCCTACCAAGTCAATGAAAGGCTAGATCTTTTAGGAGTACCAAGAGATTGCTTTGATAGATCGATAGTTTTTATTAGTATTTTTTTTTCAAGGTTGTTAGCTTAGCAAATTAGTCGTTGTGGTTAGAATTTCCCTTTTGTCATTAATAAAATGCATTCGATTAATAAAAGGACAAAAGTAGATTTATTTATTTGATTAGACCGAACTCGAAGGCTGCCTACGTTCCTCTTTTACAGCAATTAAATAAGAGGCTCAGGTCCAACGTAGTTCATTTTTGAGAGAAAAAAGGACAGAATATGGCTTCCTGCCGAAGGGTAATCTCGCGCGAGATAAGCCCCCCCCCCCTTTTTTTTTATGCACACCCTTTCTTTTGCCTAGACCTCCCCTTCGGGTTTTCAATCTAGCGGGCTTCTTTTCTTGTGCGAGCTCTGATTTTTGCCTAGGCCGTCCTTTTCGGGATTTTCAGCCTAGCGAGCGATTCCCTTTTTTTTTTTTTTTTTAGGAGGCCAAGCCACGCGAAGTACTTCTTGAGCTTGTCCATGTTGACCGGCTTCGGTAGTTGATCTCCGTCTAAATCCACTAGCTGAAGGGCTCCCCCAGAGAATATCTTCTTCACGATGTAGGATCCTATCCATCTTGGTCCCCATTTGCCTAACGGGTTGAAAGGTCCGGGACAGTGCTCACTGAGAACCAGGTCACCTACTCTGATGTTCCTTGTCTTGACCTTTTTGTTGAAAGCCCTTGCCATCCTTCTTTGGTAAGCTTGAGTGTGTTCGGCTGCTTTCAACCTTCTTTCGTCCAACAGGGCCAATTCTTCGTATCTGCTTCCTAGCCAGTTTGTTCACTTGGTTTTCTAGGAGAACCCGTAGTGATGGTATTTCCAATTCTATTGGTAAGACAGCTTCCATTCCAAATGTGAGGGCGTAGGGAGTCTCTCCTGTAGCTGTTCGGACTGAAGTGCGGTATCCCCATAGCGCGAAGGGTAACTTGTCAGGCGGTCTTTCCCGGTGGCTTGCCATTTTCGATGATGGTTTCGATTGTCTTGTTTGCGGCTTCAACTGCTCCGTTTGTTTGAGGCCTATAAGGAGATGACTTATGCCTTGTGATTTTGTACTCGGTTAGGAGAAGATCGGTTTCCTTCTCGAAGTGTGACCCATTGTCAGATATCATCTCTTGCGGAACCCCGTATCGGCAGATGATGTTGTGCTTGATGAATTCTGCGACCTTTCTAGCATTCAGAACCTTGTAGGAGGCGGCCTCAACCCATTTAGTGAAATAGTCGATGGCTACTAGGACGAAGCAATGTCCGTTAGCTCCTACGGGTGTGTAAGTACGCCAATCCAATTCGCGACCCTTTTAGATGCACTTTAATCCAATAAAATTGCATTTAGGGGCATTTTGGTAAATTCCCGGTCCGCTCCGAGATTTTCGGGAGCTTTTTATAATTTTCTCGCTAAGAAAGGACCTACAGGGAATTAATTGCTTTGGACCTTTAAGGAATTATCTCAGAATGTTCTAGAAGCAATTTTGGCGCCATAAACGGTTACGGTCACGATGTGTCACGCGACAACATATGTTGTCACGTGACAACTTGTGTCGTCACGCGACAACTTGAACCACGAAAAGTGGTTACGTAACGTCGTCCGACAGCTTGTGACCATCATCAACAGCTATAAATAAGACCCTCTGCCTCTCATTTCGGGACCCTTTTTCGACACCCTAAAGTCACTCTGCCAAATTCGCACCAGAAACCAATCTCTCTCCTCCTTACACCTAAACCTACCCCAATTCCCTTCCAATTCAACCTCCCTACTACACCAACTACCCAATTGCCTTCATACAACCCTTACCAACTGAGGATCTGAAGCCAAGCACCCCATCTGTGCTCAACTCCACGTTCAGAAGCTGAATCGAAGGCCAATACACCTAACTTGGTGTATTGGTGGTGGACTACAAGGGTAACGACTTCTCTACCTCTCTCTCTCTCTCTTATTCACTTGCTTAATTGCGATTACCCCCTCCACCTGGTAATTGAGCTCCATCCGCTTCAATTATCAGGTGGCAACTGCCATCTCTCTGTTTAAATTCGATGTGCTTGGCTTAATTGAATATTCATGATGTGATTTGAATTGTATTGTTGCTTGGTGGTCAAGGGAGTGTGGATCTCCCATATCCACACTCCTTTGGGTTGATCTGTCTTTGATTCGTGTTATTCTGAGATGATTTGATGTAATTACTTGATCTGGATTGAGCTCTGTTGTTTCTGTGCTTCAAATTGTAAGGTTTCTGCAGACGGTAACATTGTGTCACGCGACAACATATGTTGTCCCGCGACACTTTGTGTCATTCTGCAGAAATCACTTTCCAATTGTAATCTGTTCGAATTGTAAGACTTCTGCAGATGGTCACATGTTGTCACGTGACAACATATGTTGTCACGTGACACTCTGTGTCATTTCTGCAGAAATCATTTTCCAATTGTAATCTGTTCCTCCTCTCTGTAATATGGGATTTGGCCTCCCTTGTTAATTGGTTCACAAGATGTAATCCCTCCTTTTGAGCAATAAAACAAAGCACTCTTATGCATTCATTTACATATCTTGTCACACACACTTCGCACACACATTTGAATGGTTTGAATGTTGAACAATTGAAAGACTCGTCTACGGACGAGGCGTGTTGGGTGAACTCTCGGTTCTTCCCAACACGTAACTTGACCCCCGAACCCATTTTCTGTCAAACAAAAGGTTTTCAATGTTTCCTCTTAAAACGGTGTGGCGACTCCCTTATTTTTTAATTTCGGCGAGCGTTCATTCAGTGGCGACTCCGCTGGGGATAATTGAAACTTGTTTTTCAAAAGTGGGTCAGACTTTCGTGATTGTTCAACATTTATTCCATTCACTTGTGTGTGCTTTGTGTGTGACATTTTATGTGTTTAAATGCATTTTACGTGCTTTGATTTATTCCTTTCCCCCTTGTGTCCCATCTTGGTTGTCTGTGTTGCTGGGGCTGGTTTGCTGAGTTATCGCATCGTGCTTGGAGGCTGGGGCTGATTTTTGATTGCTGTTCAGATTCTGGGAATGTGACTTCTTCTGTCACGCGACACAATGTGTTTTGGTTGTCCTGTGTAGCGCGACAGAAGGTGGCCACTTTGCCGGATTTGATTTCCATTGTGCAGGTTGTGATTGTGGGGCAATCCCCCATGATCAATTATGGATCCTTGATTATTGTACTTTGTGGGGGCGTGTGTGTGTTGTTTTTCTTTATCACCCCTTTTCAAATAAAATAAATAAATAATAAAAAAAAATCATTTTTCGCAAATAAAGGAACATAGCCATCCCGCATACTACATCACGTAGATCTAGAACCCTCGGGTGCGATTGACGGCATCGCGGACGGCCATAAAATTCGCCTACGCTTGAGCGCCTGAAATCAAACCTATCCCCCTAGTGCGTTATAGGTGGCGCCACACATTTAAACCTCACCCAAACGGTTGGTTTTGACGCGACATTTTCAAATACACTAAAATGAATTTTTTCAAAATTTCTAATGGACTTTCGTACCTACCCCAAAACCTAGCACGTGTGGGCATGTTGCCATCGCAACATGGTTTCACGAGAGGACATGTCGTTCCCACGACATGTTCTAACGAGAGATCATGTCGCTTTGTCAACGTGCACCGACGAGAGGTCATGCCGGATTTTTCCTTGAAATTCTTCAGGAATACCCGTTATGCTGCCCAAATTTCTCCAGAAATTGGGGCTGCTCGTCCGTCCCATAAATGCTTCGATTTTGATTAGGTACCATTGCCTATTATTAATTTTGACTCAACGCATTTGGTGTATTTGTGGATGATGTGTCCATAGGTTCCCCCGAGGTCTAGATTGCGTGAAATAAAGGATTACCCTTTCCCAACCGTTCATAGGACTTAAAAGACACTGATTTCTACTTGAACATTAATAAGTGTTGCATGAGTCCATCTCCTTCTGTATTCTTCCCTCTCCCATACCTTCTCAAATTTCTCCACCCTCCTCCTTATACACGCTCTCTCCTCTCCAGATAAGGCAAGTTGGGTGCACGATCCGATTCCCGGTGTTTGCTTAGTTCGCGTCTCGAGACAGCTGCAGTTTCAGCAGAGTTTGCATTTGATCCAAGGTCAGAGATGTCTAGCGCAGAGAATGATATGACTACTCAATCCAGGGTTTCATCTGCCATGGGTCAACAAGGCATGCAGTCTATGGAGCAGATGAGAGCTATTTTGGAGGCTGCTCTGTCCCGTGAGCGTGAAGCTCGATCGCTCGCCCAAGCTGCACTGGCTCAAGAGCAAGCTGCTCAAGCCAGAGAAGAAGCAATCGTAAAAGCAATGAGAAGCCGTGGTATTGCGGTGATCCGACGTGCTGATGGGATTTATGAGGAGGTTACAGATGCCAATGAATTCGATGTTGAGACCAGGAATATCTCCCTTCCTCCCCTTGCTCCGACATTTCATCCAACTCAAGTTCCGAGTCATGGTATGCAGTCGAACCCTCAAGCAAGTTTTGGTTCAGTCGGGGGAACACAGCCGGTCTTCCATGATTTGACCTCCTCACCAATTCTCAATGCTCCCGTGCCTCTAAGCCAATTTGGGTCCCAATTTCCGAACATTCAGAGTGAGTTGTTTCCAGGTTCTCAGTACCAGCAGGGTCCGTTTCATGGTCCTCACTTCCAGGGTAACACCCAGTATCCAAATCAGCATCCTTATTCCCAAAACCAGTTCAGCCAAGATGGATTTCTGAAGTTTCCGACTAGCCAGCCTCAGTCTCAAGCATATATGTCTCAGCCTTTAATGGATTCAGTTTTTGGATTTGGTTCACCATCTATGCAACATTCGGGATCAGCTTCATACATGCCAGTTAGTGCTCCGCTTTGGAATCAAATGTCCTCCATTCCCATCATGACTCCCATTCGGCAAGAGGTACCAACACCTGAGTCACCTCCAAAGATGGTCCATAAGAATAGAGAAAAGCGGCACTTTGATGATGTGGGGATGCCTATAGAGGAATTTTTTGAAATCTTAGCAAGCGGAGGACTTGTTCAACCACTGGTAAATTACATCCCTGATCATCCCAACCCAAAGCTGGATAAAACCAAGTTTTGTTACTACCATCAGTATCCCGGCCATGTCACCAACAAATGTTTCGCTCTGAAGTCACTCATTCAAGAGCTCATGGATGAAGGGAAGCTTGAGAAGGGTCCCTACCCCAGTGTTGCTACCAATCCTTTTCTATGATGTCAGCAGAAGTCCGGAGGCTATCCCACCCGAAAGCGGCAAAGTCAATCAGTCAGCGTCGTAGGATCTAGAATGTCTTTTATGTGGTCACGAGTCTGTCAAGTTCATGTTATGAGTCTTTTATTTCAAATAATAAAATATTTGTTTCTATTCTTGCTAGACTCGAGACATCACTAGCATACCTACGTTACACTCGATTGAAATGGTCTTATTCCAAATGATCACTTGTGCTGCTCACCGACCAACGCTTTGAAATGGCTAATGTTTAAATTGATTGGAGTGAGAAAATCGGCTGATATCCTTCCCAGAGTGGGGCTTATCAACTCCCCACCTCGCGGCTCATGTGCTCACATATCTTCCTTCGTCCTCCCCATTTCGTTGTTCGATGAATTTGCACGGATCTTCCTCAGAGTAAGCTTAAGCAACCGAAGAAGGCTCAATATCGTTCGGATCATCCGGTAGGGACTGCGGTTGAAACCTTTCACCCCTAGGAAAACCTTTACCTTACCCTCACTAAACAATACCCCTTCGGTTCAAGATCGGCATATTTGAAACCCGTTTAACCATCTCAAGAAGAAGAGGGACTATCCTTGAGGCTCCCATGATTCAAAAGAAGATCGACCGGCTCCAAGTTCAAAGAATGACGGAAAGTAATGCTCCATCCTGGGGATTAGCTGAAATTCTCCTCTCAAAAACAAAATTGAAAAAAGAGAGAGACAAAAATACCAAAAAAAAAGAGAAAAGAAAAAAAAAAAGAAAAGAAAGAGGGCATAGTCCCCAGCGATCCTCTCAAAAGCAAAAGTCAAAGGATCCAGTCGTTACTCAAGAGGAGTCTCAGAATGAATAAAGAGACAGCGCGGATGTCCCTCACCATTACCTCAAACCGATCCCAAGCCGCCCTCTCAATTTTAGAGGACATTACCCTTACCTTTGCCCTTGCCAAAGCCAAGATTGACCCCTCATCCTTAGAGGCAGCAAAGATGCAATCATGGATTCCCTCACCTTAGAAATCCTAAACACATACCCTAAAAGCCAACCTCTCATCTTTAGAGGTTCTGTCAGCAAAAAGCCTAGCCGACCTCTCATTTTAAGAGGTCATGATATCCCAAATCACCTAAAGACCGATCGAAACCATGAAACCCAGTCGCAGTTCCTACCGGATAGTAGTTTCATTCCAATATCGTCGAGATCTAAAACAAATTATTGCTTAAAGCGGAGCCAAGTCTATCCCGGCTCAAAGGACCATCAAGCGAAGATTGTGCAAATTCCCTCCGTTCATTTGATATTATGTGTGAGCATATTTCATTTCTCCTCCGCAAACACCTGCCGTGAACGTCCCACTGGGGCTTCATATCCGTGTCTCCCATCGACACTCTAAGAGGACACGTACTTTCAAATCTCAAAACCTTCCCAAAAGTCCTCAGATCCTCGAATTCCAACGTTCATTCTTCATTCGGGATAAACCCGAACTACGGCGACCTGAGCTCCTCCTATGGAGGGGAACGTAGGCAACCATAAATGGTTCGGTCGAAATCACAAACAGATCTCAGAAAATCCGGTCTCCTCAAGGACCATGCCCATACACTGTTCATCTTCCCGAGTTTGATTCTCGATATCAGTGGGTTTTCTCCTCAGGATTAATAAAAATATTTGCTCATATCGGCTTTGGCGGTTGACTAACCCGAACATCAATAAAGGGTTTTAAACAGCTTTTTGATCATCACGAATAAGACAAGTTTTCAAGTGTCTCTCGATAAGTCTTCTCTTTCTACATAATAGGAAGATAGAGCTAAACACCGTTTCGGTCAGCAGGGGCTTCCATACACCTTTCCCCACCTTGCGATGCTTATACTCTCCCAAAAGAGTCAAACCTAAAGCGAGAGTGTCATACAGATTCGGGATCTAATCCCACTTTCGAAAGATATGCCCCTGCACGCATACATTTTCGAGTCTTGTTCAGCGACTGATTGACTGCGATTTGAAATGATGAATTGCCTCTGTGGCCACAAGATGACTCTGCCTACGATGAAGCTGCATGGAATGTCCTCAAGCTGGGGTTTTGGTTAAGGTATCCCTCTGGCTCTCCTTACCCGATTCCCTCCAAGATTGCTTTGTACTGTCAACTGGGGCTTCGCCAAGCCAGGATCGCTCTCTGCCCCCCTCTGCTGCTTGCTATCTCAGACGCGAGATGCACTCTGTCTTCACCAGCAATGGACCTGCTGCAATCTGTACTCTCGGGAGCGTCCCCGACTTGCCTAGCCGCGCCATATCATTTTTCCACCTCACGGGAAAGGGTCCACCTCATTATAAACACTTTCGTCCTATACACAACCCCTCATAGCATAATGGCTACCTACGCATCTGCTCATCAAGCCGTAAAAAAAAAAAACCTCCCTACTTCCTATTCTCCCCAGCTGAGATGGACTTGTGCAACAAAAGATTAATAATGCATAAGCAAGAGGTTAAATAAAATGCAAAGTGTCTAGAGTGTTGTGTCTCCCCCCGCAGAGTACAATAATCAGGTGATCGTAATGTGATCGTGAGGACTGCCCCTCGAATCGCAATCTTGGGCAAGGATTCCAAATCCTGCAGGTGGCAGACCCCGCCTCTTTTATCTTCGTAAGGCCCAGAACTACGATTTGGCTTGATTCCCTTTTTAAGGGATACGTAGGAATCCTTTCTCCAAAGGTCCAGCCATCTGATCTCACCAGCATCATATGAAAGAGTCCCAGTTGCCTCAGCCCCCAGGCAATGCTTGTCTAAGAAAGAACAGCCTCCCAAGCAGAGCACACTAAGAAAGAACAGCCTCCCGAGCAGAGCACACCAAGAAGAACAACCTCCCAAGCAGAGCCCAACAGAATCCACAGACCCAAAACAAGAGGAAAGATGCCGACTCCCCAGGAATGCAGAGTCCCCGGCTTACCAAACCAAAAGAAAAAAGCCGACTCCCCAGGAATGCAGAGTCCCCGGCTTACCGAACCAAGAGGAACCTGCTCCCTGGCAAGCAAAGTTCCAAAGATCAGTAGCCTCAAGGCACAGACAAAAGCAGAGTCCCCGGCTTACCAAGCGAAGCTCAGGGCACAAAAGATAACCGACGAAAGGAAAAGAGAAAAGACCGTCCAACATTAAGCAAAACCAGTGAACTACCAACAAAAGGAAAGCAGTAGCGTGAATCCCTCGGCAGCTACACTTATCCCCAGCAAAATCAATGGTAGCATGAAACCCTCGACAGCTATCTCCTAACAGCAACGGTAGTCTAAGACTCTCCGACAGCTACAGGTGAGCACAACACAGGTATGAAAGCATATCACAGTCGATTACTTTCCCAAAAGCATCAGTCAAACCCTGTCCATTGGCTATACGTCCTCATCTCGAGGCAGCCGCTTTGTCTATTGGCTATACGTCCTCTCCCCGAGGCAGCCATCTGGTCCATTGGCTATACGTCCTCTCCCCGAGGCAGCCATCTGGTCCGTAGGCTATACGTCCTCGTCTCGAGGCAGCCGCCCTGTCTATTGGCTATACGTCCTCTCCCCGAGGCAGCCATCTGGTCCATTGGCTATACGTCCTCTCCCCGAGGCAGCCATCTGGTCCGTAGGCTATACGTCCTCATCTCGAGGCAGCCGCCCTGTCTATTGGCTATACGTCCTCTCCCCGAGGCAGCCATCTGGTCCATTGGCTATACGTCCTCTCCCCAAGGCAGCCATCTGGTCCGTAGGCTATACGTCCTCGTCTCGAGGCAGCCGCTCTGTCTATTGGCTATACGTCCTCTCCCCGAGGCAGCCATCTGGTCCATTGGCTATACGTCCTCTCCCCGAGGCAGCCATCTGGTCCGTAGGCTATACGTCCTCGTCTCGAGGCAGCCGCTCTGTCTATTGGCTATACGTCCTCTCCCCGAGGCAGCCATCTGGTCCATTGGCTATACGTCCTCTCCTCGAGGCAGCCATCTGGTCCGTAGGCTATACGTCCTCGTCTCGAGGCAGCCGCTCTGTCTATTGGCTATACGTCCTCTCCCCGAGGCAGCCATCTGGTCCATTGGCTATACGTCCTCTCCCCGAGGCAGCCATCTGGTCCGTAGGCTATACGTCCTCTCCCCGAGGCAGCCATCCATTCTTTTGGTCACACTTTCTCACCTTCCGAACTACGATTTGGCTTGATTCCCTTCTTAAAGGGATACGTAGGAATCCTTTCTCAGAAAGGTCCAGCCATCAGACTCCCCGATTCACCCTTCTAGCCCGTTACCTTATCCCTTGATGCTCATTGGGATTGGGTCTTATTGTATCGACAACCCCACTTTTTCCAAAAGTGACGTTGCCGAGGGGCTCTGTAAGTACGCCAATCCAATTCGCGACCCTTTTAGATGCACTTTAATCCAATAAAATTGCATTTAGGGGCATTTTGGTAAATTCCCGGTCCGCTCCGAGATTTTCGGGAGCTTTTTATAAGTTTCTCGCTAAGAAAGGACCCACAGGGAATTAATTGCTTTGGACCTTTAAGGAATTATCTCAGAATGTTCTAGAAGCAGTTTTGGTGCCAGAAACGGTTACGGTCACGATGTGTCACGCGACAACATATGTTGTCACGTGACAACTTGTGTCGTCACGCGACAACTTGAACCACGGAAAGTGGTTACGTAACGTCGTGCGACAGCTTGTGACCATCATCAGCAGCTATAAATAAGACCCTCTGCCTCTCATTTCGGGACCCTTTTTCGACACCCTAAAGTCACTCTGCCAAATTCGCACCAGAAACCAATCTCTCTCCTCCTTACACCTAAACCTACCCCAATTCCCTTCCAATTCAACCTCCCTACTACACCAACTACCCAATTGCCTTCATACAACCCTTACCAACTGAGGATCTGAAGCCAAGCACCCCATCTGTGCTCAACTCCACGTTCAGAAGCTGAATCAAAGGCCAATACACCTAACTTGGTGTATTGGTGGTGGACTACAAGGGTAACGACTTCTCTACCTCTCTCTCTCTCTCTCTCTCTCTTATTCACTTGCTTAATTGCGATTACCCCCTCCACCTGGTAATTGAGCTCCATCCGCTTCAATTATCAGGTGGCAACTGCCATCTCTCTGTTTAAATTCGATGTGCTTGGCTTAATTGAATATTCATGATGTGATTTGAATTGTATTGTTGCTTGGTGGTCAAGGGAGTGTGGATCTCCCATATCCACACTCCTTTGGGTTGATCTGTCTTTGATTTGTGTTATTCTGAGATGATTTGATGTAATTACTTGATCTGGATTGAGCTCTGTTGTTTCTGTGCTTCAAATTGTAAGGTTTCTGCAGACGGTAACATTGTGTCACGCGACAACATATGTTGTCCCGCGACACTTTGTGTCATTCTGCAGAAATCACTTTCCAATTGTAATCTGTTCGAATTGTAAGATTTCTGCAGATGGTCACATGTTGTCACGTGACAACATATGTTGTCATGTGACACTTTGTGTCATTTCTGCAGAAATCATTTTCCAATTGTAATCTGTTCCTCCTCTCTGTAATATGGGATTTGGCCTCCCTTGTTAATTGGTTCACAAGATGTAATCCCTCCTTTTGAGCAATAAAACAAAGCACTCTTATGCATTCATTTACATATCTTGTCACACACACTTCGCACACACATTTGAATGGTTTGAATGTTGAACATTTGAAAGACTCGACTACGGACGAGGCATGTTGGGTGAACTCTCGGTTCTTCCCAACACGTAACTTGACCCCCGAACCCATTTTCTGTCAAACAAAAGGTTTTAATTGTTTCCTCTTAAAACGGCGTGGTGACTCCCTTATTTTTTAATTTCGGCGAGCGTTCATTCAGGGTGTGACCTTTCCAATCACATCTATCCCCCATGTGGAACGGCCAAGGAGAAGTCATAGGGTATAGTAAGGAAGGCGGTGCATGCTGAAGGTTGGCGTGTATCTGACACTTGTGGCACTTTTTGACCATCCTGGTACAGTCGGCTTCCATGGTTAGCCAAAAGTATCCTTGTCTGATGATCTTTTTGGCGAGCATGTTTCCGCTCATGTGGGTTTTGCATACGCCTTGATGAACATGGTCCATTATTTCTCGGGCCTCTTCCTCAGTGGCACAAAGAAGGTTTCCTTGTGAATGCTTCTTGAATAGACGGCCAGCAGTGATGACGTAATTAGCAGCCAATCTCTTAAGGGCGATTTGAGTCTTTTGGTCTGTCTCAGGTGGGATGGTTCCATCTAGGATGAAATGCCAAATGTCATGGTACCATGGTTTCTCTTCGGAGTTCTCGACAATGGTACATTCGGATAACCATTTGTCTTTGCAGTCATGGAGATCTATAACGGCGCAGTATGCAGGGGTTGCACGCCGTGTTATTTTGAAGGGTTTGACTGCCTTCCCTTTAGGAATTTCGACCAAAGAAGCAAGTGTGGCTAATGCGTCTGCGAATCGATTTTTGTCTCTGGGGAGATAGTGGAATGAGACATCCTGATACTGTTGCGCCAACTCTTGGAGGTGGGCACTGTATCTTTGAAGGGTTGGATCTTGGACCTTCCACTTCTTCAATTTCTAATTGATGATTAATTGGGAATCCCCAAATACCTCGAGTTCAGTCACGTTGCGTTCTAGGGCTGCCTCAAGCCCTGCTATACAAGCTTCGTATTCTGCGGTGTTGTTGGTGGCGTCAAAGTCAAGACGTATTGCCAGTGGAGTATAGATGTCGTTAGGATCTACCAACAACATTCCAATGCCGAACCCTCTCTTGTTGGTTGCGCCATCGAAAAATAATTGCCACTTATTTTCTTCTTCTATACTCATGATGTCCTCATCAGGGAATCGCGGGTCTTCCCCCTTCACTTCGTCGCAAGGAAATTCGGCCAATTGATCTGCGAATACACTCCCCCTGACGGATTTCTGAGTGACGTAAGTGATATCATACCCCGCGAGCATGAAGTACCATTTGGCCAATCTCGAAGACAAATTTGATTTGTCTAGGATATATTTCAGTGGATCCATCTTTGCAATGAGACGAACTGGGAAGGCTTCCATATAGTGCTTTAGCCTTTGTGATACCCAAACAAGAGCAGCGCAGGATTTGTCGAGTGGAGAGTAATTGATTTCACTGCCTTGGAATCTGCGGCTGACGAAATAGATGGCATTCTCTGTGTGCGAGGCGAAATTTGTTCTTGAGCGAGCATAGCTCCTAATGCATTGTCTGTAACCGTGAGGTATAATTTCAAGGGCTTCTCCTTGTGTGGTGGAACCAGGATGGGTGGGGAAGTTAAGTAGTGCTTAACTTCCTCGAATGCTTCTTGACATTCTTCGGTCCACTCTTGAGGTGCATTTTTCTTAAGTAGTTTGAAGATGGGGTCACACATTGTAATCAGTTGATTGATGAATCGACTGATATATTGAAGTCTGCCCATGAATCCCTTTACTTCTTTCTGTGTTCTGGGTGGAGGCATGTCAATGATAGCCCTTATCTTAGCGGGGTCTGCTTCTATACCACGCTCTGTGACCATGTACCCTAAGACTTTCCCTTTGACCACTCCGAATGAGCATTTGGCGGGGTTGAGCCTCATCTTATGCTGTCTCAGTCGATTGAAGAATTTCCTGAGATCTCTGAAGTGCTGACCATCCGTCCCTTTTGAGTGAACAATCATGTCGTCCACGTATACCTCTATTTCTTTGTGGATCATGTCGTGGAATAGTGTTGTAACTGCCCTTTGATAAGTATCCCCAGCGTTCTTGAGACCAAATGGCATGACCGTGTAGTAAAACGTTCCCCAAGGTGTGGTGAATGCTATTTTGTGTTGATCCTCCTCTGCCATGAGGATTTGGTTATACCCTGCGAAACCGTCGACGAATGAGCGGACTTCATATGCGGGTGTGGCATCGACCAACATGTCTATGTTTGGTAGCGGGAAGTCATCTTTAGGGGATGCCTTGTTCAAGTCTCTGAAATCGACACAGACTCGTATTTTCCCATTTGTTTTGGCTACTTGTACCGTGTTTGCAAGCCATTCCGGATACTCGATCACTTTGATAAACCCTACATTCAAGAGCTTCATGATTTCCTCTTTTACTTGCATTGACCATTAGGCTTGATTCTGCGTAGTTTCTGTTTGACTGGCTTGGCGTTGGGTAGCAGCGGTATCTTGTGTTCTACAACTGACTGATTCAACCCAGGCATATCTTTGTAGGACCAAGCAAAGACGTCGACATATTCTCTGAGGAGCAGCGTCAAGGTTTCTCTGTCTTCCCCCTTGAAGAAGCTGCCGATCTTTGTTTCTCTAGGGTCTTCTGTTGTCCCAAGATTAACCGTTTGCATTTCCTCGTCGTCAACAGGGCCATTCTTTCCACAACGACCTACTTGCTTAGCTAATTCTTTTAAGATTTGTTCGTTTTCTTGATCTATCTCATCGTATGATTCATCATTAACGTGTTCGTTATATTGATTATTATTAGTTAATTCATCATTCACGATGTTAGCAATCTCAGGGTACTCGGAAAGATCAAAGCTTTCATTAAGGAAGTAAGGGAATACATGTTCGGCCACCGCCTCGATTTCCTCTTGAGTGAGTTCATCGGAGGTGGAGCCTGCTTCTAATGTGAAAGTTACAGGGCCTATCTTCCTGCGGGGATGGGGAGTGCAACCAAGCTCTTTGATCATGAAGTCTTCATCAACAACTGGTCCTCCGGTGACGTGCCAGTTTAGAATTGGCTCATCACATTTCTGTATTAGTCTTGTGTAATCAACCGTTGGAGCGTCCCCCTTGGAGATTGCATGGATCAGGCTGTCTTCTAGCCGGCACAGGTCCTGGAACTATCACAGCATGTCTTCTCCCAACACAAAGTCCCATTCACTTGTCATTTCTGCCTTCGTGCCCCACAAATCATTAGGGATTAGTGTGGCGGGTTCTGTTTCTTCTGGAGAAGCGTCGCAGTCGCTGAAGATTTCAAAGCCCGGTTGGCGCTTTCCTTTATCATCAGTCCATGATTCTGAAAAGATAAAGTAGGGAATATTTTCCCCTTCTCGAACGAAGTAGCCATTGAGTGTCTTTTGATATGGCTGGAGGTTGCAATCTTTGGCCTTTGGGTCTTTGTGGTCTTTGTATGTGGTTCCTTCCCACTCGATTTGAGCGAAGCTCCACTCTTCTTCGTCATCCTCATCGTGGATGGAGATGACGTATCCTAGTCCATGCTTTGTGTGGAGTGGGGGAACCGGTGGAGGTTCAGTTATCCCTTGTAAGTGTTTTCCGAGTCCCAATCCAGGAAAGTACCCTTTTGCTAGCATCATTCTCCGGACAGGAAGGCTTTCGGAAAACCAAAGTGCCTTGGAGTAGTCATTCTCATTGTAAGTTTCTATGACATTCACGGTGCTTTCTTTCTCGATCTCAAAGCCGCTGAACAGGAAATCAGAAGTGCTATGTTGTACCTCGAGGATAGGACTAGCAGTAACCATCTCTCCGTGTATGGTGACTATCATATTGTTGTGTCTGAACTTGATACATTGGTGCAGGGAGGAGGGTACACCCCCTATGACGTGTAGCCAAGGGCGACCAAGCAGCAAGTTGAAGGATACCGGGATGTCGATGACTTGATATTCGATGCTCATTGTGACTTGCCCCATTTCTACAGGTATCACAACTGATCCCAAAGCAGTTCTAGCAGTACAATCGTATCCTCTCACAGTGTGCCCGGATGGCTTAAGGTCTTTGTGAGTGAGACCTAAGGATGATAAGGCTTTCTTTGGGAGGACATTGATTGCAGAACCATTGTCGACCAAAATGCATGGCATTCGGTACCCATTCACCTTAGCAGTTATGTAGAGGGCTTCATGATGATTGTTCCCATAGGACGGTAGGTCCAAGTCAGTGAAAGTGATGACGTTGCCAAATTGCACTTGGCCTATCATTTGAGTGAGCTCTTCGGGTGTTGCTTCCGAGGAAATGGTCTTTAGAGCCAATGCCTTTTTCAACATCTCGCGGTGCTTGTGAGATGCTCCTATGAGATCCCAAACTGAGATGTTCGCTTGTGTTTTCTTTAACTGAGTTAAGAGAGGGTCCTCCGGTTCGCTTAGCGATGAGGCTTTAGCTTGTTTAGGAGGATTTTCATCCCTTGGATCTTTGTTGGTGATCACACGACCGGATCATGTGAGTAGATTGACTGTTTTAGACCCTTTTTCCTTTTGTTCTAAGATTTCTTCCCAAGACATCGTATAACAGAAAGAAGATTTATTAAATTCAAGAGGGCTCTCGTCCACAATTGTGGCTAGACGAGTAGGGTCCTCGAAGCTACTTTCTATTTCTATTAGATTGACCTCATTGTTTGGTAAAGGATTAGTAACAACATTAGGCAATCCTATCTCTTTATCATCAAACAAATCTTGGATGACATCTTTCAAATGGAAGCAAGAGTTGGTGTCGTGACCGGTGAAGTTGTGGTACTTGCAGAAGAGATGATGAGCATGGTTGGCAGGAAGATCTTTCTTTGGAGGTCCCCCTTCTCTTGGTTTGACTTTCCCGTTCTTGACAAGTATCTCGAAGAGTTCTTCTTGAGTGATTCCTTCAAGCTTGTCATAATGTCTATCCTTCTTCTTCTTTTGTGGTGGAGGTACTGCAGAGTACTTGCCATTTCCGGGATGATTGAAGACAATGGCATTGACAGAGGTATCCTTGGGATTGGAGGAGGAAGAAGAGCTCTTGTTGTAACGGAATCCACTTTCTTTCTTGGCTTCCCTTTTCTGTTTGATGAGGTCATCTAACCGTATGCCTGACTTGTGAAGTTCGGCGAAGCTAGGAAAATAGTTGCCGGCTAGCTTGTCTTGATACTCCTCCCTAAGGCATTGTATGAGGATGTGGATTTGTTCGTCTAGGCTGGGCCTATCAACAATTTCGGTTAATTTGGTTCTCCACCTTTTGACAAAATCTGTGAAGGATTCGTTCGGAAGTTGCTTGGTTTGCTCAAGATCCCTTCTAGTGGTGCGGTAAGTGGAGTTGTCCTCATATTGCTTTTGAAAAGTACAACTAGCGAGTGGCCAGTCGAGTCTTGTGGAGAGTGGAAGGGTCATGTACCAATCCCTAGCAGCACCATCGAGAGTTTGTGGGAAGCATTGGGCTAACAGGTTGTCATCAACACCCATAGGTAGCATGGCCCAAGAGTAAGTCTCCAAATGTGATTTGGGACAGGTGGTGCCATTGAACTTTGCAATGTCGGGTGTTTTGTACTTTCTCGGAAGCTTTGACATGGACTGACGAAGGGTATCGTAATCAATAGAGAGCGAGGCTCCCTTACTCACATCGAGGGATGCAAGTTTCTTTTCTAACATGGCCATGTGTAAGTGCTCCAATTTGAGCTTGTTAGAATTTTCGTTAGAAAATTAACGAAAGTTTTAACATTCCTAACATTTCCTAACATTCCTAACTTTTCTAACAAAGTGAGGGTAAAATGGGCATTGCTATTTAAAGATAAACCTTCAAAAGAATCTTAAAAAGCAAAACAAAGGAAGAAAACCAAAAATAGAAATGGCTGGAAACATAAACTGGCTGTTAATTTGAATTTTCAAAAGAAATATTCCTCTTGTCCAAAGCCTGAAGCAGCATTTAATGAACAGTGCACGCTGAGGGACCCTATCCGCGCGGACATCTCTGTCATTTCCAGAGGGCTATAAATTGAGCCCTCCAGTCACGAAAATAAGGAGCAACAACACAATTTGCACTGAACCTCTGGCGAAATATAGAGAGAAAACAGTGAGAATTCACTTGAATTGTCACCATTTTCTCTTGAATATTTCCCAACTCACACTCACTCTCAAATTCAAACCCTAAACACATTCAAGCCTCAAACACTCAAATATTCAAGCCAAATCCTCAAAATACAAAGAAGATAGGTATAACCTCCCTCTTCTTACCCTAAATCTCTCATCCATGCATGCATCTTCAAACTACAAAATGTAGTTCATTCTTCTTCTTGTCTTAAGATCCAAGAAGATCACCATGGAAGTCCATCTCCATGGATGATCTTCTACAAGGATCAACATTTTCTTTAATGTGTTCTTGTTTTCTTGCAAATGCATTTTCAAAACCCTAAAAACCATTTTCAAGCATCAAATCTCATTTTCAAAGGATAAAATTCCCCTTCCCAAGCAAATGAAGTGCTTAGTCCTAATGTACCCCAAGGATGGTTTGGTATAGTTGATTCACCACTAAAATGTCAAGTGATCAATAACCAAAACCTAGAGAAATGGGGACAAGCATGGATGCAAAACCCCCTTTAAAATCATATTTTCTTTCTTGAGAAGTTGCTGTCCAGTAGCAATTTCCTCAGACCTCAGTCCATGGTCTAATTTTTTGGACACATATAAATGTGGAATTTGGTGTTGACTACAAATCACTTTTTGTATCCAACATCCAGATCTTTACATACATATTTTTACTTTATTTTTTGGGCGAGTAAAACTCCTCTTTTCAAATTTTCTTTCAGAGGCTAGTTCATCAGCTTCTGGGAATCCAGATCTCATATCTGAGGTTTCCAGAAGGTTTTGACCCCTCAAATCTTCTTCAAAATGGAAAATTCCTTGGCACAAATCTTATTTAAGGTGTCTGGAACAACTTTAATTCTATGAGTTTATCCAGATTATGAAGTTTTAAGACCCTTGAATCTATTTCAAAATCAAAGGTCCACTGCCTTTTTCATTCTGGCAGAAGTGGCTCTCAACTTCAAAAGGTCTTTTGAGTACCAAATCTCAATCCAAAAATCTTCCAAAAAATCATGGGATCAGTTTAAAGTCTTAAAAGGATATCCCAATTTTTACTTTTCTTAGTTTCAAATTATTTTGGCCAAAACACACACACACACACACAGATAAATGATTTTCAGCTTGGAAGACTCGTTTTACGAGGCATTCCGGGTGCACACTAACGTCCTTCCCGGCGTGTAACATGACCTCCGAACCCAAATCTCTGATCTCGGGCTTTTTTCAAAGTTTTGGCCCTTAAAACAAAAATGGCGTGGCGACTCCGTTCTTTTTCCCGGGTTTTATTTGGTTTTTTTCAAAGAAACGCGAAAAATCGAATTTTTCCCGCGAAATGGCGACACATCATCACGGTGGCAACTCATTTGGGGATTAAGCTTTTTTAAAAAAATGGTATTTGGTATATTGGTGGAAACCATTAAACTTCCCGTTATCGCCTCCTAACACGAGTCGGGGATAAATTGTGGTCTAACAATCCCACGTACCGGTATCACCGTTTTCAAAAAAAAAAAAAGCTTTTGAGGGTCAAGCTTCCGTCCCGGCTTCGAAAATCATTTTTGTGTGTGTGTTGATTTTTGCACAGTTTTCGTGTTGTTTTGGCCGCCTCGGAGAAAGTCAAAATTTTATTTGTCGGAATAATGTCCCTAACTGTTGGAATTTTCGTGCTTACGTGCTTATGTGTTCATTAAATTTCAAAAAAAAAAATTCAAAAAAAAAAAGGATTTTCAAAAAAAAAAAGAAAATTTTCAAAAAAAAAAATCATGCATCATATTTTTAAGACACATAAAAAAAAATTCTATTTTACTCCGAAAAAAGAATATAGGCTTGCACACTACGCGCACGTGACCGTACACGCACACTACGTCCCTAACAGGGAAATCCTTGTCGCGGTCCGTTTGGTCTTATTATGCCTCTCGGATGAGCACGGGACTACCCAAACATCCCTTGGAGCCTCGTGTCGACCATGCACTTGTCCGTGACACACTTTGTCAGAGACCCGGTTGGTTTTTAGTAAAGTGCGTGTCATGCCCCTGCATTGTATAGACCTTTCCTTTCAAGCCTTTGTCGGCATACCGACACAATGTCTTTCGGGGACCCGAATCGGTCGAAGTGCCGGTTTTCCATCGCGAGACTTTGACCAAGATATTGGCCAGGCGCCTTGACTTCGGCTCGGCGGCACAAATTATACTGCGACTCCCGGCATTGACCTTTGAGTCATCAAGGATTAATGATTATTCCATGCCTAATTACGGCCTAGCGACGACAAGTCAAGATCAATTGTGGACGCTTATCGGTCCAAATCATGCCGACTTTTCGTTGAGCCCTCGGACATGATCTTGACTTTTGACGTCAGCTTTGTCCGTAATTTACATCGAATGCTCGTTAAGACTCGATTACCCGCCAGACTTTTAGGATCGTTTTTCTTTCGGTCGGTGGGACCCGCTTGCCCTATAGGACCCTCGCCCGGGGAGTCCACCCCTGGGAAGGTCGAAATACGGGTGGAATACGAGGGGCTTATAGACGTAGTGACGGGGCCCGGCGATCCGGGATCGAGTAGTTTGCGAAAAGAAGAGCAATCTTTTCCAACCGATTAGGTTAATAAAGCATGTTTTAAGTAAACGTGAACAAATAATCGCATGTTGCATGAGCCTAAAGCCCAAACACCTACCCTCCTTCCATTCCCGGACATCGAACCTTCGTGTCCTTTCCCCATGACTCCGCACAAAGCTTGGTTTCGGGCACCGGGTCATCGTGTGATTAGTTGGGAAGAGACAAGCGCGTCATCAGCTTCGCCGTTTGTTCCGACTCGGGTTTGAGAATGTATGCATCGGCCGGTAATGATGGGGATAACGTCACTCCGCCTCCCGGGACCCCTCGAGACGAGCAACGGTGGAATCGGTTAGCGAACGAGATGAGGTTACGACAGGAAGCACGGCTAAACGGCCTTATGGAGGCTATTAAGAGTCACGGTGCGGCCGCCGGCCTCAATCCGAGATGGCACCTTCACGTGGAAGAAGACGAGGATGCCAACCCCACTCTCGGTCGCCACGACTACACCGGGATGCCGCCACCCACCTCCTATGGTGCCACTACGAGAACCCATGCTCCTCGATTTTCGGGTCGGCCCGGCTCCCGACCACGGACCACCGGATCCATGCGGCAGAGCGGCACAAATCGGTGGGGGCAAAATCGGTACGGAATGTCTTCTCATGGTTGGGGCTATCTCGGAATGCCACGGCTAATCGGGATCCGCCTCGGTTCGGAACCGATCAATCCAGGACCTTCACGGCGGCCACGGTTCGGAATGCCGCCACAACTTGGTTACGGGCCGCGGTCGGGAGCCCCTCACCGAACGGTACTAGTTCGAGCTCCTCACACAAATCCATTCCTCACTCGAGACTTCTATGGGTTACCAAGCCTCCATCCGGTGTCATCCGAATCACCGGGACCGCAGTACCCCCGGGTTACACACCTTCGCGCGAGCGGCCATGCAATTCAACAATCGGGACGGCGGCCCGCTCAAGCCTACTTACGGGCCCCGCTCTGGAAATCCAAGTTATCCGGCTACATCGGGGCTGCCTCCACCTACTTTGCAGTTGAAAATCAACGGCAAGCCGCGAGGTTCTATCCTTTTGCTCGAGGCTCCTACTCATGCTCCCAGGGTAACTCGGCCCGGGACGGGTTTTCACCTACGTCCGGATCGGCCGTTCCCTCCACCGATCTGCCTCCGGTGGTAGCTCCTCTCTCTAGCTCGGCCGCTAGCTTGAATGCCATGGTTCCGCCACAAGACCCTCATCTGGCACAGTTCATGGAGCGGCCTGAGGAAATGAAAGCGCGGTCGTGAGCGGCGCCAAGAAGTCGCCTTTCGGCCTACAGACCGGACTCCATTGTTCCTCTGCCCCACAAATTCGTGATGCCTAATCTGGATCTCTTTGATGGGGCTTGCATGCCCGAAAACCCATTTGGACACATATACCTTGGCGATGAAAGCGAAAGGATGTACCAATCAGCGGTTGGATGACTATTTCGATCTATCCTTGAAGTCCGAGTGCCTTAAAGTGGTTCTTAGTTTGAAACACGAAGCCGGGGCTACATGGGACCAGATTACCAATGCCTTCACGAGAGAAATATAAGGCCAACTTGGAATGGGAAACAAATAGGGTTGACCTACAAACAACGGTGCGGCGTCTGATGAGAATGTTGGGGACTTTTACAAGCGGTGGAATACGAAACTCGGTGAAATGGCCATCCCTCCTTCCGAAGAGGAACAATGGACATCTTCTAGGTCATGCTTGAAACCACATCGAGAGCCTCCCTCGGTCACTTCCCATACTCGAGACTTACGGGCCATGGTTAACTCTGCGGCTAAGTTTGAAAAGGCCTACAATCAGAACCGGCTTTGCACACGCCTACGATATCGGGCTCCTCCGCAAACACTTGCCCTTTGCTCTGCTAAAGGCAAAGAGATGATTAACTATGCGGGACAGGAATGTAACAACACGACTCCTTTTGCTCCCGAGAAAACCAGTAGAGCCCGGACCACGGGTCATGAATCTCGAAAACTTTGGAATGCCTACTGAATGACATCTTTAGGGGACGGTGAAGGAAGGCTTCTGCGGCCTTTGGAGAATTTCCAACCCAGGAATCCGAATGCTCCGTGGATACTACAAAGTATTGTGCTTTTCATCAAGCTCACGGACATCGGCGACAAGCTGCTTTACTCTGAAAAAGGCAATCCAGGGGCTAATAGAGCAAGGAAAGTTGGAAGGCCCCGAAGGGCCTAACACGATCAAAAATCCATGCCGAGGAACCATAATCGAGTGAATATGATTGAATGCGGAGAATCTTCGCATGCCCGGGAAGATCTTGATGAAGGTCCCCAAATACCGTGGCCAACCTCGTCGAGGATCTGGTCGGATTCCCCCTCGGCCTTGAGGATATCGAACGAATCAACCCATCTTGGTCTCATGTCGGAGACTCCTTGCAAGAATACGAGGCCCGCTATTTCTCGGATGAAGGGAAGGCCAATAGAAGAGTACATTCCGGTCAAAACATGAGAGGACCATTTACACAAGATGGTTAGAACAATCGAGAAGAATTAGACAAGAAAGCTTAGGCGAGCACTGTCTTGGGGCTTATCGGCAAAGAGGCCGAAGAGCATACGGAGCTAGTACACTTCCTGGCGGCTATTGGAGAAGTCAAATACGACCCGAAGGCGGTGGCGAAGAATCGAGAGGAGGAAGAACCCTTCGCATTCTACACGGTGTCAAATACGTGCCACCCCCTCTCACTCTTCCCGCGAGTTTACGGGAGGAGAAGGCGAGTCACAATTACCACTTTCGGGAATGGGAGCATATGACAATTTTGCATTGCACGCACCCATATTCCCCAACGGGTTTGATCGGCGTTCCCTCTCGTGAAATCCGGTAGTATGGGAAGAAGATTAGATGACGGCGATGATGATGATGATGATGGCGAGAGTGAAGAGTCAGCGAGGCCCAGATCAGGAAACAATCTGGAACAATCATGCCGGGAAATGAGCCCATGGGAGCCAGGCACAATGGTTGGTTATCGGCAAGCGACGACGAAGAAACTTCGGAAGACGAATATGAGGCAGAGGACATGAAGGCCATGAAGTTTCATGGATGCGAGCACGTGGATGTCTTAGAATTCAACACGCCTACCATGCTTTGGGGAAAGGGTTTTCGGTGTCCGATCCGGGCGATAGTCGAAGATACGATCGAAAGAGGAAAATTAACTCCCATCTCCCAAATGAGAAAATAACCATGGTTAGATCAAATCCGCCCGAACAAAGTAACACTCCTTGTCGGGGTTACCGAAGAGGTCACCTTCCCAGAATGTATGTCGGCTTTCGGAGAAGTCCTAGAGCGGCATGATGCGGATGCGCCTCCCACGCGAGAATGCTATAATCATCTCCAACTACGAGTATTACGAGAAAGGAACCGAGAATGGCTGCACTATCTAGGGATGAAATCGAAAAGCCGCCGAGTCCCAGCAATAGCGACTCTTGTTGCATGATAACTATGAGCAAGGCCGGCCATGAGAGTGAATCGGAGGACGCCACAGCTCTGTGGGCCATCGAGGGGCAACAACACAACCCCAGACCCAAAAGCTTTGTGACTTGGGAAGCGGTTATAAGGGCCGCCCGGGGAAGGAGCCGGTGCAGCTCGGCCCCTCACCGTTGCTAGACTCCGTCGAGGCCGGTGGCCAATAGCGAAAAGGGCTCCCAGTTGACCTTAGCGGCATTGAAGAAATCCGGTCAAGAGACGGCGATGAGGAAGTTAATCTGTTGACCCGATGCAGGCGAGATCTTCCAAGGGAATCCCAAGGCGAGATAAGAAGGCCACGAGATCAAGCACCGAAAGAAGATCGCCGCCCCTATGCTAAGGCAGTGAAACTCCAGGACCACGAAAAAGAGGATCCCGTGCTCACCCGGTTGAAGCAAACAGCGAGGCCAACATTTCCCTCTGGTCTCTACTCACCTCGTCCTATCCCATGGCTGAAGTGGAAGAAAGCTGGCTCGCACTCTCGTGCCTATTGATGCTACTCCCGATGACGTGGTACGGCTGATTGGAAACATCCACTACGGGAACATAATCACTTTCACAGATCTCGACCTCCCTCAATTTGGGGATGATCATAACGAGCCTCTCTTCATCACGGTCGATTGGATGAACGACGCCTCCCTCGGGTCTGGTTGATAATGGGTCGGAATGAATATTCTCCGGCAAAGATCATGAGCTTGCTTGATATCAAGACTACGAGACTTGAAGCCTTCCTCCCTCGCATCAAGCTTACGACTCAACATCTCGGCGAGTCCTTGGAGTTGCTACCTTGGACCTACGGTTTGGACGAGAAATTGATACTGTGGAATTCCGGGTTATTGACATCCCGATTACTTTTAATGCCTTATTGGGAAGACCTTGGCTGCACCAGGTCGAGGGTCGCCTCAAGCCTCCACCGGTGTGTGAAATTCGTCTCGAATGGGGATTTGACAACCATTTACGGAGATTTAGTCACTTTAGAGGGCACGGATACGGGCGGAATACCTATTACGGAAATCAAACATGACGAGGAAGGTCTCATGCTAACGGGCTTCACGGTCGAGCCTCCCGAGGCCTAAGTGTGCAACATAGATCGACGGTCACTCGGGATAAAATCCCAGGTCTTGAAAATGATGAGAAAAATGAGCTATCTACCTGGCCTCGATGCAGGGAAACACCAACAAGGAACTCACAAACTCATCGAGGTGAAAGGACGAGAATACTCGCCACGGCACGGGATATGAGGCCTCCTCGGTGGACAACTGCAAAAGGAAAAAGATTTGAAGGCTGCCACGGGAAGGGTCCGGTCGACGACCTAAATCTCTCCCCTTCGGTCCTAATTTGGCTGACTACTTTGTAAAGGGTCCCACACAACCGGGAAACATCACAGAGCCCACTCCTACGGCGGGATGGCTAAAGCTACGAGGATAGCCTCAACAAGTTTAGAGGAACCAAGGCTAACCCGGTCCGTAGAATGTTCCTGGACCTACCCAAGATACACAGGGCTACCACTACCATGAAGAGTGAGTATACCTTTAGGCGTGCGACACAGTGGAACAGGTTCGAGAAGCTTACCACCACAAAGCCCGGTGCCCAGGAAGATCCGAAGCCTGGGTTCGAATTGACAGTACCAAAAGCTAAGGCCACGGAATTCCCCTCAGATGATTGGGATGGTCTGGTTATACAGCAATTGTTCGAAGAAGAGAAGTCCAGGGTGCCGAGACCTGATTGATCTCGGCTCGGTCCAAGAGATGATAGCAACAATTGAGAAAGGAAAACAAAAACAGCACAGTTCCCGAGTCATGAGGCCACCAACAGCAAAGCCGCTAAAAAATTGGGAAAACCTCTCAGGCCCGTCCGCGACCAAGGAGGAAATGATCACCAAGCTTGGATTGGTCCCCCGTCCCTTTGTGTCAATCTAGGACAAGTCCTCCCAGTCTCTCTTTGTTAAGATCGAGTCTCTAGGGTCGTCCGATGGCCTTACGCCTGAAGACTACGAGTCTGTAGCAAGCGCTGTATTCCTTTTCGTTTTCAATGAAATGACGAACCTTTCTGAGTATCCCTTGATTGCCACTTTAACTAATGATGAATTAATTAATAAAATTTTTTTTTAATAATTCATTAGATAAAGAAGCAGACACATTAAACAAAAAAAAATCAAACAACAAAAGAAATCTTTAAGCAGGTTGTCCGGAAAAAGGAAAATCGAGCCCAAGCTGCCGAAGAGATTTTGACAAGTGTGAATCTGGGAACTGCGGAAGAGCCTAAAGAGACGCAGATTGGTGATTTCTTCGAAGGAATTGGAAAGGATGCTCTGCAAAGTCCTACAAAATCCTCAATTCAAAGAAAGTTGCCCTCTTCATCAAAGAAAACATCATGTGCAGATACGGGTTGCCAGCCGAAATCATTTCAGATAATGGATCCCACTTCGAAGGGGAATGCGACAGGCTGCTGGCAGAATTCCGAATAACCCGTCACAAGTCATCTCCTTACAGGCCCCAAACCAACGGAGCCGTCGAAGCAGCAAACAAGACTCTGGAAAATATCATCCGGAAAATGGCTGCCCAAGGCAGAGATTGGCCCGAGAAGTTACACCTGGCACTCTGGGGCTACAGAACATCAGTCAAAACGGCAACTGGGGAAACACCGTTTGCCCTCACATACGGAATGGAAGCCGTACTCCCAATCGAGCTGGAAATACCCTCGCTCCGTATACTGCTGGAAAGCCAGATCAACGAGGTCGAATGGCTCCAGAGTCGCCATGATGAATTGGCCCTACTAGATGAACGCCGACTGAAGGCCATGGAACACATCCGAGCCTACCAAGGAAGAATGGCCAGAGCCTTCGACAAGAAAGTAAAGCATCGGGAGATCCGAGAAGGTGATCTCGTTTTGAAAGAAAAGCCCCCAGTCCGTATCAACCCCCTCGGCAAATGGGAGCCTGTATGGGTCGGGCCATATGTCGTCCAGAAGATCTTCTCCGGAGGAGCCATGCAACTTGCAGACCTCGACGGGAATCCCTTTGTACACCCAGTGAATGGTGACAAGCTGCGCAGATACTACGCGTAAAACAAAGAAAAAAAAGAAGAGTGCTGAAAGAGTAATACCCAACTAGGTTGAAAACCCGAAAAGGGCGGCCTAGGTAAAAAACAGGGTTGCACCAAAAAAAAACAAACAAAAAAAAACAAAAAAACAAAAAAAAAAAACAACAAAAAAAAAATCAGGTTGAACTACGAAGACCTGAGCTCCTCAAAATGAGGGGAACGTAGGCAGCCGGAAACGGTTCAGTTTAAAACACAAATAAAAGTCATACTTTGACATCAATCGATCAGACCATGAAAGCGTCTCGAAAAACTCTGAAGCAATTCAAATATTCATTACAAGTTAAAAACTTTTTGATGAGTCTAAGCCCGATTCATTCCTACAACTGGCAACCTGCTAAAAGAAATTAAGATACGTAATCAAACTAATGTGTCTGCCATGACAAGAAAGGGATACTCGGAAACCTCAGAGTCACTCCAAGCCACTCGTACTGGCCTCTCCCCTCTTCTTCCCCATTCGAGTCTTCTTCTTCTGAACCGGAAAAATGTCGGTCTTCCTCCTACCAAGCTCTGGTATAGGAACAGGATCTATTAAACCAGCCTCTGTCAGGGCCTTAGTAGCCCTAGCGTCATCTCTCGTCTCCTGTAGCCTAGCTGGTAGCATAGGAGCCCTCCTCTCCTGTCTCTTGACGTAAGCCTCATAGTCGGTCATAACGTCTCCGCTCCTATCATGAGGGTTGGCCCTCGCCTCGGCCCTCCTCCTCTCAGAAACAGTCAGGTCCTCCGCACCCACAATGGCCTCACGCCGTCTCAAAATAGCCACCTGAGTCTCTCCCAGATGCCTCTCATACCAATCCAGGTACCAAGTGGTCAGGAACACCGGTCTTGGACGCCTGAGAATAACCCGAGGAGGAAAGGCATCATACCTCCATGCTCGGGAAAGAAAGGGAAACACTGAGGGATCATCCATAGAAACAGGAGCCACCACCCTGGTGGCTATATCATCAAAGTCCCCAAAGGAACCTGCTCCAAGCCAAGCCGTCTCAGAACTAAAGCCGGAATATAGAAGCTGGACCGAGAAAGCCCGGAAGCATGACCACATGAGACCCGTCTGAAGCACTCTGCGAGTCTCCACCCGCCAACAAGGCACTGACCATCGATATCTTCTGCCGGAGACCGGCCATCCAACGCTCCCATGAGCCACGATCATCAAAATCTACAGCCACCCCCCTTCTGGCAAATGTCCAAGGCTTGATCATGTCGGGAGTTTCCCGAAGAATCCCCAAGCGCTCCATCAGCCACAGGGTCAAGAGGAACGGGCTGCCCGTGCATATACCGTCTTCCTAGAGACCTGGATCAAGAGCATGAAAAGTCTCCCAGAATCAAAGGAACGACATCTCTGCGGGCGACAGCTGAACGACAACATCAGCAAAGACCGATGGCAAATCCCAAAGGAATAGACCATGAACAGGGTGCCAAACATACAAAGTGCAAAGGCATCCCAATAGGCATCATCCACCAAGCCTAGGCCCCTAAACCTATCGGGAAGGCCGGAAATATCAAAATGATCGAGACCACGGATCATACCTTGCGCTTCCTCCGGGGAAAGATAAAGGAGGACGCACAATCTGTCAACAAAAGAAGCCCCTCCGGGCAAAGGAACCGCTATCTCTTCCACCTCCGGACCACCAAGCAAGGCCCGAAATACTTCGACAGTCGGAACAATCTCGTTGAAGGAAAGGCAAAAGACATGCCTCCTAGTATCCCAAAATGAGGAAGAAGCCCTCAAAAGACCGTAATCCGGAATCAATTCCTTGAGAGACCATAAGCACTTCACCTTGTACCTTTCTTCAAAGAAGGACCTCCTCTCATGCATGATCTCCCGGGACCAATCCTTGAATTTGTTGAAGAATGACATTTGGGATTCTTGGGACAATTTTGATGGAGCTTTTCTAAGATTTTCCATGGTTTTTCTCTCTTTCTCCCCGAAAATGGCTGTTTGGACTGGAGGTTGAAGAGGATATTTGAATTTGAAATAAAGTGAGACCAGATCTGAAGCAAAATTAAAGGACAATGTCAGATGCAGGACTCCTCCGCGCGGACATGATTGTCATTCATCAGAAAAATCTGCAACAGTCCAAGCTGCTACACCAAAAGAGGAATATTCCGTCCCGGTTGCTCGAAACCTGTGCAAAAACCTCCCCAAACCAGTCCATATACCAAACACTAACACCCTTGCAAAAAAAAAAAGAGGGCTCATGCAACATTGCATTCATACTGCATTGCATTCATAAAATAAAATCCTAAATTATTACATCCGAAAAAAAAAAGAGAAAAAAAAAGAGTGTGCATAAAAAAAAAAAAACAAACAACAAACAAACATCAATAAAATCCTAAATTATTACATCCCAAAAAAAAAAAAGAAAAGAGAAAAGAGCAAAAAAGAATGTGTGCATAAGCTGTACAAATCTCAATCCCAGTCATAAATCTCAAATCTCAAAAAATCAATCGGAGTCTCTAGCGCCCGATGTCTGCCCCCGATCCCTCTTGCGGCTCGGGCCCGCCTCCTCAGGAGCCCTGAAAATCTCGGGCTCAGAATCGTCCTCGTCTCCAGAAAGAGGCTCGTCAGGACCAACCGGCACGCTCTGATAGGGCAAGCCGAGATCTGCGAAAAAATCGTATCCGAAGGTGAAGGCGTCGGACTCCTGGACGTACGAAGACGACCCACCATGCTGCCAAACGTGTCCCTGCCCGTGTGGATCCCCGAGAATGACGTGATCCGAAGGCAGCACCGCGCGGGGATCAATGAGAGGAGACAGAGGAGTCTCTGAAGAAGTCTCTGAACGAATAGGGGAAGCCTCCCGTCTGACAGGCGCCGGCCGTGGTCGCCTTGCTCTAGCCTGAGGAGCCCCGCAAGCGACCATCCTCCTGATGAATCTCTTAGCTCCGATCACTTGCTTCGTCAGCTTCTCGACGACCACCTCCGAAAACTGCACAAAAGCAAAAGCGTCAGAAACAGTTGAAGCGAAAAAAAATGATGACAGGAAAGAAAAGAAAAGACAAAAGCAAAAAAAAAAAGAAGGGGAAAAGGTGAAGCCATACCTTCATACCCGGACGAGGCCGGAAAGCTCGTGGAAGCCGCTCAGGCTGAGGGATCTGCACCCTCAATCGGACCCCATCCTGGATATATGAAAAATCCGTCCGAGGGTACCGCGGGATCCCAAGCCCCTCTCTATCCAGAACCTGAGGCATCCTCAGCCTCCTCAAGACAAATACGGGGTACGGCTCAGTCGCCACAAATGCCGAGAAGTGCTGGCCGGCTCGGTAGTCATCCCAGGTCACAGATCTGTCACTCGGGTGCATCATATCGGCGGGAGGCTCCACCGGTGTCCTCAAAGGCGAGTTCACGCCATGCTGGCGCGTCACCCTCTCTCCCAGATAATAGGCATCGCAGGTCAGACCTCTCAGAATCCTCCGCTGCACAGTCCAAATCTCAGCGCCCTTCAGCTGCGCCACCTCGAAGCGATCCCAGGGATAGAATATCATCCTCTCATCCGTCTCAGCCTCCGTCAAAGGAAGGCAATCCGCGTATCTGAGAGTCGTACGCCCCCTGGAGCTTATCTTCTCTCGGGCATGCTTAGACCAGGAGCGCATGGCCGGATACGCCCCGACGTACTCCGCCGGCTGTCGCCACATCGTGACGTGGAAAAACTCCAACGCCCATACCTGCGAAAGGTAAAAATCAAATCAATCCAGTGCAAAGAAAAAGTGTGTGCTCAAAAAAAAAAGGGGGAAAGCAAAAAGAGAGCTTATACCTCCAGGGCAAACTCAAAGCAGTACAAGGAGCTCACAGCCTTCCGGCTGTACCTATCAAGAGCAAAGTAAAGCTCTGCCAGCCCGGCCTCTCCCCAGGAGACGTCTCCAGCCATCTCCATGTCCTCCAAGGACCTCAGCAAGGCAAAGACTGCCGTCCCCTCAGCATGCCCAAAGAGGGTGCTCGAAAAAGCAAACCACAAGAAGGCCCTGGCAATCTGATCGGCGCCTATCCTCTCCTCCCCAGCCTCATAGCTCACAATGGTCTCCACAATCTTCCCGTAGACCACCGCATACTCCATCCCCATCCCCTTTTTGGGAATAGGGGAAAATCCCAGAAGAGCCTGCAGATCAGCATCGCTGTAGCCGTCCCGCCACTCAATGCTGCGTCCATTGAAGGACAAACCCGTGATCGCAGCATAGTCAGAAGGCGTAACCGTAGCCTCGCCCCAGAAGAAGTGAAACGTGTGGGTCGCATCCCACCAGTGCTGCGCTAAAGCGAACATCAGGCCCTTGCTCTTAGGGAACTTGACCAGTCCCCTCAAGCACTCAACAAACTCCCAAAGCCCGGTCTCAACAACAATCTGTCTCGGACTCGGCAAAGCTCCTCGGCCCGCATTCGGAAGCCGGTCCCACAAGTCAACTACAGACTCCACCGATCCTCGAGTCTTCATCTTGTTCAGCTGCTCCGTAACGTAGTTGTTTCCACCCTGCAATAAAAAAAAAAGAAGAAAATGTCAAAAAAAAAAATTGCATTTGCATTTGCACGAAAAAAAAAAGAGCATACATATGCATCATGAAATTTCAAAGAAAATTCGACAGCATAACAGCATACAATGAGCATAGCCCCATTTTTCTCGCACAAGAAGACAGTTTTCAGCAAATCCCAATGCATTCATCAAAAAAAAAATGCATTCCTACGGAAGTAAAAAACTCCGTCCCATTTTCAAAAAAAAAAAGTTCCTATGCATGCACGCATATCGTTCATCATCTCAAAAAAAAAAATCCTACATCTTACGGAAGTAAAAACTCCGTCCCATTTTCATAAAATAACATGCATACATAACATGCATTCAACCAACGGAAGTAAAAAAATCCGTCCCACTTTTCAAAAAAAAAATAATCAAATCAATCAAAAATCATACATTCATATCATCATCTCATGTTGGCAAAATGCCAATTCTTTTCTCAAGCAAAATGCACATTTTGGAACACCAACAAATTCATTGCAACATGCAAAGCATCAAAATCAAGATTCAAAGCCAAGAACATCAATCATTCGAATTTTCAAAAAAAAAAAATTCAAAAATCACCCAAAATTCAAATCTCAAGCAAAAAATCAACAAAGGGAATGAAAAGATTCGAAGCATACCGTTCGGAGACTCGGATCAGAAGCCCAATGTTGCCAAGCATCGGGGTAGGGCTCCTCCGCAATCGATTGCGAAAGAGTATAGTGCCTCCTCATCCGGACGAGCTCCAATCGTCTCTCCGCTACCGGGCCACGTCCTTGGCCTTGAAAAGCACCTTTCCCGTGTTCCATTGCTCGAAAATCGAAGAAAATCGGAAGATTTCGAAGCTTTTTTGCCCAACAATGGCGGATTTGCGGTTTCTCTCTCTGCTCTCGTAATTTGAGAAAACTGAGATGGGGAAGAGGAAGGGCGTTGGCCCTCATTAAAACCCTACGGAATACGCTCCTATCCGCGCGGATAGGATTGTCGAGGGTCAAAATGACCCTTTTGCCCTTTAAAAATCTGGGACTCTGCAGTTTAGTCCCCAACTTGACAGAGTTAACCAAAGTTAACCAAAGTCAGCCCCTTGTCAAGAAAATCATTCCCCGGCAGTCAAACGTAAGACCGATCTCCCCGAGAAAGATAACGAGATCCCGTATCTTTCATCAATTTCCTCAACGGCAGTCAAACGTAAGACCGATCTCCTTGAGGAAGATAACGAGATCCGGTATCTTTCATCAAAATTATCCCCGGCAGTCAAACGTAAGACCGATCTCCCCGAGAAAGATAACGGAATCCCGTATCTTTCATCAAAATCATCAAACGGCAGTCAAACGTAAGACCGATTTCCCCGAGAAAGATAACGAGATCCCGTATCTTTCATCAAAATCATCAACCGGCAGTCAAAGCGTAAGTCGATCTCCCGAGAAAGATAACGAGATCCGTATCTTTCATCAAAATCTTCCAACCGAGCGGTCAAACGTAAGTCCGATCTCTCAGAAAGATAACGAGATCCCGTATCTTTCATCAAAATTATTCCCCGGCAGTCAAACGTAAGTCCGATCTCCCCGAGAAAGATAACGAGATCCCGTATCTTTCATCAAAATCTTCCCACGGCAGTCAAACGTAAGACCGATCTCCTTGAGGAAGATAACGAGATCCCGTATCTTTCATCAAAATTATCCCCGGCAGTCAAACGTAAGACCGATCTCCCCGATAAAGATAACGGAATCCCGTATCTTTCATCAAAATCATCAAACGACAGTCAAACGTAAGACCGATTTCCCCGAGAAAGATAACGAGATCCCGTATCTTTCATCAAAATCATCAACCGGCAGTCAAACGTAAGTCCGATCTCCCCGAGAAAGATAACGAGATCCCGTATCTTTCATCAAAATCTTCCAACGGCAGTCAAACGTAAGTCCGATCTCTCCGAGAAAGATAACGAGATCCCGTATCTTTCATCAAAATTATTCCCCGGCAGTCAAACGTAAGTTCGATCTCCCCGAGAAAGATAACGAGATCCCGTATCTTTCATCAAAATCTTCCCACGGCAGTCAAAAGTAAGTCCGATCTCTCCGAGAAAGATAACGAGATCCCGTATCTTTCATCAAAATCAACAAACGGCAGTAAAACGTAAGACCGATCTCTCCGAGAAAGTTAACGGAATCCCGTTTCTTTCATCAAAATCATCAAACGGCAGTCAAACGTAAGACCGATCTCCCCGAGAAAGATAACGAGATCCCGTATCTTTCATCAATTTCCTCAACGGCAGTAAAACGTAAGACCGATCTCCCTGAGAAAGATAACGAGATCCCGTATCTTTCATCAAAATTATCCCCGGCAGTCAAACGTAAGACCGATTTCCCAGACGAATACGTCTGATTTTCCCCAGCAAAGGCTAACAAAATCCCCAGCAAAGTTAACGGAATCCCAAAAGCCAACGGAATCTCGAGAAGATCTCGAACTACGAAAGGGCTTGATTCCCACTAGGGATACGTAGGTAGCCTATCATTAGGTCCAGCCCCTCGACCAAAACGGTCACCCTCTCCTTCGGCAGCAGACGAAGTCCACCGAAAGGCCATTTCAAATTAAGGTCCGAGGCACCTAAAAAGCCATCATCATTAAGGTCCGAGGCACCTAAAAAGCCATCATCATCAAGGTCCGAGGCACCTAAAAAGCCATCATCATCAAGGTCCGAGGCACCTAAAACGCCATCATCAAGGTTCGAGGCACCTAAAACGCCATCTCCAAGGTTTGAGGCACCTAAAACGCTGTCACTAGGAAAGCGATAAATCGCAATCATCCCCAGCAGAGCGGATAGCCATCAGACCGAAAATGTTCATTCCTATCCCCAGCAGAACGGATAGCCATCAGACCAAAAATGGTCATCTCTTATCTCCAGCAGAGTTTCTCTCCAGCAACCAACTGCAGAACTCGCTCATCAGGTTCGAGGCACCTAAAACGCCATCATCTCCAGGGTCAAAGACCCGAACTACGGCCGGCTTGATTCCCATTCGGGATACGTAGGTAGCCTATCGCTAGGTTCAGCCACCCGATCACTCGATCATCCCGCCAAATATGGAGCCTTACTCTTATCGACGACCCCGCTTCCTTCGAAAGCGCCGTCGCCGAGGGGCTACTGTAAGTGCTCCAATTTGAGCTTGTTAGAATTTTCGTTAGAAAATTAACGAAAGTTTTAACATTCCTAACATTTCCTAACATTCCTAACTTTTCTAACAAAGTGAGGGTAAAATGGGCATTGCTATTTAAAGATAAACCTTCAAAAGAATCTTAAAAAGCAAAACAAAGGAAGAAAACCAAAAATAGAAATGGCTGGAAACATAAACTGGCTGTTAATTTGAATTTTCAAAAGAAATATTCCTCTTGTCCAAAGCCTGAAGCAGCATTTAATGAGCAGATTACTGAGGACCCTATCCGCGCGGACATCTCTGTCATTTCCAGAGGGCTATAAATTGAGCCCTCCAGTCACGAAAATAAGGAGCAACAACACAATTTGCACTGAACCTCTGGCGAAATATAGAGAGAAATCAGTGAGAATTCACTTGAATTGTCACCATTTTCTCTTGAATATTTCCCAACTCACACTCACTCTCAAATTCAAACCCTAAACACATTCAAGCCTCAAACACTCAAATATTCAAGCCAAATCCTCAAAATACAAAGAAGATAGGTATAACCTCCCTCTTCTTACCCTAAATCTCTCATCCATGCATGCATCTTCAAGCTACAAAATGTAGTTCATTCTTCTTCTTGTCTTAAGATCCAAGAAGATCACCATGGAAGTCCATCTCCATGGATGATCTTCTACAAGGATCAACATTTTCTTTAATGTGTTCTTGTTTTCTTGCAAATGCATTTTCAAAACCCTAAAAACCATTTTCAAGCATCAAATCTCATTTTCAAAGGATAAAATTCCCCTTCCCAAGCAAATGAAGTGCTTAGTCCTAATGTACCCCAAGGATGGTTTGGTATAGTTGATTCACCACTAAAATGTCAAGTGATCACTAACCAAAACCTAGGGAAATGGGGACAAGCATGGATGCAAAACCCCCTTTAAAATCATATTTTCTTTCTTGAGAAGTTGCTGTCCAGTAGCAATTTCCTCAGACTGAGTCCATGGTCTAATTTTTTGGACATAGATAAATGTGGAATTTGGTGTTGACTACAAAACACTTTTTGTAGCCAACATCCAGATATTTCCATACATATTTTTACTTTATTTTTTGGGTGAGTAAAACTCCACTTTTCAAATTTTCTTTCAGAGGCTAGTTCATCAGCTTCTGGGAATCCAGATCTCATATCTGAGGTTACCAGAAGGTTTTGACCCCTCAAATCTTCTCCAAAATGGAAAATTCCTTCGCACAAATCTTATTTAAGGTGTCTGGAACAACTTTCATTCTCTGAGTTTATCCAGATTATGAAATTTTAAGACCCTTGAATCTATTTCAAAATCAAAGGTCCACTGCCTTTTTCATTCTGGCAGAAGTGGCTCTCAACTTCAAAAGGTCTTTTGAGTACTAAATCTCAATCCAAAAATCTTCCAAAAAATCATGGGATCAGTTTAAAGTCTTAAAAGGATATCCCAATTTTTACTTTTCTGAGTTTCAAATTATTTTGGCCAAAACACACACACACACACACACACACAAATGATTTTCAGCTTGGAAGACTCGTTTTACGAGGCATTCCGGGTGCACACTAACGTCCTTCCCGGCGTGTAACATGACCTCCGAACCCAAATCTCTGATCTCGGGCTTTTTTCAAAGTTTTGGCCCTTAAAACAAAAATGGCGTGGCGACTCCGTTCTTTTTCCCGGGTTTTATTTGGTTTTTTTCAAAGAAACGCGAAAAATCGAATTTTTTCCCGCGAAATGGCGACACATCATCACACCATGGTAAGGGGTTCATTCTTGCTCTCCCCTTTGCTTTCCCTCTTGGATGCGTGGCTTTCATTATCAGATGAGGAAGATGACGAGCTGGACTCGTACTTCTTTTTCTTGGTTTTGCTTTGGCGGCGACCCTTGGCCTTTTTGGTGTATGACTCTTCTTCTCCGGAGGAAGAATCATTTTTCTTCTTCTTTTCTTTGTTGGCTAGTGCTGCCCTAAGCTCTTGAATTTCTTCTACAAGAGTGTGGATTTGGGAGGCTTGCACTTCTAGGCGATCATTGGCTTCTTCCAGAAGTTTGTGGTTGTTTTCGGACAGAGTTTCATTACCCGGAATGTTGTCGATGTCGGACATTGTGTTGGGAGTCTTGAGGTTGAGTAGCTTCGGAAAACTGACAGAAGAGATGCAGAGACGATATCAGGATCAAATCTAGCCCCAACGAGTCGGAAGCAGGCTTAAACGGCTCAGGCTCAGTTTCAGAAAACAGAAGCATTATCCCACGCGAGATAAGTAATCCCGCGCGAGATAATCACACGGAAAGTCGATTTTTATTTAGACCTAAATTTTGGTCGGAACGGAAAATCCGTTTTGAGGGGTTTCTAAGGCTTTTATCAGAACCTAACGACTAAGCGATCAATCCGATTTTTGTAAAACAAAGCCATGTAAGATCGTTTTTCGAAGGATTATACATATATGTATTTTTTCAAAGGGACATCCGAAAGGGTCATTCCGAAGGGACTTTTTCCGAAGGGACTTTTTCCGAAGGGACTTTTCCGAGTCCTTCTTTATTGTCAATTTTACATGGCTTTGCTTTGATCAAAAACAAGAAAGGATCACCGAGTCAAAACCGACCGGTCACGGAGTGATCCTAAAAGGACAATCTACATGAGTATGTGGCGATGCAGGGCTGGAAGGCTAGGCTCCCCGCGATATGACAATCTAAGTGGATTGAATACGCGGAGTGGGATGGTCCAACTTCGGAGAGACCGGCGACTAGGTGGTTACCGTCATCCGTCCTTAGTGTGGGTCCCGGGTTTATAGAGGGTATGCAGTGCAATGACAGTTATATCATGAGTGCGCGTGTGTGAGAGTCAATCTAGGTGATAGAGTAAAATAGAGATTTTTAAAAAAAAAAACAAAAGAAAAACAGATAGTGGCCGCACCAAGTGGTTGCCTACGTTTCTCCCAAATAAGGAAGACTCAGGCCGTCGTAGTTCCACATAAAGAGAGATAAAGAGAGATAAATAGATTAATTTACAACTCCCGAATCCCCAATGGAACGGACTTTAATTAAATAAAACCCAATCACACGCAGTTCATAAATAATAATCAATTATTTAAATGAAATAAAGATTCGAGTTCTACACCTTAAGGGAGGCCTTAAGATGTGGGAACTCTGCAGATAATGAATTCTGGGATCTCCCTTGCGTGTTCGGCTCTCGTCTTGGATTATGAGATGAACGGGAGAAACCAGAAAACAACCAGATTGCCGAGGCGATATCTCGCGCGAGATATGATATCCCGTGCGAGATATGCCTCGTCTGAGAGCAGAAAATTGAATTTACAATTTTTGTTTGAAAAACCTCTCTTTTAATTTTGACGCAAGTTTAAGCCTCTTAATTTTAAGTCCCCAGCAGAGTCGCCACTGTAGCGTTGTGAGAAAAGAATTTTATCTTTTGAGTCGCCACCTATATTATTCGATTGGAAACATAGAAAAACCATTTTTGAAAGAGATTTGGGTTCGGGGCTTAGGTTATGAAATGGGTAAGTCAAGGAGCATCCATTTCACCCAATCCGGAGATCGGTCTTGCTAAAGAAAAGAGAGGTTTTCAAAAGAAGAGAAAAGACGATTTTAAATATTACAAATAAAGATCCATTTAACGGGGTTAAACGGAATGTAGGATCGATTGCTTCGAGACCGTCTCCATGATTTGGGGAGGCTCTAGGCCGATCCTAGATTCTATGGACTTATACCACTCTAACAATCAATTAGAAAGGGATTTAGGGGTTACCTTGCGTGAGGTGATTTGGGCAGAGTTTCGACTCAAGTTTAGAATCGACTCTTGATATGGACAGAGCTTCGCCTCGGTCCTTGACTTGGATCTTGATGTTTGTTTATCAACAAGGTTGACAAACAAACTTTGAGGTGATTTTTAGGGTGATTTTGTAGGATTCTTTCAGGGAAAGAAGCCAACAAAAATGTGTGTGAATTGTGGAATTCCGGACCTCTTGAGCCTTGGAAGTCACCAAGTATTTATAGGGGTTGGATATGAAGAAGTGGAGAGGTAAAACCCTATCAGAAGGTGCTAGACTCCAAATCCCATTGGTTGGTCGGATGGATAAAGTTTTATCCTGAAAAGAGGTTGAAATCGATGAGGAAACTGTCGTCTGCATGCTGCAGAGGGAGGATATCTCGCGCGAGACACGCCATCTCGCGGCGAGATATTGCTCCTGTGGACAGTCTTGTCCTTTCCTCATTATCTCGTATGCAGTTTAGTCCCAAACTAACGATAGTTAGTCAAAACTTAACGAAACATGACGAAATGGTGGATTTCTACTTCTTGACTCAAAGCGAGACTTAGAGTGGTATAAATATGACCCGATGTGTTCAGAATGGGGTGTCTACACACGCCCCTGACCTGGAGGAAACCATTAACAATCTCCAAGCCAATAACATGAAGTTAAACCCAAGTAAGTGTGTGTTTGGGGTAACAGCTGGAAAGTTCCTAGGCTTCATGGTATCTCAAAGGGGAATTGAGGCGAACACTGAAAAAATCAAGACCCTTATTGACATGAAGTAACCTACCAACATCAAGGAGGTTTAGAGATTGAATGGAAGAATAGCGGCACTTGGAAGATTCATTGCCAAATCCGCCGAAAAATCACTGCCTTTCTTTAAGGTCATGAAGAGGGCTAAGAGCTTCTCCTAGACTCCTGAATGTTCAGAGGCATTCCTCCAATTGAAGGAGTACTTGGCATCCCCTTCCTTTCTAAGTAGTCCGATTACTGGCGAGATGCTTTATGTCTTCCTAGCCGCCACAGATCATGCTGTCGCAGCAGTACTTGTCCGGAATGATGAAGGTACTCAGAAACCAATCTACTATGTCTCCAAGGCACTGTCAGACGAGGAGAGTAGATACTTTAATGCGGAGAAGGTAGCGTATGCACTAGTGATTGCCTCAAGAAAACTAAATGCCTACTTTTCCGCTTATTCCATCACGGTGTATACAAATGAACCACTGAAGAAAATCCTACACAAGTTGGATAGCTCCGGACGTCTTCTTAATTGGTCAATCGCTCTTACAGAGTTCGATATTACGTACCAACCAAGGAAGACCCTCGTGGCACAACCCATGGTTGACTTCATGGTCAAGACTGCCTTCATGGGTGAACACGTCCCCACCTCCCGTAAGCATAACACACCGGATGAGGAAGGGTCCACCATTGAACTCCCATCCAAATGTTGGGTCCTATACACTAATGGCTCAGCCATGAAGGAGAGGAACAGAGCTGGAGTCGTGCTAGCAAGTCCTGAAGGAGAGCACACCATCCAAGACATCATCAAATTCAAGTTTTCTGCCTCAACAACCAAGCTGAATACGAGGCTCTGATATTTGGTATCGAGTTGGCTTCCTTCTATGGAGCAACTAAAGTGGCGGCTTTCTGTGACTCCCAACTTGTTGTCAAACAAGCAAAGGGAGAGTATAATACCCAAAAACCCGTACTTACCAAGTATAGGGACCTGGTTTTGGATATAACGAAGAGGCTGGAGTTTTTTGAGATCAAACAAAAAGGCAGGGAAGATAACCAAATTGCGAATGTTCTATCTAAACTAGAAACTATGGATGTGTCTGAGTCCAACTCCAATCCATACGTAGTTTTTGCTGAAGAACCCGCATATGAAAGACTACAAGTCATGCTTCTAGATGGAGAGGAGAGATGCTGGATCGATGACTACATAGATTACATCGAGAAGAGCCAACTCCAAAAAGATGAAATGCAAGCTAAACTTATCAAGAAGAGATCACCAAGGTTCGTTGTGATGAACAGAGTCATATACAGATGATCCTTCACTAAGCCCCTGCTGAGGTGTGTCTATCCCAAGGAAATCAAGAATCTCTTGGCTGAAGTGCATGAAGGCGTTTGCGGCAGACACCCGGGGGCCAGAACCTTAGCTGACAAGATCATCCTGCTAGGTTACTATTGGCTAAAACTGAAGGAGGACGCGCAAGCCTATGTTAGAAAATGTGATTAGTGCTAGAGATACTCTGACATTCCTAGACTCCCAGCAGTTGAGCAAAATCTTGTAATACCTACATGGCCATTTGATATATCGGGGATGGACATCATCGGAACCTTCCCTCCCACCCACCAGAGGCAATTACAAGTATGTGATAGTAGCTGTCGACTACTTCTCAAAATGGATTGAAGCGAAAGTATTGGCCAAGATAACGGAAGAAAATGCAATCAATTTCATCCATGACCACATCTGGTATCGCTTTGGTGTTCCACATATGATCATTTCAGATCATGGTCTCCAATTCTCGACAGCATTTACAACAGAGTTGAACAGAGTCGGAGTCCGTCACATCAAGTCATATGTGAGTAGACCTCAAGGCAACGGACAAGCAGAAGCAGCCAATAAGTTGGTACTTACAGCCCTTGCTAAGAACCTTGAGGGGAGTGATGGTAGATGGTTGGACGAACTTCCCTTAGCCTTGTGGGTTGTTCACACAACCACCCGGGGGCCAACCGGGGAAATTCCATTCGCATTAACCTTCATTTCTGAGGCTATGACACCTGTGGAAATGGCTATTTGGACTGTAAGAAATTCCCACTATGATGAGCAAGTCAACAAGGTCAATAGGCTCCTAGACCTAGACCTGATAGATGAAAATGACTAGCTGCGCAGATGAGAATGGTGAATTACAAGCAAAGGACCAAGGCGTACCAGGATAAAAGGGTCAACAGAAGAGTATTCTAAGTGGGCGATTGGGTACTTAGAAAAATTGAAGCTACTGGTCGGAAGGCTGAACAGAACAATCTCTCCCCAAATTGGGAAGGTCCCTACACCATAACGCAAGTCATTCGAGAAGGGACTTACCGATTAAAGACTAAGAAGGGGAAAGGGCTCAAGCATCCGTGGCACTCCGACAATCTCCGAAAATACTATCATTAGTATTAGTCTATTTTAAGTAATAGATTAGTCTTTAATTAGTCCTTTACTTTTCTAGCATGGTAGGATTGCAGTTTGATGTAATCAAATTCAGTTTATGAAATTTACTTCTTCAATGTGCAAGGCAACTACCAACTACCAACAACACTGAAATACGAGGATCCTATCCTCAGCCTTCAAAGAAACAAGGCAAACGTCTAGCCTACCTCGGCATAAATGACTAACTGGCCAACATCTAAAACCTATGTTCGAGTCACCTTCCTCGACATAAGGAGATGAAAAAGAAGGAAGCCTCACGTCTGACCAAGGAAACACCTCGGTCTAAAAATGACTACAGGCAACACCATCTGAAACCCATATACGAGTCATCTTCCTCGGCATAGGGAGATGAAAAAGAAGAAAAATCCAACAGTCTAGACCGAGGAACCTTCCTCGGCCTAATTACTTGCCTCACGTCTAGACGAGGAAACACCTCGACCTAAAATGACTACAGGCATTCCACGTCTAAAATCTATGTACGAGTCATCTTCCTCGACATAGGGAGATGATAAAGAAGAAAGTCTAACAGTCAAGACCGAGGAACGCCTCCTCGACCTAATGACTTAACCTAATGACTTAAGGAAACATTAACAAGACCGAGCTAGTCTCCTCATCTTATATTAAAAAGCGAAGTACGAGGAACCCTTCCTCGGCTTCCCCAAGAAAGGCTTGCACTTGTGCAAAAATCACAAACAAGCATTCAAACAAACAGTCAAATGTCAAAACATAAAAGTTGGCAACGACATGAATTAGAAGAAAGGGACATTTCATTAATATTCATGAAGCGAATTAAATGGCCCTATTTTATTACATCAAAACAAAGAAAAAATTCTAAGGCTTCTTCCTCTGAGGGGGTTCCCCGAAGAAAGCCTGTTCGCCGGCATCAGCGTTCAGCTCGACATCGAGGTCAGTGGTGATGGAGACTTCATGAGTTTGAGCGTCAATTCGAGCTTCCTCATTGACAGGCTCCTCAGCAATAGTCCCCTCGTCCTCCACCTCCATCTTGTCCTCGATCCTTTCGATTAAAGCGTTAAGATTATCAGGATCGATGGACGGAGGAACCCAAGCATCTCGGCCTTCCCGAGCATCCATCATGGCAATCACCTCCAAGTATTCAGAATAAGGAACAAGGTAGTGAAGAGCCTGAGTGGCTTCATCGTACCCGTCCTGGCATACAAGCCGAGCAATGGCATTCAAGTCCAAAAATGGGAGGTGTCCACCATAAGCCGACGGGCAAAGTACAGGTAGCCATCCTGGAACATAGTGGCTATTTTATCATTGACAGCATCTTTGAAGGCCGAGCTATTCTTGAAACATGCAATAGGCTCCTCTTCCTTGGAGGGAATGACGGCCTCCAGCTCTAGGCATTTAGCCTCAGCCCCCTCGGCTCTCTGTGTGATCTCAACTTTGAGCTTTTTTAGAGCCATCTCAGCATCTTTTAGCCTGAGGGCTTCCTCGGCCTTCAGTCTGGCATCCTCGGTCCTCTTCGCCTCCTCCTCGGCCTTGGCCTTAGCCGCCTTCTCGGCCTCAAGATCTTCGTCTCTGGCCTTCAGCAACTCAGTAGCTGCAGCCATATTGGACTCTCCTCTTTTCAGCCCGGCCTTAAGCTCAGCTATTTGCTTATCCACGGCCTTGTTGTGTATATTCTCGTAGGCCGCCATAGTAGCAAGCTGCAATACAAAAAAGCAACATCAAAAATAGTACAAGTGCAAAGTACGAGAAGTAAAATACGAAGATAGTTGCCTCGGATATCAACAAGCCTTTCTGGCTGATCATGTTTTCCTTGCCAGGCTTGTCCCGGCATAACTTCTCAAGAAACTCCTCGTCCATGGCCCTATGGACAGCTGCTCGGCCCAGCCTAACGTGAGTACCCTCCCTGGCAAGTAAGTTGAGGCCTCTTAGGGGTTTGGGCATGGCGATAAGTTACCGAGCTAGCTCCTCGATCAGGATAGGTCATATTCGTTTGAGGGGTGAGGACTTGAGGAGTTGAAACATCGGCAGCCCGTTTGGAAGGAGGCTCCTCAGTAGAACCAGAAAGAGGCCTCTACTGGCTTGAGATCCTATGAACGAGGTTCGTCTCCTCAGCAGGCGGGATATCAGTATGCACCTCGGTTTCAGTGGTTGGAATACGGGAGCTATGCCCCTCAGTTGTTTAATTCTCTCGGTTTCTCGAGGTATCCTCATCAACGATAACGGCATCTCCGGCCAGCTTGATGGGTAAAGCAATATTCTCCTTGGTAGACAGAAGGAGTTGGCGACGAATGGCCTCGTCTTTCCTTTGGCCGAAAGTCGAGGCCTTGGCTGCCCGTCTCTTCATCTTGATCAGCTCCTTGGGATCAATGACGTCTTGGGAGTCCATCTCAGCTTCCTGTTCGGGTGTTAGATCTACAAAATTCGAGGAAGAGACATTATATTATGACGTGGATAAAACAAGTATCAATTTACAAGTATCAAATACGAGGAAAGAGGAATTACAGCCTACGACGTCCTCCTTTATAAGGCATTGATCAATGGGATCAAGTTTGCAACGATCACAGTCAGCATGGAAGACTAGATCGGGATGAACCCTTCAGTAATTAAACCTTCTCCCCCTATTGACGGGGATGAGAGGCTCCAGGCTGTCCCTCGATCATGGCATTATCCCTGCTTGAACATAATAATGATCATCCACCTTCAAGGTCGACCAATCAAGGAGACCTACCATGGCAAACTCCGTAAGCCGAGCTATCAATGCATCAGACCATTCAGCTCGTAGCACTTTCTTGGGCGCAGCGGGATTATGAGACGGGGAAGGAAACTCCCAGCCTTGCCGGATCTCCATTCTAATTACGTGGTTATCCCAGCCAGACACTTTACTAGACATAGGAAGGATAATCTTGGGCTTTTTCGAGTCACTTCTTATCACTACAAGTTTGGTCTCCTTGATGAAGCTAACAGAGAAGAAATGGTGGAATGCAGACTGGGTAGGCTCAAACCCTAGGCTACGGCATAAGACTATGAAACTTACTAGGACCCTAACCCCGTTGGCTCCTAGCATAGCCGGGACGGCTGCATGTCTCCTAAAAATTCATTAATGAAGGGGTCCAAGGGAAGATGAAGTCCCTGTTGGAATGTTTGAAATAGAAATGGACGCGGTCCATGTTATAATAGAACATGTCCCTCTCTCTCTCGTTCTCAAAGGTGGGATGACCGACATAAATCATTTTGTACTCCTCCCTCGACACTCCATACTTGGAGTATAGCGCCTCTAGCATTGGCTTCCCATCTCTAACTGGCTTTGGCCTGGGATGGTGAGTTCTACCTCGGCCTCCTCTTCCTCAGCCGCCTCTTCCTCGTCCTTTTACTTGCTCTCCGTCAACGAAAGCTTCAACAATATTAGTCGATGACGAGGGACCACTAGTGCTGGCTTCACTTCCTCTTCCCGTCATATCTACACGAAACCAAGGAATACAAGTCAACAAAAAGGCATTAGGATGGGGAAGAGGAAGATTGCCCCTCCTCTTCGTTTATGATAAGGCCGAGGAGGGAGCCTTACCCGATAGCCGAGGACGACTAAGTTGGTCCGACGTCAGGTAAAAAAGGATGATGTGTTCGACCATCTCATCCCGGTCATGAAATATTATCATACTTGGAGACATGGAATCAACCCAGTCAATTCTCATCTTGCTGAGGTAACGGAGATCTTCCCTCGGGGGTTCCAAACCTTGTCAACATCTCCCCAATTTCCATCAGGGTCACCATCAACCATGGCCCCCTCTCCCTTCGGTAAACCCTAAGGTTTCCCTTATGGTAGCCATAAATTTCACGGGGGCTATGTTCCCAAGAACAAGTCATCTCTAAGAAGACACAAAGGGGCAAGAATGTTCAAGAAATTTTTCAAAACACCGAAACTCAAGAAAAACTTCAAGGGTTCATCAATGGCGGTTTTGAAAATCAAACCCAACCTAAAACCCTAGAAAATGCAAATCAAAGGTAGAAATTAGCAATGTGTGAAGAAATTATACCTCTTTTTGATGTAGATAGAGGAAAACGAACGGGCGATTCAAACGTTGTTGGTGATTCTGGGCAACTCGAAGCTCAAGAACACGAAGGGTTTTTGAATCTTGGGGTTTCGCTCTCAAATCAACAAGGATGATAAAGGTTGAAATGAAAGAGCAAATTTATTTTTATACCTCACTAATGGGTCAGATCCACCTCAAAACAGGTCAAAGCGGGTACGTCGCCCCAAGAATTTAATGCGTTAGTGGGTTCCCCATACGTGTGTCGGACATCGTGGACCACGCCCATCATTGCACTAGTAACCGATAGATAATGGAACGACACAAACATTGAAGCGACATTGCCACGTGATGCCTGTTCGTATTCTTGTAAGCCGAGGACGAGATCACTTTCTTCTCATCGTAGCCGAGCTAGAAAGTCGGGGACCACTGAACAGTATAAACCCAGGTATGAACATAGGCTTGTCCGGGTAAGTATAAACCCAGGTATGAACATAGGCTTGTCCGGGTAAGGCTCAAATGGATTGGGCCCTAAACATAATCCATCAAGTCTCAGCTACCAGGAAAGACCCGGGCTTCCTCGTCTCTATATCTCGTCATTCATAAGGCTGACATGGGCTCAGCAGGCGAGCATAACCAAGGCCCAATTCAAGTGCCGAGGAGACCTCCCTCATAGGCCGAGATGTCTCCCTTAAGGACGAGGTGCCTTCCTCGGCTATGATGTCATCATAACTAGCTCTCCTATCATATCTCATCCTTTTCCCGGCTCCTCGTACGCCGGCTAGGCTAACAAAGGACGAGGAGAGGAGCATCTCGGCATAACGATATAATCCTCCTATGATTATACCTTATCTCTTTGCAATCCAAGTTCAATATGGATTCTACATATCTATTCATATAAATACAAGCCATAAATCACATATTTGGGTACGTTATCTCTTTGACTTGAAGCTCTGTCAATTTGATTTCTCTATATACAAAACGTGAACTTACTCTCACGCCGGAGGGCCTTCATTGGAGAAGCCCCGGCTTAGTTTACGTTTTTTTGTCTCTTTTCAGGCTATTCAATCGCCGGAGTACAACCGACCGCTGGATTTGGGCTGATTCGATCTTTTTGACAGCATCAGTAACTATATAGATTATATGAGTATGACAACTGAATCAAATAAATAAATAAGTATTAAAAAAAATTTTTTGGGGCTTGTGCCTTTTGTATTGTGTAACCTTGTATAATGGAATGGAGTATATGGATTAAAATATGAGATTTTTATGGTGAAAAATCATATAGAAAAGGACTTATACTAGGAATATTTTTTTAAATAAGTATTTATTTATGGAAGGGGGAACGAAGTAATTGCTTCCATCGTTATAAAGACTATGACGACAAAACAAGGTTAAGAATCATGAAGATTATACCAACTAGCATGTGAGCACCTAATATAGTTTATTTAATTAAAATATCTTTCTCTGAGTCTCTGTTGTCTCAAAATTTAACGGTTCTTTTAAATACTGCAAGTGTACGGGCTATAATAGTATAGCTAATGTAAGTACGGATCGATCCCACGAGGACATGGTTTACTTTGAGAAATATTTATTTTTACAAAATTTATGGAAAAAAGATTGAGAGAATTTCGTTTTGAGTTAAGAAAATGATAAAAACATACAAAGAAAAACTTTAGTTGAACTCTTATAATACGGAAGCATTCTCGGGATTGAAATTCATATAGTCATTTATTTATCAATTATTTATGCCTTTGAAAATAAAAGTGCTCATCAAAATCAAGGATGGTACATTAATTAATCCTACGCTACTTCTCACGATCAAGCAGGTAGCGTTTGTATCCTTCACTAATTATGCCCTATCTCTCGATGGCCCATAATTAGTAAGGATTCATTAATGTTCGGAAATTCACGTACTTTTCATTCAAGGAACATCCCTAGGTCATTGAACTACTCTCGTGATCAATGAAACCAAGTTCCTTCATACGTTCCTAATACTTAGTTCAAACACACATATACACTATTTTCATTTGGCAAGAGTGCATCGTCGCAGCGAACGCCGTGCCCCGAGTTACTAAGGAAATAATAGATGCTTATTGCTCTTTTTTTTTTTTTACCAAAATTAGTGACATTGTCACTTTTGAGCATTAAGATTTAAATTATGTTGCCTTGATTTATTAGTGAAAATGGAAAAATAAATTTTTATGAAGGGTTGTGATTCAAAAGATGCAAAACAATATGAATATTTCTAAGGAGGGAATAAAAATAAAAAAAATTTAAAGTGTACAATTGAAGAAACAACTTAAAATATTTCACAAAATTTTAAACAACCAAGAGCTTAAGATGATCAAGAAGAATTTAATTAATCTAAATAATGTTTTTTCTTAATAAAATCCTATATAATGCTATACTAACTTATGATGCTTTCAATACATTTTCTAAAATATCCCAAAATTTCTTTTTCTAATAATTTCTAAGTTTATAGAAAATATAAAGAGAAAGGGAAAGACATTATCCTAAGGCATTTAGCAAGCAAAAGGATGAGCAATTTTGTCATCATAGAGAATATTTTTAAAGCAAAATATGATGCATACATTAAGAAAGATAATAAAAAAAATGCAACTAAGTTAAGAAATAAAAACTAAACTAAAAAGCAAATAAAATAGATAGATACCCCCCCACACACACTTGAGGTAGACATTGTCCTCAATGTTTTAAGGACATATGAAAAAGGGGATGGTGAAGAAAAACTTACTGAAATGGTGGTGGTGGTGGTGAAAAGTCCGGCCAATGGGTTGTTCCATATTGAAATACATAATCAAACATTTTTCAGGCCTCCCAAGCATCTTCTCTCATACCATGAATATCCTCCCCTTAATCCTTGCACCTCTCCACTCAAATTTTGAACATCCCCCCTCAAGCTATCCATACTTCCCCTCAAATCATTTACATGGCCATAAATATCATTTACTAGGACAAACATTTGATTGTTTTGGGTAAACATTTGCTGAAATTGTTGGTAGAACTCAGGTGGGATTTGGGTTTGATTGGGTGGGGCTTGCTCTTCCTCTTGCCCTTCTTGGCCTTCTCCTTGGTTTAATGCATTGGGAAAGGTCCAAGTTTGAGGTTGATAGGTTTGGGTGAAGGGAAGATTGGTGTTTGGGAGGATTATGTAGGGTGTTTTCCCGAGCCCTACTAACCAGTTGAATTCTCCAGGCCCTTTATCTGAAATATTTTGCATAGTTCGTAGGGTCGGAATATCCAACTTTGTTGACCCTTGAACTTCAACCCATTCATTTGGCACCACAAGCCCAAAGTGTTTAGCAAAAAGAGTTACTATTCCCCCTATATGAATTTCTCCATTGAAAGTTGGGGTAACTATATCACTAAGCAACTCAATGAGAAAATGGCTTATGCTAACCTTTCTATGATCCCTAACAAAAGTCCACAACAAATAGAGCCCTTCTTATTGATTGTCCCCTTATCTTCTCTCGCGAAGATAGTTCAAGCATAAATCCTATGCAAAGAGGTGGAGGGTTGGGTGGAGAATGGAGGAGGCTTTGGCGGATCTTGATTTGAAAGAAGGGATTTCGGTTATTTGCTTCCAAAAATTATTTTCCCTAAATTCAATGGGAGGGTCGACTTCAAAGTTTGTGTAGGAGGGTCATCCAAATATTTTGTTGATGTCAAACGAGGTAAGGTGACATTCTTCACCGCAAAGGCGGAAATGGAGATGAATTAATTGGTAAGGGTCTCCAGTTGTCCCAAATATTTCAGTTGTAAACTCCTTTCTTAAGGTACACAAAAATTCCAAAGTAATTCTTTCATAGGTTTTCTCATGGAGTTCAAGAAAATCAACACACCCTATCCCAAGATGAAATTTCCTTACATTTGCATCGATTCTTAGGGTGGGTTTGAAGGGAAAGGATGTCCGGGAATTAGGTTGTCCTAATTCTCTTGGAGCGAAGGGTGGTGAACCTAGCAACTTCAGGAGGATTTCTAAATTCAATCCCCAAGTTATTAAGGGTTGGATTCAGATTAGAAGTTGAGGTGGCTTCCTTTCGGGATCTCTTGGGGACCCTATCTGTAGCCTTTCCCTTTCCTCTTCCTTCCATAATGAAATTATAGCAAAAAGAGTTCAAGTCCTAGCTATTGAAGATTAAGTTAAGAGAGATATTTACCCGGAAGATTTTGAAGAAATTTGATGTCAAGGATCACGAATCTTCGTATTTTCCTTGATGTGCAACTTCAATTCGCCAAAAATTCCCCTTCTTGAGCTTCAATTCCAAGGAAATTTCTCCAATTTTTGGAATGGGATGAAAGCTAGGGTTTTTCGAAATTGGGGGTTGTAGAGGTGAATTGATGGGTATTTAGGGATGGGTAAGTATTTGGAGGATGAAACTATGGTGGATGGAGGTTATATTGCCGAAATTTATGGTTAATTGAGAGGTTTTTATGGTGTAGGAGGCAGAGGTTTAGGGAGAGAGAAGAAGATGAAGTAAATATGGGGAAGAGGGGAAGAGGCGTGTCTTTTGACTGATTGTTTCATCCCCCAAGACGAAGTGCACGGCCGAACCAACAAAGCTGTACGACCGCTCCCTTGGGTTGAGTCAACTCAGGTTTACTCGTTCTTGAATGCACGACCGTGTCATTTTAAGTGCATAGCCGCTCTTTCTCTGTTCACAATTTTTTTTTGTAAACCTACTTAACAGAGTTATAACATAATAATAATAATAAATTTATGAATAATTAAAAAAAAAAATCCATCGATTACCATCCCGATGATGCTTGTTTTAGGTCCTTAGCTCGACCCCTTTCCGGTAATCAAAACAGGTGATGCATGATATTGTGGTGGCCTATTGTCTCTAATAATTCGCCATTGCATACCTTTCGAAGTGTTCGAGTTTGTACACATTCTCCATCCCGTACTTTTTCTCGGTGGAGTAAGCTGTCTATAATCTTTACACGTTCGGTAGTTTGAAGTGATTTTCTTTCTCGGCACTTTTTCTCTTTCGAGTTTCTTTGCTGCATAGTTAGTAACGGGACATGCAGTATAATTGAATATATTATCAGTATAATCTAAAGATTTTTCATCTAATTCATGAATTATTATTTGATCTTTAGGTTATGAGCTTTCAACTTTTTCTTGAAAAGTGTCCTCGAGATTATTTTGCATATTAAATTCAACCTTTTATTTTTCGATATTAAGAGAGAATGTACCATTTTTTACATCTATTATTACCCCTGCGGTGGCTAAAAATGGTCTTCCTAAAATGACAGAAATTTCTTGGTCTTCTTCCATTTTGAGGACAACAAAGTCGACAGGGATTATTAAGTTCCTTATTCGACATGGCATATTCTCCATTATACCAATAGGATATTATATGGAGCGATCTGCCAACTGGAGAGAAATGGTGGTAGGTTTGAGTTCCCCCACACCTAATCTCTCGCTAACCGATAAAGGCATGATGCTAACACTAGCCCCTAAGTCGAGCATCGCATTGTGTATATTACACCTGCCAACACAACAAGGGATATAGAAGGTTCCTGGATCTTTGAGTTTCGGAGGCAGTTTCTTTTGTAAAATCGCGCTTACCTCTTTTGCCAGAATGATATTTTCAAATTCTTCTAGTTTCTCTTTTTCCGAAAGCATTTGTTTTAAGGGCCTAGCATAATGAGGCATCTCTTGTACATTTTCTGAAAAAGGAATGGTTACGTTTATTTCATCCAAAACTCCTAAAAAATTAGTAAATTCCTTATTCACTTCTCTTTTGACCACCCTTTGAGGATAAGGTGGTTCGAAACTTTTAGCAAGCCTATGGGATTCTGTCCCCTTTTTAATGTTCGTATTAGTCTCAATCATCGGCGGGATTGGACTAATATTTTCTTTACTAGGATATTCATTTGTCATCTCATAATCATTCCTAGCTTTTATTACGTTAACATGCTCATTTGGCCTTTGAGGTTGACCGGGAAGACTCCTTTGTGGTCTATTCATTGTGTTGGCCTGTCGAGCTTGTTGATTCTCAAGCATCTTATTATGCGCAACTAGGTTATCAAACCTAGCATTCAACAATTTAAAGCATTCCCTAAATTCGTTATCAGTCTTTTCTTGAGCATTTTTTATTCTCAATAACAAAGTCCATCAAAAGATCTAATTTGGATTTAGGGGGAGAAAAAGAATTTAAATTAGTATTGAAATTCTTTGATGTAAACCCCGGAGGTTGTGTGAAAGGTTGAGGATTTAAATCATTGTTATTCTTATAGGAGAAGTTGGGGTGATTTCTCCATTCGGGATTGTATGTATTTGAATACATACCCCCTTCTGATCATAAGAATTAACAAAATTTACTTGATCGCTAGAAGTAGCCTCAAGTAGATCACAACTTTCCGTATTATGTGAGTTAGTCCCACATAATTCACAAACAACGTTAATGTTGTTTACGGGATTGACTTTATGATTTTCAAACTTTTTCAATATCATGTCAACCTTAGATGAAAGAAGAGTAAAGGCATCTACATTATATTTACCTGGAGTCCCTTGCGGTTGCTCCCTTTCATTCGACTACTGATAGTGGTTCAAAGCAATGTTTTCATGAGGTCGTATGCCTCATCCACAGTTTTGTTCATTAGTGCCCCTCCTGCAGTGGTATCAATGGTCTCTCTTGTCTTGAACGTGAGACCGTTGTAGAAGGTGTGCACAATCAACCACTTTTCTAGCCCATGGTGGGGGCACATCCTTAGGAGCTCTTTGAAACACTCCCAAGCTTCATACAATGATTCGCTCCCGGTTTGGCAAAAATTTGTGATCTTTATACGAATCTGGGCGGTCTTGCTTGGTGGGAAGAAACGCCCTAGGAAAGCCTCTTGAACTTGGTCCCATGTTGTTAAGGAGTTATGGGGGCCCGAGTTCAACCATTGTTTTGCCTTGTCCTTTAGAGAAAATGGGAAAAGGCGCATTCTAATTGCTTTCGGTGTGACACCTTGAATGCGAGTGGTGTCACAATATTCCAAAAATGTTTGGACATGAAGGTGTGGATCCTCGAAAGCTGTCCCGCTATACTGGTTATTCATAACCATATGAAGTAGTTGCGGCTTTATTTCAAAGTTGGCCGCATTAGCGTTCGGCACAACTATTGGAGATCTAGTTCCCGGGGTACTTGGATTGACGAAGTCCCTTAAGGTCCTAGAAGGTATTGCTGGTTCGTCTTTCGCCATATGTTGATTTAATGCTTCTTTGAATCTTCTAAGCCTTTCGTAAAAGCTTCACTCGGGTTCTGGATCAAAATCTTCAAGGAAGGTCCGAGTCTGTTTCATAAACTGTAAAGAACAATCAACAAAGAAATTAAATGCAACAGATTTTTTTGAAGAAATTTTTAAACAGAAATTAAAGACAGAAATATGTAGTAAAGACAAATATAAAAAGTAAACCGTTGTCTCCGACAACGGAGCCAAAAACTTGTTGTCTCAAAACCTAACGGTTCTTTTTAAATACCGCAAGTGCACGGGCTATAATAGTATAGCTAATGCAAGTACGGGTCGATCCCACGAGGACGGGTTTACTTTGGAAAAAAAAAAAAAAAAAAAAAATATATATATATATATATATATATATATATATATATATATATATATATATATATATATATATATATATATATATATTGGCGAAAGGAGACGATACTCCCTAGATTTTATTTATTAAATAAAAATTACAAACGAAGGTGGAGGACATTACAACCTCAACCATCGAAAAGGAAATTACATTTGGCTTGAAGACGAAGTAGAAGAAAAAATAACTACGGGAAGGTGTCCAACATAGCCCAATACATAAAATGCCCAAAATGCCAAGCCCAAACCCAAACGAATTGGGCCCCCAGATAATTGGATCGGCCGCACAAGCAACCACTAGGGCGACCGCACAAGACCAAGGGCGGCCGTACAAGCCAGGCTGAGGCACTTGTGCGACCGCACAAAAACTAGGGCGACCGCCCAAGAAGGCCACATCAGTCGCACGCCAAAACCAGCAAGCAGGAAAAAACTTCAGCAACAAAACAGAAACAGCAGCAGCAACCATCAAGCAGTAAAACACCAGCGAAACAGCCAAAAAACTCTAGAAACTCACAAAATCTCCAGCCATAAAATTAATTATAACGAAAGGAGGGAAAGCCCGCTCTATCCAGAAGAAGAGCACCTCGGCAATGAAGAGGGAGTTGAGAATATGAGACCCAAAACTGATCTACCTTAGAATCCACAACAATATTCGCTAAAGAATCAGCTACCTTGTTACCTTCACAAAATATATGACTGACATGAATATGCATATGCTCCATGATAATGAAAATCTGTTGGATTATATAGAATATCTCCCAAGGAATGTGATAGACTTTAGTGATTATTTTCATGAGGACTTTTGAATCGATCTCCAACCAAACATGCGTAATACCAAGAGTATGTGCAAAAGTTAACCCATCGAGAGCGGCTTTAGCCTCCGTACACATATTAGATCGATGACCATAATAGTTTCCGAACGCAAAAATCAACCCTCCCTTGCTTTGGCTTGAACCACTTAACCATTTTAGCCACACGAGGCTTCGGGGCAGCAACATTGGAAAATATTTGTTTTTACAGAATTTATGGAAATAAGATTGGGAGAATTTCGTTTTGAGTTAAGAAAATGATAAAAACATACACATAAATACTTTAGTTGAACTCTTATAATACGAAAGCATTCTCGGGATTGGAATTCATATAGTCATTTATTCATCAATTATTCATGCCTTTGAAATCGAAGTGTTCATCAAAATCAAGGATGTATATTAAGCCTACGCTACTTCTCACGATCAAGCAAGTAGCGTTTGTATCCTTCACTAATTATGCCCTATCTCTCGATGGCCCATAATTAGTAAGGATCCATTAATGTTCGGAAATCCACGTACTTTCCATTCAAGTAACATCCCTAGGCGATTGAATTACTATAGTGATCAATGAAACCCAATTTTTTCATATGGTTCCGTTAATCGAGATTCTCCGCTAGGTGCTTCTCTCGATTAAGACGTCTCCAAAATGTAAGTCATTTAGAGTTTGATATGAAGAAAATTGTTAAGATGAAGAGAAGATGCCATGATTTATAAGGATGATGAATAAAGACGTTTTGAGTTTCCAACCCCAAGAATTAGGGGGATTACTCATAACCCATATTTAAAACAAACATAAAGAAATAAATAGAAGATAGGAATAGAAAAACTTATGCTTAGATGAAAATGAAGGCTGAGAATAACTTTGATATCTTATTGCTTCAATACTCCAAGTAACTTCAAGAACAAAGGTTGAATCTTCGAGGGATTTGAAGTAATAACGCACTACTAGAATCAGGCTTCTTACCGACGGACATTTCCGTCGGTAATTCTCCATATCTGTCGGTAAATGGGCATTACCGACGGTAATAGTCCGTCGGATTCCGTCGGAAATAATTCGTTGGTAATACCGACGGACCATTTCCGTCGGTGATACCGGCAGATAGTCCGTCGGGAAACAGAAAATTCCGCCGAAAATTGTCCGTCGGAAAGCAGGTACGCCGACCGGTTTGCCGGAGCCATTGCCGGAGGTTACCGACGGACATTTCCGTCGGTAAATATTAAAATAATAAAATATTAAAAACACTTACCGACGGTTAAATCCGTCGGAAAAATTAATATTTATCGGCGGATATGTCCGTCGGCAATTTGAAACATTTCCGGCGGATATGTCCGTCGGTAATCTGGAACTTTTCCGGCGGAAATTTCCGTCGGTAATTAATTTTATTTTTTGTGTTTTTAATTATTTACCGACGGAAATATCCGTCGGTAATTTGACCAGATTTTTTTTAAAAAATTCTATTTTATTATTAAAACCACCTGTAAACCTGTCAAACCTGTTTTAAACAAATCCCAACATAAAAGAAACACAAACAATCTACAAACAAAGGAAAAAGGGGTAATGGGAAAGGGATAAGGGGTAATGGGAAAGGGAAAAGGGGAAGGGAAAATGTTTTGTTTGAACATCAAATAAAGTGAAACTGTATCAAACAACCTGAAGCGAAAGGGGAAAGGGGAAAGGGGAAAAGGGGAAAGGGGAAAGGGAAAGGGGAAAGGGAAAGGGGAAAATGAAATTGTTTCGCTTGGGGAAAAGGGAAGGGAAAGGGAAAGGGAAACAAAATATATTTGTTTACATTACATGCCAGCCAAATAAAATGAATGTCAATCAACCACGACCCCGACCACGAGCGCTGCCGCTATCGCTACCGCTACCACCGCCACTACCACCGCCACTTTGCCTAAGGTATTGACCGACTGACTCATCAGAAGCGTTACCGCTATTACGTGGCTGTGGCTGTGGCTGTGATTGCAAATTCATGGTAGCCAAGTATTGTTGCATGCGCTGCTCAAGCTGTTGCTCCAATATACTCTGCACCTGGGCCTCCACCTGGGTGTGCATCTGGGTCTGCAATTGGGTCTGCACCTGGGCCTCCACCTGGGCCTGCACCTGGCTCTGGATCAGCTCCACTCGCCTCTCAACCTCTCTGTTGACCCGATCATCAAACGCTTCTTGATCCACATGATGACTGCCGCCGGAGGAAGAAGATGAAAAGTATTGCGTAGTAGGGCTGCGGAATGGCATGTTAAAATACCCCGCACCATGTCCTCCGAATCCACGCAAGCGGTCTCCCTTTGGTTGCTTGTCTCGGAGGACAATGGCCGCCCAAAGCTTTTCACGAAAGGCGGGCCGCTCGGTGCTTATCTGGCGCCAAACTTCCTTCTTCAATAGCCTCCTCACGAGCCCGCCTATCATACTCTTCCTGAAAAAAAAATACATTATACACTATGGTAGAAAATAATATTTCTTTAACTAAATAATTTATAATTTACTAATAGAAAATACTATTAACACTTACATAAAGGGTGCAGTAATAAGGGTTGACCCATTGTGGCCATGAGCCATCGCCAGCCTCCGCAGTATGTGTAGCCGTAAACACAAAGAAGAAAGATCGCCTCATCATCTCCGTGTTTCTTACGCTTAACATACAAAAAAATTAAAACATTAAAATTTCCTATCAAATAATAACAATATATGAATCAAATAGAGTATTGCTTAATTTACAAACGGATAATAAATGAAGTTTACCATTCTGGACCAAGTCTCGCTGAAGTTAATTGATCCTCCAGTGTGCACACTCCCACGCCCCTCTTGTGAGTTCCTATTCTTCTTTGCAATTTCTGATTTTTTTTGAAATTTCTCACTGTTCCAATAGGCTTCCCACTTTGCTCCCACGCACCAGTGGAGAAATTAGCTGGATGCAAACCATCATTTAGCCACTTTCTTTTCATGTCGTACACTTTCCCAGCGTACCGCTTAGCAATCAATTTCTTGAAAGCCGCCTCGATTTGAACGTCGGTAAACCCAGGGCATGAATATATGTGCTACAAAAATAGTAAAAGTAGTTAAATAAACAAGGGAATAGTCTACAAACTTTACAAAGGAAAGAGAATTAAATAATTTTACCCGAAACTGCCAATACCAGATAGCGTACACATCTTTTGATATTGACTTTGGGGTGGGATAAAATTCCTCAAAATTATACCCACTGAATAAATCCCCAAACCATCTAGCAGGATCTTGACAACCACCATGTATAAACATATAAGATATTAATTGAAAAATAATATATCAATATATATACAAATAAAAAGACAATAATAAAATGTAAACATTATATATATGACATTTACAATTAAATAATACTTACCGGCCACTGGGAGAGATAGATATTTCCATTTTTCCTTCCTCATTAATAATTGCGTCCAAATTAACCCGCCCGGATGGTTCACTAACTGGAACACTAGAGCTTACATTACCTGGACTGCTCAAATCATCATCACTACGTCATGAACCAGACGTAGAGCCCCTCCCTCCCGTCCTTGGTGAAACAAGACGATGGACAAAACCCGCAACCTTCCCTCTCTTTGAACGATTGCCACCTCGACCCGACATATCTAAACTAGTATATTATATATACAAATAAAAACAATATATCAATATATATACAAATAAAAAGACACTTCATTTAGGTTTATTGATATCAAACCCTAACCCTAATTCACACAGGCTTCTGGAACTATTTAATTTTCAGAATTTTCAACACAAATTGGTCTCGGTTGTCGGTTTAGGTGGATGTGAATAATTTTAAATATTAATATTTAATTCTTTGTTGTAAAGTATATCATTCTCTAGGGTGAAAGGACAATTCATGTCCATTAGGTTTAGAATTGGGGTCGGCTTCTATCCCATCCCGATTATACACGTATGAATTGCAAATATCACTTTGTCTACTTGCTTTATAATCGAAAATCAAGCAATTTTAATAGACAATAATGATATTTACAAATCATATAATCGTGCATAATTTTTATTAATATTGTGAATAATTTTAAATATTAATTCTTTTGTTGTAAAATATATAATTTTACAATCATTACCATACAACGTCACGTCGTAACATTAATTTTGATCAATAAACAAGATAAGAGTCGTTATCATCCACAACTATCAAAACCCTATCTCGGCTTAGACCAAGAAAGACAGAGCAAACAAGTTCTCGATTGTTTGAGCAAAGGATTTTCTACGTTTTAATATAGGTTTTTTCGGTTGTGTCCCTCCTCTCTAAGGATCTCAAACATCACAGCCATGTTCTTGATAGTGCCTGTTTACTCTTCAACGGTGGTATACGGTCACAAGTAAAAACAAGGTAACGATAACACCGCTGAAGAGAAAACAGAGCTTTCCTCCAATTTTTAAATCTCCACCTTCCATTTACCCAAGATTCTCGATTGCAGAATCTTCCTCATGAGCTTGAAATGGCGGTGTTGCCCTCAATCTCACGGTTGCTTTGCATGTTTTGCGAAGCAACCATGAGATTGAGAGCAACACCGCCAACTTTCATGCTCATGAGGAAGATTCTCGCAATCAGATCTTGGGTAAATGGAAGGTGGAGATTGAAAAATTGGAGGAAAGTTCTGTTTTCTCTTCACCGGTGTTATACTGTTACCTTGTTTTTACTTGTGACCGTATACCACCAAAGAAGAGAAAATGTACACTAACAAGAACAATGGTTGTGATGTTTAAGATCTTTAGAGAGAAGAGAACAGTGAAACCGAAAACTCTTATTAAACGTAAAATCCTTTTACTCAAACAAAGGAGAACTTATTTGCTCTATCTTTGATCAAAGATGGACGGATTTTGATAGCCGTGGGTGAGAAAGACTCTCATCTTATTTATATATATACATATATGTATATTTTTATTTTTATTTTTATTTTTTATTATTATATTTTTTATTATTATTATTATTATTATTATTATTATTATTATTTATTATTATTATTATTTTATTATTATTTATTTTATTTATTTATTTATTTTGCTTTTTTTATTTTTATTTTTTACTTTATTTTTTAATTTTTATTATTATATTTATTATTATTATTATTTATTATTATTATTATTATTATTATTATTATTATTATTATTTTATTATTATTTATTTTATTTATTTATTTATTTTGTTTATTTTATTTTTATTTATTTTATTTATTTTTTATTTCATTTTTTTTACTTATTTATTTATTTATTTTATTTTGTTTTTTTATTTTTATTTTTTATTTATTAATTTTAGACATTCAACCCCCTCACTCCCCCTTTGACTTTACACAAGCCATCTAATACAAATTAAGAACAAAGATGGACATGAAGCATATAAACATTTATAAAAACAATCACAAATCCTTGTCCTGATAAACAATGGTTACAGTTTGCACAGAGGAGACAAACAGACCAAATCTATCAATATATAAAAACAAGGTTTTGGTAATTAAAGGGGCTTTGAGGGGCATTTTCGACTTTTCACATCTATGGCAAAATTGCAATTAAAAAGGGCATAAGGCATTGGCCTTGGCCGGCCTTGGCCTGCCTTGGCCTTGGCCGTGCCTCGGCCTTGGCCGGCCTTGGCCTTGGCCGTGGCATGAAGGGATTAATCCCACATTGGTTTGAAACCAAAAAAAAAAAATTTCCTACCCTATATATTGCTTGGCTCGGCCATGGCTTGGCATATGATTTCGGCCGGCCGTGGCCCTTGACCATGGCCTTGGCCCATGCTTGCCCTTGGCCTTGGCTCATTATTGCCCTTGGCCTCGAAGTGGATGCCTTGGCCGGCCTTGGCCGGCCTTGGCCTTGGCCTTGGCTTTGGCATGAAGGATTTTATCCCACATTTGTTTGAAATCAAAACAAAAAATTCTCCTACCATATATATTGCTTGGCTCGGCCATGGCTTGGCAATAAGATTTCGGCCGGCCCTTGCCCATGGCCTTGGCCCATGCTTGCCCTTGGCCTCGAATTGGATCGGGGCTCGGTTTGGGTTAGTTTGGGTCGGATTCGGGTATGGAACATAAGTATTCGGGTCGGATCCGGATAAAACAATTTATAAGTAAAAAATTTTCTTTGTAAATACACAATAAAATTTTTTTTGTTTTAATTTATAAATCATAATAAAAATAAAAAAATAATTAATATATTTATATTTTTGGTGGAAAAAATATAATTTATAAATCATAACAAAAATAATTAATAAATTTATATTTTAGTAAATATATATTTTTAGTGAAAAAGTTTTAAGTCATAATAAAATTTTTTTTCTTATAATTATAAAATTGTTTATTGATATGGTATTCATAATGGTGAAACAATAATAAATTTTATAATTGCCTAGAGATATCTTTATATATTTTTTTTAAATTATGGTCAAAGTTTAATTAAGTTAACCATAAAAAATCAAAGGTTTCGGGGGGACGGAGGGAGTAATAAAAGGCTTGCATACTTGAGCATGCTAATTATCACAAGATACTTGGGGTATCCAAGTTGCCTATACTCAATCTTCCCACATTGAATAAAAACTAAACTAAAATGTTATCCCTTTTCTATATAATGCTCAAGTTGGCCAAGGTTTAGTCATTTCGGCCGGCCGTCTCCCTTGCCCATGGCCTTGGCCCATGCCCTCGCCCTTGGTCTCGGATCGGGCATTGGGTCGGGTCTCGGATCAACTAAAATTTTGGATCGGATTTGTGTCGGCTTCAGATATTTCAACATAATAAATTTAAATTTTTCAAAATATTTCATAAATTTATATATATATCCAAAAAATATTGCCACTTTGTTTTATTATTTTTAAAAAAATATTTATTTGTTATACAAAATAAAAAATAATAAAAAAAAATATTAAGATAATATTTATTTGAAAAAAATAAGAAAGAAATTGAACTTGGGCCTTGACTAGGCCGTGACCTTGACTTGGATGGCGTTGAAATAAAACGAAATAATTTTTTTCTATTCATTAGCCTTGCCTCGGCCTTGGCCTTTCCTTCACATTTACCGTGGCTCGGCCTTGGCCTTGGCCTTTGCTCGGCCTTGGCCGTGGCTATACTGCTCAAGTTGGCCTTATCCCACATTGAATAAAAATCAAACTAAAATGTTATCCCTTCCCTATATAATGCTCAAGTTGGCCAAGGCTTAATCATTTCGGACGGCCGTGTCCCTTGCCCATGGCCTTGGCCCATGCCCTCGCCCTTGCCCTCGGATCGGGCATTGGGTCGGGGCTCGGATCAAGTAATATTTTGGATCGGATTTGGATATTGCCCTTAAGTATTTGTGTCCGATTCAGATATTTCAACATAATAAATTTAAATTTTCAAAATATTTCATAAATTAATATATATATCCAAAAAATATTGCCACTTTGTTTTAATACTTTTCAAAAAACAAATTTATTTTTAATGCAAAATAAAAAATATAAATATTAAGATATTACTTATTTGAAAAAAATAAAAAAGAAATTGAACTTGGGCCTCGTCAGCCGTGCCTTTTGCCTTGGATGGCCGTGGCCTTGCTTTGGCTCGGTCTTGGCCGGCCATGGCCTTCGCCATGTGGCATTAGGAGTTATCCCACATCGAAGTGAAGGGAAAGTAATCAAAGGCTTGTGGCTCGCCCTCGGCCTTGGCCTTGCTTTGGCTCGGCCTTGGTCGACCATGGCCTTGGCCGTGTGGCCTTCCCGCCTCCCTTGGAATGTTCTCCCACATTGACAAAAAACCAAAAAAATCAAAGGCTATTGCTATATAAGAGGCCGATGATGAGCAATTTATATCATACTTGGCTTTGACATTTGGCATGGCCGCCCATTACCGTGGCCTTGCCATTTGCCTTGGTAATTATAGGGGCTTTGAGGGGCATTTTCGTCATTTCACTACATGGCAAATTTGCAATTGAAAAGGAGAAAAGGCTTTGGCCTTGGCCGGCCTTGGCCGGCCTTGGCCTGCCTTGGCCTTGGCCGTGGCTCGGCCTTGGCCGGCCTTGGCCTTGGCTGTGGCCTGAAGGGGATTTAATCCCACATTGGGTTGAAACAAAAAAAAAAAGCTCTCCTCCCCTATAAATGCTGAAGCTGGCCATTGGGATTTTACATTGGCCGGCCGTGGCCCTAACACATGGCCTTGACCCATGCTTGCCCTTGGCCTCGAATTGGATCGGGGCTCGGATAGGGGCATTTTGGGTCGGATTCGGGTATGACCCTTAAAAAATCGGGTCGGATCCGGATAAAACAATGGTTACAATTTTTTTTTTAAAGCTCTAATCTGAAAAAAAAAAATGACCCTCACTTTACTCTTTATTCGGATAAATCAAAATTTGTTAATTATTTTCTCTTTTAAGTGGAGACTTATTTTATTTGAAAAAAAAAACAATCTTTTGTATAAATATTAATTTATTAATTATCCTTTAATAATTATTTCATTTTTTTTAGTGCAAAGTAATGAAGTCATAATTATTTTTTTTATTATAAATCATAATAAAAAAAATCTATTTTTTTATTATTTTTTAATTTCATTTTTTCACCTAAATTAATAATTTTTTCTCTTTAACTAGATACTTCTTTCATTTGGATTTGGACAAAGAAAAATAATCCCCAATTTTAAATATAAATTTGTTAATTATCCTTTCCTATTTTTTTAATTTCTTTTCAGTGAAAATTACTTAAGTGTGAAGTAAATATTTTAATTATAAATGATATTTTAATAATATTTATAATTATATACTAAAATAATGATTATAAAATAAAATAAATTTGATGGGGTATAGGATGATGATAAATTTATATATATATCCAAAAAATATTGCCACTTATTTTTATTATGTGTCAAATAATTTTTTTTTTATACAGAATAAAAAATATAAATAGTAATATATTATTTATTTGGAACAAATTTTTTTTAAATTGGACGTTGACTTGGGCCTTGGTTCGGCCGTGTCCTTGCCTTGGATGGCCGTGGCCTTGCTTTGCCTCGCACTTGGCCGGGCATGGCCTTGGCCATGTGGCCTTGGGAGTTATCCCACATCTATTAAAAACCAAACTCAAATGCTAACCCTTCCCAATATATTCTCAAGGTGGCCTAGGGAATGTTAGTTCGGCCGGCCATGGCCCTTGACAATGGCCTTGGCCCATGCGATTGTCCCATTAAAAAAAAAAAAATTAATTTTTATTTACAAAGAATATATGATTAAATAATTTTTTTTTATCATATATAAGTAAAAAAATTAAAAATTTATTTAAGTGTGAAGTATTTTCTTAATTATAAATTATAATAATAATAATAATTTCAATAATAAAAAAAATTATACAAAAAATAAAATAAAAGTGATGGGGTATAGGATGATGAGTTGAAATGATTTTGAATATGTATAAATAAAATCATTGTGTATTTACCAAGTATATATGATTATTTTTTTCAATTAATTTTGTATTTACCAAGTATATATGATTATTTAATATAGTATACTATATATATATATGTATATATATATATTTGTCAAAATAAATATTTCAAAATGATAATTTTGAATTTGTCAAAATATTTCATAAATTTATATATATATCCAAAAAATATTTTCACTTATTTTTATTATTTGTCAAAAATAAATAATATTTTTATACAAAATAAAAAATATAATATTAAGATATTATTAAAAAAAAAAAATAGAAATTGGACATGGGCCTTGGCCTTGGCCGTGGCTCGGCCATGGCCTTGGCCCTTGGCCTTGGGCGTGGCCTAGAGTTTTTTATCCCACATCTATTAAAAACCAAACTCAAATGCTAACTCTTCCCAATATATTCTCAAGGTGGCCTAGGGAATGTTAGTTCGGCCGGCCATGGCCCTTGACCATGGCCTTGGCCCATGCGATTGTCCCATTAAAAAAAATAAAAAATTTTATTCTTATTTACAAATAATATATGATTAAATAAATTTTTTATTATCATATATAAGTAAAAAATTTAAAAAATTATTTAAGTGTGAAGTAATTTCTTAATTATAAATTATAATAATAATAATAATAATTTCAATAATAAAAAAAATTATACAAAATAAAATAAAAGTGATGGGGTATAGGATGTTGAGTTGAAATGATTTTGAATATGTATAAATAAAAGTGATTGGCCTTTGCCGTGGCTCGGCCTTGGCCGGCCTTGGCCTTTTGCATGTTCTTGAGGAGTTTATCCCACATTTAATAAAAACCAAAACTAAAATTTTATCCCTTCCCTATATTATGCTCAAGTTGGCCAAGGCTTAGTCATTTTGGCCGGCCGTGGCCCTTGCCCCATTTGTTCATCTTTTTAAAATTAATATTTTTATATGTTTTTACACCAAAATCATAATTTTTACCTAAAAATAAATTTTTATTAGATAATTGTACTATTCTTTTGGTATTAAAAAATCTTTTGTTTTTATTTAAAAATTTCTGTTTATCAAAAAGAAATAAAATATCATCTTTTTTTAACTATATTTCCAATCTTCACATTTTTTTACTAATTTCAATAACTTCTTTCGTATGTGATTCGTGTGTTTTATTTACTTTTTTAAATGATAAAATACTACATAATTGTATATGAAGAAATGCATATTTCTAATGATTTTTGTTTTATTCCTATTTTATTGTTTTCTAATTTTTATGTTTTGACAATCTATTCTTTAAGAAATTATTTCATAATGTATAAACGAATTAATTTTTTGATTTATTTTAGTTCAATTTTTGTATTTTGAATACACAATACAGTAATGTCCCGTGCATCGCACGGGAGTCAATCTAGTAGCTCATAACAATAAGCACATATTCTATTATCTATATTACAATCAAACATAAAACTGAGCCTAAATTAATATGCTATCTGAAGTCCTTTGAGAAATCTTGTGATGGTCTTTGAGAAATAGATAGGAGAAATCCTTACCAGAAATTAGGAAAGAATCGGCGGCAACGGCGGCAAACGGCTACAACTGGGCGAATGGTCTGTGGACAAATGAGAGAGAGAGAAAGTGAGAGAGAGAAATCGAGTGTTGAAATCCCGAAAATCTTGCTATTATGTTTAAGTAAATAAAAAATGTTTAAAAAAAGGGTAAAAGCATGATATGTATAGAACTTTAATCCAATTCCTACTCACTTTATACTTCGTCTTATTCATCTTAACATTTCTCTTTCTAAATAAGAATAAAAAAATACTAATACAAAGATAACAAAAGGAAATGGAATGAGTGGAAAAGGCATTATAAGTATGAAAAATAAAATATGAAAGAGAATGAGAGACAGTAATAGTAAGGTGATTGTTATTGTAATTATTACAAATGGGTTCCAATATCAAAATAATATAAACTTGTCACTTTGAAAAGTCGAGTGAAATGTCAAAAATAACGAATTATAATAAGTCGGGTGAGAGAGAGAGAGAGAGAGGAGGGTATATACCATGAAAAAATAAGGGGAAAACTCCAATTTTTTCATCGGTAATTTGGGACTTTGCTTCAATTTTACTTGAGATTTTTTTTATTTAATCAAAATACTAAACTACAAAAACTAGTGCAATTAAAAAAAAAAATTAGTTTAAAATGGCATCACTATTTATATTACGATAATTAAAAAATTAAAAATAAAATGAATAACACACTAAAGTACCGAAAAAGGTACCCAAAAACAAAGTCATAGTGTCCCTAAACAAAATAATTCATACCAACTTCATCCCAAAATAAATGTATATTATTTTTATATCAAAACAAAAATATACACGTATTTATTTTGAGACAAACAATTTGAGACAAATAAGAGTAATAGAAACTAAAGAGTAGAACCAAGCGTTCAAATAATTTCAATTATAAGTACCCAACATTGCTAGCATTTTAATTCCTAGTGGGATTGTCAAATACTCACTTCTAGTAGCAAACAAAAAAAAATTCAGTCGCCCAATTGAATTTACCGTGAGTGATTTTAAACTTTAAGTTGAACGGAGGGAGGCGGACGGCGACGGCAACGGACCGGGAAGGGCAACGGCAACGGCGACGGCGACGGCGAATCAACGGCGAATCAACGGCGCTGGAAGTGATTTTTAAGGATTTAATGAGAGAGAGAGAGAGATAGAAAAACGAGGGAGAGAGAGAATTACTAACCTCACTAGTGAGAGACGACGACGGAATGACCGGAGAACGGGGGCAACGGCGCTGCTTGCTGCTGTGTTCGTGATTTTAATTTATAACTAAATGACCGGAGAAGGCGTAGGGATTGTATTTATACGTATTATTACCGACGGACGGAGTCCGCTCTAAGATAGCCGATCGCAGCTTTTACCGACGGAAATAATAGCGTTACCGACGGACCAAAATGAAAATTTAAAAAAGCCGGCAAATGAAAATTATTTTTCCGTCGGTAACCCTTTTATGTTCTGCCGGTATTCTGACCGACTGACAACGTCCGTCGGTAAAATTCCAGCGGTAATAGGGCTGTTTCTAGTAGTGGGCAGTGGCGGTGGAGTTGAGGACTGCACAGGATTTTTCCATACTGGTGGCAAGTGAGGACGGCGGCGTAATCCCGAGATGGAGATGGTGGAGAGGGTGGACGGCGAAGCTTAAAGGCGGTGCGAAGAGGGTGGACGACGGCGGTGTGAGAGTAAGGGAAGAGAGAGAGAGAGATGAGATCGCTGAGAGCCAGGTGCAGGCCCAAACCCCTAAACCCTAAACACTAAGTCTTATACCTTAAACCCTAAACCCTAAACCCTAAACCCTAAACCCTAAACCATAAACCCTAACCCCTAAACCCTAAACCCTAAACTCTAAATCTCAAATCTCATATAATTATACCCCAACCCCTAAACCTTTAATCATATACTTATACCCATAAACTCTAACCCTAAGCCTAAACCCTAAACCCTAAATCATATACTTATACTCCTAAACCCTAAACTCTAACCCCTAAAACCTAAACCCTAAATTTCAAATATCATATACTTATACCCCAACCCCTAACCCTAAATCATATACTTTATACCCCTAATAGTCGGTTATTTAACCGGTTATAACCGTTTGAAATTCCAGTATGTTTTTTAACATTTCCAGTTAGTTTTTTGGAATTTCAGCCAGTTATTTAACATTTCCATTATTTTTTTAGAATCTCAGTCAATTTTTTAACGTTTTCAGTTTGTTTTTTAGAACTTCAATCAGTTTTTTAACGTTTCTAGTTAGTTTTTTAGAATTTCAATTAGCTTATTAACGTTTTCAGTTAGTTTTTTTAACGTTGCCAGTTTGTTTTTTAGAATTTCAGTTAGTTTTTTAACATTTTCAGTTAGTTTTTTAACGTTTTCAGTTAGTTTTTCAAAATTTCAGTTAGTTTTTTGAAATTCCAGTCAATTTTCTAACGTTTCCAGTTAATTTTTTAATGTTTTCAGTTAGTTATTTTTGTTAATTTGTTCTAAAAATAATTAAAAATTAAATGTTATAATCACCGACGGAATATTTTCGTCGCTGATAAATTAAAAAAAATAAAAAAACAAAAATTTACCACCAACAGAATAATTTCGTCGCTGTTTATTTAAAAATGATTAAAAATTAATTGCTATTATCAGCGAGGAAAAAATTCCGTCGCTGGAAATTGAATATTTTTTAATTTTTTTTTTAAATTAACCAGCGACGGAATATTTTCGTCGCTGTTAAATTAAAAATAAATAAAAAAGAAATGTTATAATCACCGATGGAATAAATATGTCGCTGATAAATTAAAAAATAAAAAAATTAATTTATCTCCGACGAAACTATTCCGTCGCTGGTTTATTTAAAAAAATATTAAAAACTATTTAATTTCCACCGACGAAATAATTCTGTCGCTGTTTAATTAAAAATAATTAAAAATTAATTCTTATAGTCACCGACGAAATATTTTCGTCGCTGATAAATTAAAAAAAAAATTAATTTATCACCGACGAAAATATTCCAATATTTAATTTCCACCGACGGAATAATTTCGTCGCTGTTTAATTAAAAATAATTAAAACTTAAATGTTATAATCACCGACTGAATATTTCCGTCGCTGATAAATAAAAAAAATTAAAAAAAAATTAATATATCACCGACGAAATTATTCCGTCACTTGTTTATTTAAAAAAAAAATAAAAAATATTTAATTTTCACCGACGGAATAATTTCGCCGCTGAGAAAGTATTGGCGACGGAAAAATCCGTCGGTAGTCTAGGCGCCAATCTAGTGGCGGTAATGAAACGAATATTCGACGAATATTCGTTTTTTAGCGACGGAACTCAGCGACGGAATTCAATTCCGTCGGTAAAATTGACGCCAAAATTTTTCCGCCGCTACACTACAATATAATTTCCGTCGCTAAAGATACAGATTCTGGTAGTGAGAATTCCCGAGAACGCGACCCAAAAATCCACTAATTATTCTCTCAAATATTTGCTACAATATATGGAAGAACACACACAAACACAAAGATTTGTTAACTCGATTCCTTGAGCAAATCAAGTACGTCCAGGGGCAATGATAAGCCAGGAATAAACTAATTATTCTCTCAAATATGTGCTACAATGTGTTCTAAGTCGTGTCTATGTATTTATAGTTGTACAAGGAATTTCTAAATATATTCGTAGAAAAGATCTCGTTGAAATAGGCAACAAATCTGACTGTAGTCTTCATCACATATTGACATGGTCGTGTGCCTATTTGGTGCAAGGTCGTGCTCAGTAAATCCAAGAAACTGATCTTCAGTGTCTTTTCCTCCTTGTTTTACAATTCGATCTCAATCCAAACTCATTAATGATTTAGGATTCCTTTTCTATTCCGTCTCCATGTTGTTTTAGGACTCCACTCCCAACACTGATATCATATTAAAGTCTAAGTTTTCACTTTAAAAACAATTGGTGTTAAGGGAGTGGCCCAAAATCATCATATGTTATTGATAATGTTTTTCAATTTCCAATTTGTGACAATATCTCTAACAACGTTCATGTGAATGTTACACGACATCCTCCCCCGCCGTACTCACAAGTCCCATCAGTCTGTTTTTATCTATTAATAACATACCTCTTCAACAAGTAAATGATTTGATAATTGGTATTAGAAACAAGGGCTTTGCTGCCATTTTTTGTCCAAGCACTCTCTCTCTCTCTCTCCAAGATCTAAATAAATTTTCTCTCCTAAATAACTCAAATCAATCATCCAAACCTTAAAAATTGGGTCAGAAATGTTCAAGATCAAGCAATCTTCATTCTTTAAGTCCTTATACCATGAGGATTATGATAGCTAAACATTCTGAGCATCATCATTGTTAGAACATAATCTATGTAGAAGATAAAAGCAAATAACAATCACACAACACTAGAATATACGTGGTTCACCAATTTGGCTACGTCCACGGGCAGAGGGAGAGAATATTATTATCGTATGCAAATCAACCGAATACAATCTCTAATCTAGTGCACGAATCTTTGTGAGGAATTCTTGTTTGTGCAAACCCTAGACTTAGAGAAACAGATGAGCAAAGGAAATTAGAACATAGGGTTGGGGGTATGCTATATTTATAAGCCCTACTCCTAACCTTGCAAGGATTTAACCCAAAACAGATCTCCACCGCAGATTGGCCTGATCCAGCCCCTCCTTGGGTGTGATCGCCCCAACCCCAATATCGTCACAGGTGCGATCGCCCCCCCCCCCTTTAGGTGCGGTTGCCCCTTTTAGGCAGAAACTTCGTGCGATCTCCCCTTGGCTTTGGGCGCGGTCGCCCCCTTTCCTGCTTGTCAGGAATTTCGAGATAAATTGTTTTAATCTCCTAATTAGGCATCCCCAAATCGATGGCATCAAACCCAATAAATCTCCACCTTGACATCTAACCTCCGAACATAAACAGAACTCCCCTCTGCCTCAGATGCTCTCTAATAGTTGCGAACATTCATCAATTCTAAACAATGTTCGAACTTGCTAGTTGGAACGAACTTCGTGAACATGTCAACAGGATTGTCTGCAGTACCCACTTTCTTCACCTTGATCCGCTTCTCACTTCTCAGAAAATGATACCTCACATCTATATGCTTGGTCCTCTCATGATGAACTTGATCCTTGTCCAAACATTTACTCAAACTGTCACAAAATATTGCAGCTTGATCCTGATGTAACCCAAGTTCGCTAATCAGACTCTTTAGCCATATCCCATCCTTAGCAGCTTCTGTCAATGCCATGTACTCTACCTCTAAAGTGGAAAATGTTACCGTAGATTGTAGAGTATCCTTTCAACTGACAACTGACCCATTAAGAGTGAACACATACCCGGTCGTAGATCTCCTCGTGTCAACATCCCCAGAGTAGTCTGAATCACAATAATTATCAACTGCATATTCTGTACCACCTCCATAAATGAGCCCAACATCTGATGTACCCTTAAGGTACCTGAAGAGATCCTCTTCACTGCTTGCCAATATTCCTTACCAAGATTCCCCAAAACCTACTAAAACACTAACCACATAAGCAAGATCTGGCCTTATCCAAACCATAACATACATCAAACTACCAACTGCACTAGCAGAAGGTACACGAGCCATGTACTCTTTCTCCTCATCAGACATGCATGCGAAAGCGTCCGACAGACGTGCATTTTCTGCACTCGGAGAATCTAACGGTTTTCCTGTAGATATGCCAAACCTCTCTAAAACTTTCTTGGTGTAACCTTTCTGGGATAAGAATAGTTTCAGTTGGCTTCTATCCCTATAGATCTCCATAACCAAAATTTTCTTAGCTGCACCCAAATCGTTCATCTCGAACTCTACGGACAGTAGACCCTTCAATTTTTAAATATCCGACTTCTTGAAAGCCGCTATCAACATATCGTCAACATATAGAACCAAATAGATGATCGAACCAAACACTAACTTATTATGATATACACAACAGTCATACGCTCTCCTTGTGTAACCAATCTCTGTCATATAGCTATCAAACCGCTTGTACCACTACCTAGACGATTGCCTGAGTCCATACAAGGTCTTCTTCAACCTGCACACGTAGTCTTCTTTTCCCAGAACCTGAAACCCATTTGGCTGTGTAATATAAATGTCCTCATCCAACTCTCCATGTAGAAAATTGTTTTCACATCTAGCTGCTGGAGCTCCAAATCAAGATGCACCACCATTGCTAATAGCACCATGATTGAAGTGTAACGAACCACTAGTGTAAAATCTCATTATAGTCAACGCCTCCCGCTGTGTGAAACCTCTTGCAACTATATGAGCTTTATACTTGACCCCCTCTAATGGTGTACTTGACCCCCTCTAATGGTGACATACCTTCCTTCTTCTTAATACCCCACTTGCAAGTCACAATCTTTCTGCTCTCTAACCTCTTGGTTAGCTCCCATGTCGAATTCTTGTGAAGTGACTCCATCTCGTCCCCCATAGCTGCATGCCATTGAGCGGACTCAGAACATGTAACTGCTTCCTTGAGAGTAGTTGGCTCCGAAGCATCAGGCCCTACTTCCTCGGCAACCTGAAGTGCATAAGACAACATATCTTCAAAATAATACCTCACTGGAGGCTTCCCAAAATTAGACCGTCCAGACCTCTCTTGAGCTAACCCATGTTCCTCGGAAACTGGTGATGAACTTTTTGGTGCTTCTGATTCTGTCGGTAGATCCTGATGAACATCTGACTGTGAACTGCTAAACTTTGAAGTATCTTGTAGCACCACCTGCTTATCAACACTACCAATACCTGATACAACCATAGATGTCATAATAGGGTTAAGCACAGAGTTTTCATCAAAAACAACATTTCTGCTTATTATTACCCTACCCTCAGATGGAGACCATATCCGGTATCCCTTGACACTGTCTCCATAACCCATTAAGACCACTTTTCTAGCCCTCGGCTCCAGCTTCCCATCATCCACATGATAATAAGCAGTATAACTAAAAGCCCTTTAATTAGAATAATCAACAGGTTTACCTGACCATACCTCATTGGGAACTCTGAGACTGATACCTGTATGTGGTCCGTGATTTATCAAGTAACATGTTGTACTAACCGCTTCTGCCTAGAACCGCTTAGACAACCATGCATTGGAGAGCATGCACCTTGCCCTAACCAACAATGTCTGATTCATGCACTCTGCTACACCATTTTGCTGTAGTGTACCAATGATAGTGAGATGTATAGAAATTCCCACTTGCTTACAGAACTCATCAAACACAGTACTATAAAACTCCAACCCATTATCTGTTCGGAGTCGCTTGATCTTCTTCCCTGTCTGATTCTTCACTAATGTCTTCCACTGCTTAAAATTGATGAGAGTCTCACTCTTGTGCTTCATGATAATTACCCATATTTTCCTCGAGTAGTAATCAATCATAGACATGAAATACCTGTAGCCCCTCAATGATTCCTGACGTGTAGGTCCCCAACAATTCGAGTGAATATAATACAGACTACTCTTTGTTCTATGATCCCCCTCAGGAAACTTGCTTCGTTGCATCTTCCCAAGTATTCCGTGCTCGCAGAACATAAGGTCCTTGACCTTATCGCCACACCGAAGACCATGATTAGCCAATATATGCATCCCTCTGATGCTCATATGCCCAAGCCTAATATGCAACAGCTTTGTCATATCTTCTTGACCAATTCAGATGATGCAACCAATACCGACCTAGAAAGTGTCTTTCCTTGGAGGAAATACAAGGAGCCCCGCTTAAGGCCTCTCGTAATCACTTGAACCTTTATAGATATACACGAAGCTCCACCTTTATCTTTGAAACCGTACTTCTCTCATTGCCGAGCCGACAAAGAGATATCGATTCTTAGTCATCTCATGGAACATGCCTCACCTCGTTCAAAGTGCGTAACTTACCATCATGAGTCTCGTAGCTTGATCGAGCGAATACCAACCATCCTATAAGTAGCACTACTAGCCATATGAATATTACCACCAACTACCTCGCTTCATAAGTTGTAAACCACTCTCTCCTCGAGACTAATATGATAAGAAGCCCTAATCAAGAATCCACGCATCCGACTGTTTTTTAGATTCTTCTACCACTAGAGCATAATCCCCATCGAGTTGCGTATCAAGCTGCGGAGGTTTAGCTTCATTGCGATTTGGAATCTCGCCTTGCTTTTTCCTAGGACAACTGTCTTCCAGTGCCCATTTCCTCAAGTAATTACAAAAATCATTCGGTTAAGGGCCCCTCTTGCAAGAAGATTTCTTCTTCTTCTGTTTACTGCTAGAACATCTATTGCCTACTGCAACCAATCATGCCAGCTGATTATCTGTACCACTATTACCGCTTACCCTTCGACGTAACTCTCTTGTCTTGAGCGAGGATTTCACCTTCACGCAGTCACCGTCACCTTACCAATGCTAGAGTCAACACAAAGTGCTCATATGATAAAAGTAAAGAACTAAGAAGCATTAATGCAAAGATCCTCATCATTAACTTTAGCATCTATATTACTCGGTTCAAGTAATAAATATGTAAATCTATCTAGGTGATTCCTAATAGGCGTACCCTCTGGCATTCGTAGAGAATATAGCCTCTTCTTAAGATATAGCTTGTTGGTCAATGATCGTGTCAAATACATGTCTTCCAACGCAAGTCACAAAATACCTCCGCACCGCATCTGGAATATCTCGCAAGAACATCATCATCAAGATACCTCGATGATCTTAGAGTGGGCCCTCGCATCTAGTGCGACGATCCGCCTCTTCCTTCTCTCGCTATCTTCTTCTCTCTCTCGAACCTTCGTCGTTGCATCCAAGCCGCACTGGGTGGGAATGACTTTTGCTATGCCCTTTGGATCCTGGCGATCCCCGATTACAATAGCCACTGGAGCACACAAGCTCTTGTCTCTCAACAAGGCTTTCATCTTGATTGCCATAGAGAAAAACTATTTGTTAGTGTTCGATCATGTGTTGCCATGAATGTTGCCCCAAGTGTTTCAAACAAGTGTTGCCACTGGTGTTGCTACAAGTGTTGCCATTTGGATTTCGTAACACCAAAATAGTTACTATATTTTTCACAAATTATAATATGTAAATTAATGTTTTAAAATTAGTTTTTAGTCTGCTTGAAATGAGCTTGAATTGGTCATCAGAAACTGCCCAGGTGTGATTCACTAAAGAGGAGAAGAAAATTAATATATAAACATGTGGTTTATATGATTAATTAATGAACAAGTAAAGGAGATATTTTTCAGCTATTCATGGGGAGATCAAGTCAGAGTACAAGGCATCTATAGCTGAGAGGTACAAGCAAAAGAAGCCATGAAGACTTAGTCCTCTACAATTGAGGCAAGAAGGCTAAAAAGGAGGAAACAAATTCAAGGCTGTTAGTTGATCATTTTGAGTAGGCTCCAAGTCTTGGAGGCCTATAAATAGTGTAGTAGATCTTCATTGAAGATCATCCAATTGCGAAAATGCAAATCTGCACAAGAAATAGAATTCTCGCTCTTCATTATTGCCATTCAAGGTTGGCAACACTCGCCCGACACTCGAGAGTTTCACATAAATTTTCATATTTTCGTGAGGTTTTGAGTGATTGTTTTGAAGAGAGTTCTTTGTTTATTGTTCCTTAAGTTAATGAGTGTTTATCATTAAAGGAACTTCTTTGACCTTGTATTGAATTTATATATATATAGAAAGGTCTTGCCCTCCTGGCACCCATCAAGTTATATATTTATATAACTTGATAAAATTATATTCTTGTGTATTGTTTTTATTCTTCCGCTATAAATTAGATTTATTTCTATTTATTTGTGTTTTTTCGAATTGGTGTGTGTTGACTCTAGTGTTTCCAACATAAAGGACAACACATGTGTGTTTCGTCTTACTTTGTGAGTTTCGCCTCACTTGTTTTAAGCCATAGACAATTTCAATTGGTATCAGAGCCTAGAACTTGATATACTAAGTGTATTGATCCCTTTGTCATGGCTTATGATCCTGCTAACCCTAATCAAAAGAGATTATCGGTTTTAGACGGATAAAATTATGCTTATTGGAAGATTCGCCTACGCTCGCATATCAAATCAATTGATCTTCGATCTTGGCGATCTATTTTAAATGGTTATGCTCTTCCATTACTTCTTCAAGATGAAGATGGTGACGTTCAAGTCAAAACGAATGGACAATTGAAGAAAATAATCTTGCCAGTTTCAATGAAAAGACACTAAATGCTATCTATGAATGGGTTGACATGCATATGTTCAAACTCATTCAAAATAGTCCCTCTGTAAAAGATGCTTGGGATACTTTACAAAGATTTTGTGAAGGAGATGGTAGTGTCCGAGAAACAAAGCTTAGGGGTGTCACTAGTAAATTTGAACGATTAAGAATGGGTATAAAACGAAGACATCTCTGCCTTATTTCGAAAAGTTGATGTGATATTTTAAATGCTTGTCCAAGTATTAGCAGAGCCTTTTACTAATAAACAATCTTGTTTCAAAAATCCATCTCACAGATTTACTCTTCCCGGACGTTTTAATATCAAAGTTTCACCATTGAAGAGGCCCATAATCTTTCAACTATGGAAATTAATTCCTTTGGGATGAGTATTTTTAAAGAATTTCAAAATTGAATTTGAATAAGCAAACCGAGGGCTTTCCCAAAAGGCAAAAACATTGCCTTAAAAGTTTCGAATCTTCGGACACATGTGTGGATGACTGAAGATGAAGCCTTCGTGGATATTAGATGAAAATACTAGTGTAGCGTCTTACTTGAATGAAATACAATTCCATTGCTTAGGAAATTTAACAAGAAAGTGTGCGAAGTGGTAAAAGCTAAGTGACCAATCGGCGCAAAACTTCCGATTTTGTGCCAAGGAGAGTTCCTCCTCCGAATTCCAAAAATATACCCCACCTAGACTTGCTTCTCTGAGTAAGTAAGATCCAGGTCCGATCCTTAAATACATTGGAATCCATTCATGATGTCATGCTTGTTCCGGTTAGGGTCACTATGCCAATGAATTTGCTAATACATTGAGAAAGGCGTGGCAAAAATATGTGGGTTTGTCTCTTAGTGACGGAGAGTGAGGAAGGAACGGAGAAAGACGAAATGGCCGAGAAAAAGTTGTCATGATGGCCACAAAGTAGAGGAGCTGCCTTCGACGAGCAAAAGTGTTGCCTCGAAGAGTTGTCCCAGTAAATGACAACACCCGAACCAACACTTGTGACTTCTTTTCCGTAGTGTTGCCTCAAGTGTCGTCCATGAAATGGAAACACTGGACACAACACTCAAGCAGGCCAATTATGATTTATCTTTAATTTGGATATTTTCTTCTTGCATGGTTTTGCTTGTTTAAATTCGAGAGGAGTCTATAGAGGATGATATTTGTAAAGATGAGCCTCATTCATGAATTAAAAACTCTATAAGTCTCTCCTCGTAAAATGGAAAAGGAGAATAAGATGACAAGTGGTTTTCTTGAAAAAGGAAAATCAAGTGATCTTAAAAACTCCCTTGGACTTGGCCGGAGGTTCAATCTCGGTAGGGAGAGATTTGGACTCTTGGATAAACTCCAAGGCCAAACTCAACCTAACCGAATCCACCTTCAAAAAACTAAACACACGCTCATCCAATTCTGGATGAAATAATCCAAATTGAGTAAGCCTCACAGAAAGTCGGTCTTGGGTTCCAAGAATCGCACTACAGAAAAAGTATTACATCTTTCTTGTTCTGATGTTAAAACTAAAAATTGTTTTGTAAAAAGAGCGTGTCGAGAGAAAAGGGTAGTATTCCTAGTGATACTTCTGATCAATCCGTTGAATGTGGGTTTTTATGCATGAATCTGGACATAGAAAAATCGGATTGCTTTATTCTTCAA